>CM057339.1:709745603-710345603 GCA_030015575.1 Agapanthus africanus
AAGCTTTCCAGGATAACAAGTCTTTTTAGGATCCTTAAGGCGAGTTGGTTCGTTGCCTTTAATTTGGCACTTCCACCCAGATTATTGAGTATTCACCCCATATTCCCTCTGTTGATACTTTGCAATTACCTTCATGACCTTTCTCATTGGATTCAGCGCCAGAACAATTAGTTCGAGCGTGATCCTTCGTTCACCAAACAGCCAGTCGTAATATTGGACCGGCAGGTGAAGAAAACTATGGTCGAGGGTCTTGCCTTCAGTGAAGGTATTTTGGCGCATCACAGATGGTAAAGAGATTACTTGGGAGGCCGAACGAGAGATGCGGAAGTAGTTCCCTCATCTCTGTGAAGGTATGCGTAGCTTTGTATTTTAAAATTCGGGGACGAATTTTCTTTAAGGGGGGAAGATTGTAACACCTTAGGTTGAGTTTAGGGGTTAATTGTATTTTAATATATAGTTTTAATAATAATTTTACCAAATTAAGTTTCTAATATTTTATTCTAATTAATGAATATTTTATTAGAATTTTTCTAGGCACACACACACTTGTGCATGTAAACTAGGGTTTAGAGATGGGGTTAAACCATGTTTAGCAACCATGGTAGGCTAACCATTTATTTAGGCAATTTTAAGTTATGTATTAAGTTAGTTTGGGTTTTTTATTTATGGTGGTGGTTTTTTTTTAAATGGAAATGATTTCCATTTTGTTGACTTGGTATGAGAGAGGGAGTATGGGCATGGCATGAGCCATGCTCATTAAATGAAGAGAGAGGGAGAGGGGGGGTTTGACTTGGGGTCTCTCATTCTCACTCTCACTTCTCATTCTAACAACTCTCACATACACACACACTCAGCAGAGAGAGAGAGAGGCAGCAGCTGCAGAAGCATCAGCAGCAGCCACAGCACCAGCATCAGCTGTAGAAGCATCAGCCTCAGCAGCAGCACAGCAGGAAGCAGCAGCAACAGCAGCTCACCTCTTCTCTTCCTCCTCCCTCTTCCTGCTTCATAGGGTCTATTAAGGTATAATCTTTGAGCCTAACCCTCTAGTTGCTTAACTTATGTAGGATTTGCTTCGGTTTGTGTAAAAAGTGAGATTTTGTGCTTGAATGGTGAATTGTGTGGACTTATGGTTAAGTGCTGTTAGTGTTAGTTAACCTAGCCTAATTAGGTGTTAATAGGACCACTTAAACCTAGCATAACCCCAGATTTCACCAAAATACCATAGGGTTTCAAATTGTGTAAAATTTAGTGTTTTAAAGTGAAATTTCACCTTTCAGTGATCTGCTTTAGACCCGGTCACTTCAGAGAAAAATTGAGTTAACTTGAGAACACTAGATAGGTATAGACCACACCACCAGAGTACGAAGCCCCCACTCTACCTTCAGGCCGCCGGTTTATTCATTCTGGCCGCAATTTGCGGCCAGATAGGGGAGTCATGGGTTGGGTCTGTGTGGGTAGGAGTCTGATGTTATTTTAGGCCCAGTGGTATGTGCAATTTTGTGAGTTTCTCTCTGTAGGAAAATCTGTGACGTTATATCGTATTTCTAGTACGTTTGGTTCGCGCGATACGCGAGTGGGTTCTGGGATCCAGTCGCGACGTGTCGGGTTAGCTTTAGACGTGTACACACGTTTTAGCGTATCGTACACGTTTAGTTCGCAACGCGAGCGTATCGTTTGGCTTAGATATCGCGTTTTGCGAGGTGGTTGCTTATATATGGATTCTTATGTAAATTCTAGGTTTGTAGGCGGGTACGTCGTACGAAGCTAAGAAAGGGAAGCAGGTGGTCGGCTACGAGTAGCGCACGACCAGGTGAGTAGATTTAACATCTACGGGGAAATCGCCCGTATGGCGTTAAGCGTCAGGGCGTGATAGGATAACTAATTGTAGATGTTCATATGGACTGTAGTAGCATACCTTATTGTTGCATATAGAAATGATAGCATAGGACACTGCACTGTCACTAACGGTTCAAGTTGCACGAGTACGATTTATATGCCACACTCATACCGTTAGTGATTGCCATGAAACTCACATTATAGGATTGCTATAAATCATATATCCTACTGATTCCGCTTTATCGATGTTGTCATGACTTGCCGCATATCAGCATATGTTATATTCATACTTGGGCACATATACATCACATACCCATACCAGTGTACACATATATTGATATCTTCATACCTTCGCACATGCATACTGTATACTCATACCAGTGCACACATATATTGATATCTTCATACCTGCACACATGCACACTGTATACTCATACCAGTGCACACATACATTGATATCTTCATACTTGCTTAGATTACGCATTGAGATATGTTGTTTCCATGTTAATTCTGGATTTGGGGAACCGTGGATATTTCAAAAGAGAATAGTTAATTGTTTAAAAAACCGGGTTTCCCTTAATATGATATTTCGGTGCGTCCACCATTTGTTTTCTCGGTGCTAGAGTGATATATGTGAACCCGAATCGCGGAGTTGGATGAGGCCGATTACGGGTACATGGTGGACCCGGTATGGTACCCAGGGGCGAGAACGATTGCGCTGTGTAGTAGACGGTGAGCCTGGCAGAGGGACTATTACCTACCGGTGACTAGTTGGACCTGGCAGTTATCCGGAGGATACTGACCAGAGTCGATTGATGGATACGGGACGACTCGTACTGCCGGGGCCGAGGGCCGATACCGCAGACAGAGCCCGTGGGCTGACCCGGACTGACGGATGCCCGATATGTGAGGATTTGCGTGTCGATGCTTGGCACGAGTATTTCTTGATATTTTGGGTGCCGATGTTGGGCACTCATGATTATATGAGATTTACAGGATTTAAGGACCGATGAGGATGACGACACCTGAGTAGTATTGGGATTTGGGTGCATTGATGGGTACCGATTATACTTTCCACGATGACATTCCGTGTAGATGTTATTTTTCCCATGCTCAGTATGTAGTAATTGATATCTCATCCTGTATCTATTGTACCTGATATAGTACACATGCTTGCACGATCATTGCATACCCTGTTCATTCTATATAGGGTTGTTAGATTGCATTGCTATACCTGATTATCACATGTCTTGCTCATCACATGGAGATGTTATTAGATCGCACTTGTTGCATGTTTGAGCATCCAGTTCATCATATAGATGTTATCTGTTGGCATAGGTTAGAGTATCACAGCATGTGCATACTCGCGATTACCTTTATATGTTATCTTCTATTCACGAGTTGGCAACTCACCCCTGTTGTGCCACAGTGTTTGCAGGTTGCCCTTCGGAGTAGTCGCGGCAGGCTGCGTTCTTGCATCTTTTGACACAGATACCCCTACAGTTGTGTACTAGTTTTTTTGCTGATAGGTGGGTTTTGTGCGGTATCTGTTTATCTTTCAGTTATGTACATTGTTGTATCTAGTACTCTCCATCTACCACTTATGTATTGACTTAGAGACCAGTTGTGAGGACGATGTATATTATTTTGTATTCTGGTGTCGAGCTCGTTGTGAGCCGACTTTACTTATGCAGTTTATTCTATCTGTGATGTTTCCCACTTTTTGCTCATTTTCTTCGCTACGGCATCGTATATTGTTATCTTGGTGATTGTTCACTTAAGAATTCTTAACATTTTAGTTAATGATTCCATTTAAAGCTTAAAACACTCTATACTTTTATTGGTTTTGATTTCTGGGTTTCGGCTTACTTTGCCGCATTACTCTTGTAGACGTTACGTGGTTATGTGCCGGTCACGGGACAAACCTTGGGTCGTGACTCTTCTTCTATTTCGAACGGACCCACTTCTCACTTCACGAACACACCAACACGGGGATCCGTTCCAACTCTGCAATCTACTCCACAAACATTGGACTCAACAAATTTTAAAAATATTCCATTTCCAAACAGATTGAGATCCAATAAACCAACTCCACAAATGGAGAAGATTGTAGAGTTGTTCAAACAGGTTAGCATAAACATACCTCTCTTGGATGCAATCCAACAAGTCCCTTCTTACACAAAAATCTTAAAGGACTTTTGCACCAAGAAGAGGAAGTCACAAGCACCAAAGAAAGTTTTCGTGGCTAGTGCTGTTAGTGATGCTCTTGTCCAATCATTACCCCAAAAGCATAAGGACCCCGGCTGTCCTACAATTTCGATAACAATTGGGGACAAGAACATCAATAGAGCACTATTAGATCTTGGTGCTAGTGTTAATTTTCTACCCTATTCAGTATATGAACAATTAGGCGTTGGAGAGCTTAAACCCACTCATTGTACTCTCCAAATGGCTGACCGATCCATCACCCATTCTAGGGGTGAGTTAGAGGATGTGTTAATTAAAGTAGGGGATTTCATTTTCCCAGTTGACTTCATTGTTATGGATACACAACCTGTAGCTAACCCCCAGAGTCAAATTCCGGTGATACCTGGTCGACCATTCCTTGCGACTTCTAATGCGGTGATCAATTGTCGAAATGGTTCAATGAACCTATCTTTTGGAAATATGACAATTGAACTCAACATTTTTAAGTTGGGGAATCAGCCCTCCGAGCCTAATGCTAGTATACTTGATGTTTGATCGATCTATGAGATCACACAGGAGGAATGTGAGCTCGAAAAATTTCTGTTCGATCACAGCAGTTTTGACGCCTCTAGTGCGTTCCTCCTAAAAGCTGACACAGCTTTCACACCGGAAAACGATTATGAGTGTTTCACGTTTTTGGACGATTTTGAAGACTCACCCCCCGAGTTTGAGTCTTTTGATTTTTCGGATGAGTTGGTTGAACCATCCGACTCGGTTGCTTACACTCGATTTGAACCATTGATGGAATCCTTCGAGTTTGAAGCAGTTTCACCAATGTTACCTTCAATTGTTTCACCTCTAAAACTCGAACTCAACCTTTTGTCGTCGCACCTTAAATATGCTTACCTAGGTAAGAATGAGACCCTTCCCGTTATCATATCGGCCTCTCTAGCCCTCGAGCAAGAGAAAGCCCTTTTAATGTTCTTACAAAACAACCGGCAAGCTTTTGGCTGGACTATGGCGGACATCAAGGGGATTAGTCCCCTCATAGTTGAACATCATATACACATGATGGATGATGCCAAGCCAGTAAGGGATCCACAAAGACGCCTCAACTCCATTATAAAGAAGGCTGTCAAGAAGGAGATTGTCAAATGTCTTGATAGTGGTATCACTTACCCTATCTCGGATAGCCAGTGGGTAAGCCCCATTCATGTTGTCCCAAAGAAATCGGGCATAACGGTCATAACCAATGTGGCGAATGAGTTAATACCTACTTGCACCCAAACTGGGTGGCGAGTTTGCATCGACTATAGAAAACTCAATGCTGCGACAAGGAAAGACCACTTTCCTTTACCTTTTATTGACCAAATGCTAGAACGATTGGCTGGGCACGAATTTTACTGCTTTTTGGATGGCTATTCCGGCTATAATCCAGTCCCCATCGCCGAAAAGGATCAAGACAAGACCACATTTACTTGTCCTTTCGTTACATTCGCTTACCGTCGCATGCCCTTTGGGTTATGCAATGCCCCCGCTACATTCCAGCGGTGTATGATGGGGATCTTTTCTGACATGGTGGAGAAATTTTTGGAGATTTTTAAGGATGATTTCTCTATTTTCGGTGACTCCTTCGATGAGTGTTTTCTACACTTAGACGCTGTTCTTACACGTTGTAGGGATAAGAAACTCACTTTAAATTGGGAGAAGTGCCACTTTATGGTACGAGAGGGTATTGTCTTAGGACATGGCATCTCGCACAATGGCATAGAGGTTGATAAAGCCAAGATTGAAGTCATTTCCAATCTTCCTCCTCCTAAATGCGTCAAAGACATCCGAGCCTTCCTTGGCCATGTCGGTTTTTATAGACGGTTTATCAAGGATTTTAGGAAGATAGCTAGACCCTTGACTCTTTTATTGGCCAATGACACAACTTTTGATTTTGACTCAACTTGCATGGAAGCGTTCGAGTCATTGAAACACTCACTCATTTCTGCGCCTATTCTTTCATCTCCCGACTGGACGCATCCATTTAAAATTATGTGCGACGCATCTGATTTCTCCATTGGTGATGTTCTTGGACAGCACATTAATAAGAAGCCGCACGTAATTTATTACGCTAGCCGAACATTAAATGAAGCCCAATTGAATTACACAACAACAGAAAAAGAATTTTTAGCCGTTGTGTTTGCACTTGAAAAATTCCGGCCCTATTTAATCGTCTCTCCAGTGATTGTTTACACGGACCATTCAGCTCTTCGCCCCCTTTTCGCGAAGAAGGATGCTAAATCGCGGCTAATACGTTGGATTCTCTTGCTACAAGAGTTTGACCTTGTCATAAGGGACAAAAGAGGATGTGAAAACGTAGTTGCCGATCACCTTTCACGACTTCCTTCCTCGCCCACACTTGACATTCCTATTAAAGATGTTTTCCCCAATGAGCAACTCTTAACCGTGTCATGCGAACTTTGGTTCGCTGATATAGTCAACTATTTGGCCACCGGACTGATACCTAAAGATTGGTCGAAACAGGACAAACTCCGGTTCCTATCCCAAGTAAAACATTTTTACTGGGATGAACCGTATCTCTTTAAATACTGTTCTGACCAAATCATTCGTTGGTGCGTCCCGGAAAATGAGTTTAAGAGTGTGCTGTCTTTTTGCCATGATCAAGCGTGTGGCGGGCATTTTGGCCCCAAGAAGACAGCAGAGAAAATCTTGCGGTGTAGTTTCTACTGGCCACGACTCTTTAAAGATGCATATGAAGACTGCAAGATTTGCTCCTGGTGCCAACACTTGGGCCGAATATCGCGGAGAAATGAAATGTCGCTCCAACCAATTTTGGTTGTTGATATCTTTGATGTTTGTGGAATAGACTTTATGGGACCATTTCCTAATTCCTTTGGGAATATGTATATTCTTTTGGCTGTTGACTATGTGCCAAAATGGGTCGAGGCTGTGCCTAGCCGAACGAATGACAACAAGGTTGTCGTTCGATTTCTTAAAGAAAATATCTTTTCTCTGTTTGGGCACCCTCGAGCAATTATAAGTGATAATGGATCTCACTTCTGTAATAGGACTTTTGAGTCCTTAATGCGCAAATATTCCATTACTCACAAATTGTCAACCCCATATCATCCCCAAACTTGCAGGCAAGCCGAAGTTTCAAATCAGCAGATTAAACAAATTTTGGAGAAAACGGTTTCTAAAAACCGTAAAGATTGGTCATACAAACTGATTGATGCACTATGGGCATTTCGTACTGCATACAAGACCGATCTTGGTATGTCTCCATACCGGCTTGTTTATGGGAAGGCTTGCCACCTCCCAGTCGAAATTGAGCACAAGGCATTTTG
The DNA here is from genome assembly GCA_030015575.1 of Agapanthus africanus. Classification (NCBI taxonomy): domain Eukaryota; kingdom Viridiplantae; phylum Streptophyta; class Magnoliopsida; order Asparagales; family Amaryllidaceae; genus Agapanthus; species Agapanthus africanus. The sequence goes on from CM057339.1 coordinate 709,752,983, forward strand.
GGCGATTAAAGAGTTGAACTTATCGATGGGAGATGCGGGCAGCAATAGAAGGCTGCAATTGAATGAACTAGATGAGCTGCGGGATGAGGCTTATGAAAATGCTGTAATCGTTAAAAACCGAACGAAAGTGTTCCATGACAAACACCTTATGCACAAAACGTTCAAACCTGGCCAACAGGTTTTGCTTTATGACACTCGGTTACACTTCCACCTTGGCAAGCTCAAATCTAGATGGAAAGGGTCGTTTTTTGTACGCACCGTATATCCGCACGGTGCGGTAGACCTAAAAAAACCCAGAGGACGGTACTTTATTTAAAGTAAACGGACATCGACTCAAAACATTCCTCACTGCGGACCCGTCGGAGGAGCTCCTGTTTTTGCAGGAGCCGATTTACACTGACTGATCTTCCTCCATTTACCCCCAAATTTTCGATCATCTAGCCAAGACTTTGTTTCAAACAAGTTTGGGGGGATGTATCATTTGTAAATATATAAATCCAAAATAACATTAAAAAATTGAAAATAAAATTTTTTTTGGGTATTTTTGTAAATTTACAGATTAAATAAATAAATAAAAAATTTATTTGCAAATAATTTCCTCTTTTTAGTGGGGTTTATATGCAAATTTCCATCACTCTCCCCCTATATAAAGACCCCGACCCCTCTCTCTGATCTCAACCCTAAAAAACAATTTCCTCAGAAACCCTAGCGCCGCCGCCGAAGTTTTTCTACGAGATCTCATTGTTCCGCCGCGTTTCCGCCGCAGGAGCACCCCTTCCGCCGCGCTTCCACCGCCTGTCAGCCGCGTCTCCCCCTGAATTTTTTAGGGGAGGTTCGTCTTTGAAAACACTCTCTATTTTTCAATTTTTAGATCTGTAGTCACCTCATGGCACACAGCAAGCAACTTGAATGTGATTTTTCACAAGTATTTTCACACGAGGTGTACGGTAGTTATTTTGCGAACGAAATAGCGTGTAGGGGTTGGAACTATTTGATATACAATCACCCTAATGGTTATGCACTACCGGAATTAGCCACTCGTTTTTACGAGTGTATGGAAGATGGGTGTCTCACCCAATTCGGGTTTATTAAATTGCAAAGGGGTGAGATGGAAATTATCATCGATAGGGACATTATACACGAGGTCACATTAATCTCTCGCATACCCGCACATGACCAACCTTTACAATTTGAGGATTACATGCTCTTGATGGGCAACGATTGCTCAAGGGAGCCGCGGAAGGGTATCCAAGCGAGAACCCTTTTTGCAAATGTCTTAAGTGTGTGCCGATGGGCACAAAATAATATTTTCGGTAGCTCCCACAACACAACATTTTTTACACCCTCATTGCATATTATGCATACCCTCATGACAAGAAACCCCCGTTTCGACATGTGCACAGTTTTGCTAAACTCTATAGGTTTGGGGGAGGGTCATCACTTAAATAAGTTTGGGGGAGGGTCTTCACTTAAATATTTTGCCCCCACTAATAAATTCCTCCCAAGCTTACAGGTTTTTCGAGATTTAGCAGATGGCAACAGTGAGGACACTGTTGAAAACAAGTTTGGGAGAGGTTTGTGCTTATTTTCGCATCATTTGCATCATACTTTGCATAAGCACAAAACATTTTAAAAACCTATAAAAATTTAAAAATTTTCGAAAAATATAAAAATATTTTTGTACATAAATAAGATAATAAAAGTTTAGATAGTGAAAAATTACATCCATGAGATTAGAAAAATTTAAGAAAACTAAGAAAATTATAAGTTTTCTTATACGAACTAGTAATAAGTAGTTATGAGCTGTTGTCCCAAGGGTTAGTAAGATGAAAGACGTCACTAATCTGAGGATAAAAATAAGTCTGAAAAATAGTTTCTATTCTGGAAGCCAAACATTTTGAACGTTGATACACTGCTATTCGCACTTACACACGTCTTAAAGCCTGGGATAGTAGAGGATACCTTGAAATGCTCTTGTCTTAAAGCCAAAAGTATGAAGGAAATAAAAAAAAGTGAATAAAGAAAATATAAAGTGGTGAGAAAAATGGACACTGGTTTTGTTATCACCAAGGGCATTAAAAAAATATATAGCAAGGGTGCTTCTTCACCTAGTGCCCTAAGGCCAACTGGTCTGGGAGTCACTGCTATGCCTGAGGTGCTGCAAGACGAGGAAAATACACCATGTAAGCAAGCACAGGAGTAATCGGTCGGTTAGTACCTCAAGAAGTATTAACGGTCGCATGAAAGTGTGTGAGCAATCTCGTTTAAATATTCATTAATCAAAAAGTACTAAGGCTGATGGGCAAGAGTATGATAGCTTGAATTGAATTCTCCGGGTGTAGGGATGTCTTTACACACACGCAGGGTGATATGATCGATGTTTTGGAAGAAAGATTGGAATGGAAAAATAAGACAATGTTTTATTGAGGGAGGACGTGATTTCTGACATCTTTTCATGACCATTAAGATAGGGCTCATGACAACCGAAAAGCTAGCTTAGTTGGAAACCCTAATTTTCGAAGCTTTTCTTTTACAATTCTTTTCTTTAAATGTAATATTCATGATCTTCCTTTTATTATTGGATTTTGTGGGTGCAATCCGCTGAAAACCCTCAGGAGACAACACTCCTCCTACTAGGGACACCTAGAGGTTTAAAGGCTTGTTGCACGTGCTCAGTGCAATCGTGTTGCCTACGAAAGTGTGCTAGTTAGTTTTTCTCTTTCTTTATTTTCTCCTTCTCATTTTAATAAAACATTCGCTCGAGACGATCGAAATTAAGTTTGGGGGTATTTGATTAGTCGAAAATATTGTATATTTTAGCCGGCAATTTCCTCATCATTTGCACTCATTTAGAAGTGTACGGCATTCATATTTTACATATTAGCAAAACTGTCGCAAAATATCATATTGCATGTATTAGACTCTTAAACCAACACTATAAAGGAAATTGACTGCATTTTATGGCATCGCATCTTCGCTATATTGCGCAACACTTGTTTTGAGATCTGTGCAGGGAAATCCAGAAGAAAGGCCAAAATGTACATGGTACCGATCAAAATTACGCCAACTCAAAAGATACAGATCTGGTAGCAATACAGAGGGAATTATAATATTCAAGATATCCTAAAAAGCTCCACAATTCAGCCCAAGCCTGTACCAGAGATCCCAAGGCCCAAGCCCCCTAAAGAGCCGCGGATCCGCGGCAGGAGCCTGCTTGCGCCGTGGATCCGCGGTGGGTTCAAGGAATCAGCCTCTCAATTTTAGTGCAAAACTCCTGTCTCAGCTCCTACAGTTCAGAAAACACTCCAAGTTCTAGAAGACTCCAGAGGTTTCTGCCAGATCAGCAAACCCTTGTTCCTACACTAAACTAAGCCAAATATTCTAGAACCTTCTCCCTAAACCCTAGCTTAAACCCTAAGCTAAGCCTAACAAACTCTTTCTAGAAGTCTTTCAACAAACTTTTGGAGAGAACTCAAAGGATTAGGGTTTGGGTGTTCTATAAATAAGACCCTAGGCTCACTTATTTTTCATCTTGGAAAAATCCCATTATCAATCCTAAATCTAGTATCAAACTAGAACCATTCTCTTTCTTCTTCTTCTTCCACAAGTTTAGTGAGAGAACTTGTGTGAAACCCTAACCCTAATTCCCACTCAAGAAGCCAAGATCCCGAGTACCCATCAAGCAAGAAGCCTTGCAACCTTTTATGAGCCGAGCCGATCTTCAACAGAGCAAGTGGTCCAAACGATCCGCGACTCACGAAGCCGAGCGACGCCCGATCAACAATCTAGATTCTTCCTCTTGTAGTTCTTGAAGCGAATGCAATCAAAATTTTTGAGATAAATAAATGCGATATTCTTTTATCTTGTTTTCTTTAAATTCTGCATCATGATATCTTTACAATTCGTAAATATTTTCTGTGTGGTGATGTGTGAATAAAACTCCGCTCGTCGAGGAGTCGAGACGGTCAATAGAATGATGATGTAACATAGCTTTAATCGATTCTTGAATTCTACGTGTTTTGAAAACCCTAGCTAGTTCAAGAAACGGCGACCCATTTCGTTACGATGCTTTCTTGAATGATATCGCTCGAAATTGGGGAGTTCCGATCGTTTCTTGAAATTGCTAGAGGCTAGAATGTGAATGATATCGACAAAAGAACAAGGGATAAGATGAAACCCTAGTTTCACGAGAAAACCCTAACTCTCGTCGATCATCATCGATCTAGTATCAATCCTTCGAAGGACAAGAACACGAAATCTTTAGATTACATCACGTCTATCGATCCGATCGATTCCTACGAGCCTCTTTTAGATTCTTGACTTTTTGTTTGGAAATATTATCAAAACCCAATTCTTGATTGTTTATCAGTTTATTGATTCTTGATTAAACATCGTGACACTTGAATCAATTAAACTCTCGAATCATGTTTTCTTTTCTGTTCAATTAACTTTTCAATTCAAACGAAGCAAATATAAAAACGAATCGCACAATCCCTGTGGACGATCCGCACTCACTTACAAACTACATCCGACACCGTAGTTGATTGCGGTCAAATAATTCTTTGGTTGTGATTTCTTTACAATTTCATACTATACAGTCTTGAATTTTAGATCAATCAAATGGCGCCGTTGCCGGGGATCGCGCGCTAATTCGTTTCATATTATAGTTTGAATTGAAAGAATTATTCCATTGTTATTTTGAGATCAAAATTCGTGCAAACTCTAAACAATTTGTTGTGTTTAATTGCGAGGAAATCTGGAGCTTGCTGGAAATTGATAAAAATATTTAGAAAATACCAGAGAGCTGAGGGAGTTCACAGAAGCTCCCTTAAGAAGTTTGGTCCAGTGATCCCACAATTGAAGCGCGGAAGCGCGGCATAAGGAGGGAATCGCGGCGGTTCCGCGGCCCCTTTGAGGGTTCTCTGTGAAATTTTTCATTCAGGTGATTTCTTGTCTACTCCTCTCTCCTCTTTTTAGCTCCAACTAATACTTTGCTGCAGGATTCTTTGCAAATAATAGCAGCTCGCAAATTGCAAAGTTAAATTTGTGCGTATTTTGTTTCTTGGTTGTTTGCATTATAAATACGGAAATTAAGGGGCACGACCAAATCCAAATTAGGTGGGGATTTCATTACCCTTCCTATACCCCGAAAACCACCAAACTTGCATCCGCATTGACCCACATTAACTAAAAGAAATCTAGAGATGACTCTAAGGACTATCGCGCTCAATTAGGACAAAAGAAGGCCGTGGGTAATTCATTGCTTATCCGCGTTTTCCTGTGGTGCCTAAGGCGATTGTGTCTAAGGCTAGTGGTTATTAATTAGGCCCACTACTTACGTAGTGGAGTACCTTCCCACTTACCTGGCACTTATCCGGCCACAGGGGAACAAAGAGGCAGTGGAGGATTCTATCCCGCGACTTGTCTTTTGGCAGTTAGGAGCGGTCTAGAGCCGGATCTAGGTGACCACTAGATTCTAGGGTTTGTGTGCTGCATTTGTTGTGTCGCATCAGTTTTTCAAAACTCCGTTCCTTTTTCAAAAGCAAACACCGCATTCATACCCTTAATTATAAAGCCAACGCTGCCACTTGTACTAACCCTTTTTAGCACAAGATAGGCTGGACACGGGATTCTAGTGCCCGTTTAGTCCGCGTATCTTTTATCGACTCCGAAGTCGGTATTTCTCCATTTACTTCTTCTTTACCAACTACCACACCCACACCGATGGATCCGAATCCATCAAACTTCTTTAACCCTAATCTGCCGCCATCCGTTGGTGCGCAGAATCCACCCCGCATCTCCCTCCAGGAGAAATGCTATCCACTTAGAGGTCCTCTTTCGACCTGCTTATCCACACCACCAGCCAATGGGGATAACTTTGAAATTAAGCCCCAGTATATCAATCTTTTACCCAAATTCTACGGACTCGAGACTGAGGACGCTTACGTTTTCATTACCAAATTTGAAAACGTATGCGCAATGATGGGTACGTCACAACTTTCGGTGGATGCTATGCGTCTACGACTTCTTCCATTTACCTTGTGCGATATAGCTGAGAAGTGGCTATATAACACTACCGCACACTCTATTACGAATTGGGAAGAATTCGTCGCGGCATTCCTTAAGAAATTTTACCCAATACAAAAGACAGCTCGAATCCGAAGCGAACTGAATCAATTTGCCCAGCTCCCTGCTGAACCATTCTCTAAATGCTTTGAACGTTTCAAAGATCTGTTGGTTCAGTGTACTCATCACGGCATCCCTAGATGGGAGCTTTGCCGAATCATATATGAGGGCAGTAACCCTAACACTAAACAGAGCCTTGAGAACATGTGTCAAGGTACCTTCATGACCAAGGATGATGGGGAAGCTTGGCGATATTTAGAAAAGTTCGCTGAAAAGTCTTTACAGTGGGAAAGTCCATCATTTAGGAGTGGCAACAACCAATCAGATGTTTCCATAGGAGTTAGAGCTGACATTTCAGCTATACACAAGAAACTCGAGATTATGGAAAACAAATTTTTAGCTGCCTCCCTTAATCAAATGTCACTTTCCAAAACTGTATGTGGCTGCTGTTCTGATCCATCTCACTTGACGGAAGAATGTCCGTTTCAAGGTCGTGAGCATACCAATGCCGCATTTCAAAGACCTAGAAACGATCCTTTTTCTTCCACATATAATCAGGGTTGGAGGAATCACCCTAATTTTGCTTGGAACCAATCACAATCACAAAACACGGTTCCAAACCAAAACAATTTTCAAAGGGCTCTCCCTCCACCACAACAGCAACCACAACTTCAATTGAGTCAGCACCCCTTTCAAGCACATAATTTTCAAAATCAGGTCAACACACCTGCACTGTCTAGTCCTTTACAGTTGACCGGAACTGATGAATCCTCTTCTTTTGCACAATACATGAATTTGGTCTTAACAAATATCATGCAAGTTTCGGCTGAAATGAAGTCTTCTGTCGATAAAATTGAGAAAAACTCTGCGTCCCAAAACGAGAGTATTAAATCGATGGAAGAAGAAATTGCACGATTAAAAGCCGAAATGAGTGCAAGAGAGAAAGGGAAACTTCCAGCTCAATCCTTACCCAATCCTGGTTATTCACATCATGTGAATGCAATCACCACGTTGAGATCTGGAAGAGTGCTTGACAATCATGTTGGGGAAGAAGTTGATGATACTGAAAATCATATCAACACCCCGGCTGAGACCTTTCCTCACACACACACTTCTGGCTCTGACCCCAGTTCTTCTACCCTACCACCTTCTTCCGAGCCTATTCTTCGTTTCCCAAAAGGCTCGCCACTACAGCCCACCTCTTTTACCCCTCCACGGACGATCCCCACTTCTATTCTGGGATCGGTTCCACACACACTTCCTTCTCCTATGATGGACCCAGCGCTTATTGCTAAAGCACCTTATCCTAATCGGTTAAGGGCTAACACACCAAGTCCACATATGGAGAAGATCACTGAGATGTTTAAACAGGTTAACATCAATATCACTCTTCTAGATGCTATCCAACAAGTCCCTGCATATTCGAAAGTTCTTAAAGACTTTTGCACTAGAAAGAGGAAGAAACAAATGCCCAAGAAAATATTCATGGCAAAAACAGAAGAAACGGCTTTCCCCCAGCAATTACCGAGGAAACGTAAGGATCCTGGATATCCTACTATTTCCATCTCTATTGGAGAGAAACACATTAACCGTGCTCTACTAGATCTTGGGGCAAGTGTTAACCTGCTTCCTTTCTCAGTTTATGAACAGTCAGGGATCGGAGAGTTGAAACCATCTCCTTGCACTCTCCAGATGGTTGACCGATCAATCACCAGACCTAGGGGTGAACTAGAGGATGTGTTAATAAAAATCGGGGAATTTATATTCCCTGTAGACTTTATTTTAATTGATACACAGCCTGTAGCGAACTCACGGAATCAAATTCCGGTGATTTTAGGTCGCCCCTTTTTGGCCACTTCCAATGCTATCATCAATTATCGTAACGGTTCTATGACCCTATCCTTCGGGAAAAGGACAATTGAAATGAACATTTACAAATTAGGAAGTGTACCCTCCGAACCTACTGCTCAGGTCTGTTCTGTCGACTTAATGGATGTCGACGGCAGCGAATTTAATGACCCTCATAATACCGATCTTGACTCTTTTCATACGTTATTGTTTGACCCAACTATGTATCATACACATACGGACTCTTCCACCGAGATGTCCGGGTCAACAATTAACACTGATTATGAACTGATTTTAGAGTCTGAAGATCACCCCGCACCTTGTGATGACATTATTCTTCGGGGTATAGATGAAACTTTTGAGGAGATCTTCGCTGATGAACTCGCATTTCTAAAAAGCACGGGTGTTGAGACGAATCATGTCCAAATCAATGAAATTGAACCTCCACCCCTTCTTCTGAAATGTAAAAAGAATGCGAGCAATCCATCACATACACTGCATCGTCTCTCCAAAACGAGACACACACACATTCTTTTCCACCCCTTAACCTTACCCCACTTCTTCTTCCACCAACCAGAGCACTGCATTGATAAAATTTTTGAATGTTTGGTGTTAACATTCGGTCTTTGCAAAGCTTGGCATCGACCACTAATTTTTAACCCCCTCATATGATTTTCAAAGATTAACATTACATAAGTTTGGGGGGGGTACATTATCTGGCTCTTGAAAAAAAAAATTTACAAAAATTTGAGCCAAAAATAAGTTTGGGGGAGGGTCTTCACTTAAATATTTTGCCCCCACTAATAAATTCCTCCCAAGCTTACAGGTTTTTCAAGATTTAGCAGATAGCAACAGTGAGGACACTGTTGAAAACATGTTTGGGGGAGGTTTGTGCTTATTTTCGCATCATTTGCATCATACTTTGCATAAGCACAAAACATTTTAAAAACCTATAAAAATTTAAAAATTTTCGAAAAATATAAAAATATTTTTGTACATAAATAAGATAATAAAAGTTTAGATAGTGAAAAATTACATCCATGAGATTAGAAAAATTTAAGAAAACTAAGAAAATTATAAGTTTTCTTATACGAACTAGTAATAAGTAGTTATGAGCTGTTGTCCCAAGGGTTAGTAAGATGAAAGACTTCACTAATCTGAGGATAAAAATAAGTCTGAAAAATAGTTTCTATTCTGGAATCCAAACATTTTGAACGTTGATACCCTGCTATTCGCACTTACACACGTCTTAAAGCCTGGGATAGTAGAGGATACCTTGAAATGCTCTTGTCTTAAAGCCAAAAGTATGAAGGAAATAAAAAAAAGTGAATAAAGAAAATATAAAGTGGTGAGAAAAAGGTACACTGGTTTTGTTATCACCAAGGGCAATAAAAAAATATATAGCAAGGGTGCTTCTTCACCTAGTGCCCTAAGGCCAACTGGTCTGGGAGTCACAGCTATGCCTGAGGTGGTGCAAGACGAGGAAAATACACCATGTAAGCAAGCACAGGAGTAATCGGTCGGTTAGTACCTCAAGAAGTATTAACGGTCGCATGAAAGTGTGTGAGCAATCTCGTTTAAATATTCATTAATCAAAAAGTACTAAGGCTGATGGGCAAGAGTATGATAGCTTGAATTGAATTCTCCGGGTGTAGGGATGTCTTTACACACACGCAGGGTGATATGATCGATGTTTTGGAAGAAAGATTGGAATGGAAAAATAAGACGATGTTTTATTGAGGGAGGACGTGATTTCTGACATCTTTTCATGACCATTAAGATAGGGCTCATGACAACCGAAAAGCTAGCTTAGTTGGAAACCCTAATTTTCGAAGCTTTTCTTTTACAATTCTTTTCTTTAAATGTAATATTCATGATCTTCCTTTTATTATTGGATTTTGTGGGTGCAATCCGCTGAAAACCCTCAGGAGACAACACTCCTCCTAATAGGGACACCTAGAGGTTTAAAGGCTTGTTGCACGTGCTCAGTGCAATCGTGTTGCCTACGAAAGTGTGCTAGTTAGTTTTTCTCTTTCTTTATTTTCTCCTTCTCTTTTTAATAAAACATTCGCTCGAGACGATCGAAATTAAGTTTGGGGGTATTTGATTAGTCGAAAATATTGTATATTTTAGCCGGCAATTTCCTCATCATTTGCACTCATTTAGAAGTGTACGGCATTCATATTTTACATATTAGCAAAACTGTCGCAAAATATCAGATTGCATGTATTAGACTCTTAAACCGACACTATAAAGGAAATTGACTGCATTTCATGGCATCGCATCTTCGCTATATTGCGCAACACTTGTTTTGAGATCTGTGCAGGGAAATCCAGAAGAAAGGCCAAAATGTACATGGTACCGATCAAAATTACGCCAACTCAAAAGATACAGATCTGGTAGCAATACAGAGGGAATTATAATATTCAAGATATCCTAAAAATCTCCACAATTCAGCCCAAGCCTGTACCAGAGAGCCCAAGGCCCAAGCCCCCTAAAGAGCCGCGGATCCGCGGCAGGAGCCTGCTTGCGCCGTGGATCCGCGGTGGGTTCAAGGAATCAGCCTCTCAATTTTAGTGCAAAACTCCTGTCTCAGCTCCTACAGTTCAGAAAAACACTCCAAGTTCTAGAAGACTCCAGAGGTTTCTGCCAGATCAGCAAACCCTTGTTCCTACACTAAACTAAGCCAAATATTCTAGAACCTTCTCCCTAAACCCTAGCTTAAACCCTAAGCTAAGCCTAACAAACTCTTTCTAGAAGTCTTTCAACAAACTTTTGGAGGGAACTCAAAGGCTTAGGGTTTGGGTGTTCTATAAATAAGACCATAGGCTCACTTATTATTCATCTTGGAAAAATCCCATTATCAATCCTAAATCTAGTATCAAACTAGAACCATTCTCTTTCTTCTTCTTCTTCCACAAGTTTAGTGAGAGAACTTGTGTGAAACCCTAACCCTAATTCCCACTCAAGAAGCCAAGATCCCGAGTACCCATCAAGCAAGAAGCCTTGCAACCTTTTATGAGTCGAGCCGATCTTCAACAGAGCAAGTGGTCCAAACGATCCGCGACTCACGAAGCCGAGCGACGCCCGATCAACAATCTAGATTCTTCCTCTTGTAGTTCTTGAAGCGAATGTAATCAAAATTGTTGAGATAAATAAAGGTGATATTCTTTTATCTTGTTTTCTTTAAATTCTGCATCATGATATCTTTACAATTCGTAAATATTTTCTGTGTGGTGATGTGTGAATAAAACTCCGCTCGTCGAGGAGTCGAGACGGTCAATAGAATGATGATGTAACATAGCTTTAATCGATTCTTGAATTCTACGCGTTTTGAAAACCCTAGCTAGTTCAAGAAACGACGACCCATTTCGTTACGATGCTTTCTTGAATGATATCGCTCGAAATTGGGGAGTTCCGATCGTTTCTTGAAATTGCTAGAGGCTAGAATGTGAATGATATCGACAAAAGAACAAGGGATAAGATGAAACCCTAGTTTCACGAGAAAACCCTAACTCTCGTCGATCATCATCGATCTAGTATCAATCCTTCGAAGGACAAGAACAAGAAATCTTTAGATTACATCACGTCTATCGATCCGATCGATTCCTACGAGCCTCTTTTAGATTCTTGACTTTTTGTTTGGAAATATTATCAAAACCCAATTCTTGATTGTTTATCACTTTATTGATTCTTGATTAAACATCGTGACACTTGAATCAATTAAACTCTCGAATCAAGTTTTCTTTTCTGTTCAATTAACTTTTCAATTCAAACGAAGCAAATATAAAAACGAATCGCACAATCCCTGTGGACGATCCGCACTCACTTACAAACTACATCCGACACCGTAGTTGATTGCGGTCAAATAATTCTTTGGTTGTGATTTCTTTACGATTTCATACTACACAGTCTTGAATTTTAGATCAATTAGTCGTTTTTTGTACGCACCGTATATCCGCACGGTGCGGTAGACCTAGAAAACCCGGAGGACGGTACTTTATTTAAAGTAAACGGACATCGACTCAAACCGTTCCTCATTGCGGACCCGTCGGAGGAGCTCCTGTTTTTGCAGGAGCCGATTTACACTGACTGATCTTCCTCCATTTACCCCCAAATTTTCGATCATCTAGCCAAGACTTTGTTTCAAACAAGTTTGGGGGGATGTATCATTTGTAAATATATAAATCCAAAATAACATTAAAAAATTGAAAATAAATTTTTTTTTGGGTATTTTTGTAAATTTACAGATTAAATAAATAAATAAAAAATTTATTTGCAAATAATTTCCTCTTTTTAGAGGGGTTTATATGCAAATTTCCATCACTCTCCCCCTATATAAAGACCCCGACCCTTCTCTCTGATCTCAACCCTAAAAAACAATTTCCTCAGAAACCCTAGCGCCGCCGCCGAAGTTTTTCTGCGAGATCTCATTGTGCCGCCGCGTTTTCGCCGCAGGAGCACCCCTTCCGCCGCTCTTCCACCGCCTGTCAGTCGCGTCTCCCCCTGAATTTTTTAGGGGAGGTTCGCCTTTGAAAACACTCTCTGTTTTTCAATTTTTAGATCTGTAGTCCCTCATGGCACACAGCATGCAACTTGAATGTGATTTTTCACAAGTATTTTCACACGAGGTGTACGGTAGTTATTTTGCGAACGAAATAGCGCGTAGGGGTTGGAACTATTTGATATACAATCACCCTAATGCTTATGCACTACCGGAATTAGCCACTCGTTTTTACGAGTGTATGGAAGATGGGTGTCTCACCCAATTCGGGTTTATTAAATTGCAAAGGGGTGAGAGGGAAATTATCATCGATAGGGACATTATACACGAGGTCACATTAATCTCTCGCATACCCGCACATGACCAACCTTTACAATTTGAGGATTACATGCTCTTGATGGGCAACGATTGCTCAAGGGATCCGCGGAAGGGTATCCAAGCGAGAACCCTTTTTGCAAATGTCTTAACTGTGTGCCGATGGGCACAAAATAATATTTTCGGTAGCTCCCACAACACAACATTTTTTACACCCTCATTGCATATTGTGCATACCCTCATGACAAGAAACCCCCGTTTCGACATGTGCACAGTTTTGCTAAACTCTATAGGTGTGGGCAAACGAGCCGTAAATTACCCTTGTCCCATGCTTGTTACACAACTCTGTCGATATTTACTCCCCGTAGAGGAGTTTGACTTTTACATGCATGGAGGCATACCTGTCAGGCCTCTTATTGAGGGCGTTTCTACGTCCTATTCACGATTGCCAGATGTATGGTCGAGGACTGAACCGGCGGAGCACGTGCCCGCCCGCACACCTAGCTCTAGCTCGGCCCCGAGCGAAGGAGAAATGACCCCTCTAGAACATGCACAATTAATACGGAGAGATGTTAGGGGCATAGAGGAGTTGAGGGAGACATCGAGGGCGCACGACCGGCGGTTGACGGAGGTCGAGCAGGGGATTCGAACCCTGCTGGGTAGGGCTGAGCGTTCACGTTCACGCTCGAGAGCGCGAAGTGGGGCCGAGCAGTGAAGGCACTGCTTTGGTTAAGTTTGGGGGAGTTGGTGGTTGTATATAGTTATCTTTTGCATTGCATACTTTTTCAAATTTTTGTATATATTTTTTCTTTTTCTTTTGCATGTTTAAATTCTGCATTGCATCCTTATATAAAAATCATAAAAATTAAAAAAATTGAAAATTAAAATGGAAAAAAATAGAAAAATAGAAAAATATAATAAAAACTAAAAAAATTTGAAAAATTAAAACATTCAATTTTGGCCATAATTGACTTGAGTTCGATAAAAAGGTTAACTAGCTAGGAACAACTAGATCTAGACTTAGTAAATTAAAAACCCTAAAAATAACCTTTCTTAAAATTTAACGGTAGAAAGTATATGTCTTTGTAGTTTATTTAGAAATAGGCAAATTTCGAGTTCACTTCTTGGGCTAAGTTAAAACTAGGGAAGAGTATTGATATTTTTATTAAAGTATAAATCTGAAAAATAATTTCTAAGCTTAAGTCTAAATTCTGAAAATATATACCCTACAAATTGCACAAACACGAACCTTGAAACTTGGAATAGTAGAAGAGACCTTGAAATGCTCTTGTCTAAAGTCCTTTGTATGAAGGAAAATAAAATAAAAATATAAGTGTGAATAAAGAGATAAAAAAAATGAACACTGGTTTTTGTAATTACTTAAGGCTGCATAAATAGAAAAAAATATTTAGCGAGGGTGCTTTATCACCTAATGCCTTAGACCAACTGGTTTGGGAGTCACTGCTAAAAGCCTTAGGTATTACAAGACTAGGAATTACGCCATAATGTGCAAACTCATTTTGTAATCGGTCGTTGGTACCTCAAGAAGTATTAACGGTCGCATGAAGACTGTGTGAGCAAATTTCATCTAAAAATTCACCAATTGAAAAGTACTTTGGACGATGGACAAGAGTATAATAGCTTGATTTGAATTTCCAAGTGTAGGGGTGATATATACACACACGTAGGGTATGTGATTGGGGTTTAGATAAGAGATAGGAATGAAAAATAGGACTTATATCTTTAGTAGAAATGATAAAAATTCCTAAGTTAAGATGGAACCCTAGAAGGAAAACTCAAAAGATACTAAAAGCTAAGTAAATCTAAAAATCATATATAATCTTAAGTTAAATGATAAGGAAGCGTGAAAAAAATGGGTGCATAATTTCTGAGTTGAAAATAATAGAATTCCTTGTTGGAAAACCTAATTGGAGAATAAAAGTCCATAGGCCGAATTGATAGGATTTTGTGGGTAGTATCCGCTAAAAACCCTCAGGAGACAACACTCCTCCTACTAGGGACACCTAGAGGTTTAACGACTTGTTGCACGAGCTCAGTGCAATCGCGTTTCCCAGCGAAAGTGAGGCTAGGTCTTTTTCGAGAATAAAACTAGTTTTGCTCGAGGAAGAGCAAAAGATAAGTTTGGGGGTATTTGTTCATATCATAATTTTGCATTATTATATTCCCCATTCTTATTTATTTTACAAATAAACAGGTGGTTTTGATCCATGTCTGCTATATAGTTGCAGGTTACAGCTTCTCGGAACATAACAGTGAAATTGATGAAATGACGATACAAAAGTGAGACTACGACCGACAAATGGAAGAATCTTGATCATGCCTATAGTTTGAGGGACAATGAAGATCAATGAACAAGTTCACAAAGTACAAAGGCAGCACAAGGTTCAAAACTTCGACACGAAGCAAACGGTAAAGTCTACGACATTATGCACTGTGGAAATTTGGAAGAAAACTAGAAGACAATTTGAGAAACCAAGCGAAGAAACAAGAAGCCAAATGCAACCAGAAGAAGCCCAGGAAAACACAGCCTAATAACCCTCTATATAGCCACGGATCCGTGGCCAAACATGGCTTTTGGCCGCGGTTCCGTGGCCATGATAAGCCCGTGTCGGTGAAATTTCTTGACGGTGTGGCGGTACGTTGACTAGTCTTTTTAGGGTATATTTGTAAATGCAGATGTGAATTGAATGTAACCCTAGGGTTTCTATGATCTATAAATAGAAACCCTAAACCTCTTTTTGAGGTATGCCTCTTTTTATCAAATAAAATTCAGAAATCCATTGTAATGTTTTGAAGAGAGTATCGAATAAAGTAAGTAGTTTTTTTTCATTGCCCTAGTTCTTAAATTCTTTTCTGCCCTAGTTAATTAGTTTAGCACTTTTATTAATTTGCCGTAGTTTAGATAGTTAGTTTTTTAAAAACAAATCATAAAAAAAAGAATGTCTTTTATCAATCCCCTAATGAGTGAGTAGTTCCTCACTTGTTAGGGTTAGGAATAGGAAAGATTTGAGAGATGAAAATCTCTCACCCCTTTCTTGCCCATCACATATTACTCATAGGACTCCATGCATACATACACACACCGCTCACTACGACACCCTACCCCACGAGGCAACGGTGATACCGTAGTTTAAAAGACCGGTTGTGCTTGTTTTCCATGGAGGTTAGGGTAAGAATTAAGAAAGGACGAACAAGGACCTAGAGGAAGAAACATCGTTTCTTCCCGATCGTCCTAATCCCCTTTATTAATTATTACCATAACACTTAAATAGATCTAAATTAGGGCATTGAAAGCGGTGAGGAATATTAACTTTCCAAACTTAACCTAAACCTAACCCTAGCAAGATTTTAATCCTAGTTTAAATCAACTTTAGTTTTTAGTGATAATCAATCTAACACCATTTGGAATTAACTCGTTAGAACAAATTGAGAATACACAAAATACCTGTGGACAGACCCGTACTCACCGGCTATCCACCAAGCGACGCCGTTCTTGATTGCGGTAATTAAATCTTTGATCACAAAACAACGCATAAATCACGTACCGCATACCCAACATCTCAAAAAGTCGCTCAAACTGCGCTTGAGGGAGGGCCTTTGTAAATAGATCCGCCGTGTTCTCTTTTGTATCTACACTCCTGATCTCGATCTCCTGGCGATCTATGATCTGCTTGATCAGGTGATACCACCTTAAGATGTGTCTGGATTTCTGATGGGACCGTGGTTCCTTTGCTAAACCTATAGCCCCATTGTTATTGCAATAAAAAGGTATTGGATCAACAATGGACGAAACTACCTGAAGTTCAGCAATGAACTTCTTCATCCAGACTGCTTCTTTTGCGGCATCCCTCGCAGCAATGTATTCAGCCTCCATCATCGAGTTTGCGACGGTATCCTGTTTGGAACTCCTCCAACACACCGCCCCTCCGTTGAGGGTAAACACAAAAGCTAAGACAGAATTGCTGTCATCCTTGTCACTTTGGAAGCTTGAATCAGTAAAGGACTCAACCTTTCGGTCCCCATTACCGAATACCAAGAACATCTCCTTAGTCCTTCTTAAGTACTTGAGAATGTTCTTCACTGCTATCCAGTGATTTTCACCTGGGTTCGACTGATACCGGCTCACCACGCTAAGCGCGTAAGCTACATCTGGTCTTGTACATAGCATTGCATACATTATAGATCCTACCGCCAAAACGTAGGGTATAATGCTTATGCGAACCCTCTCCTTATCAGTCTGGGTGGCATCTTCTTGGAGAGGGTGATTCTGTGCAATGCGGGTACGTTACCGTGCTTGAAATCTTCCATACTAAATCTCTTTAGTACGGTCTCTATGTACCTGGACTGTGAAAGTCCCAGTAATCTCTTGGATCTATCTCTGTAGATCCTAATCCCCAGAATGTACGAGGCATCACCCGTGTCTTTCATGGAGAACCTTTGTGACAAGAACGGCTTGACCGATTGTAGCATAGGAATATCGTTTCCTATCAAAAGAATGTCGTCCACATACAAGACTAGGAATACGACGGTTCGTCCTACAATCTTCTTATAAATACATAGCTCATCCTCGTTCTTGATGGAGTCAAATTCCTTGACCGTTTCATCAAAATAGATGTTCCAGCTCCGTGATTCCTGCTTTAATCCATAAATGGATATAAGTAACTTGCACACCTTCCCGCTGCTCCCAGTGTCTACAGAACCTTCTGTCTGATCCATATAAACGCACTCTTCCAAACTACCGTTTAGAAAAGCCATTTTTACGTCCATCTGCCAGATCTCATAGTCATGGAAGGAAGTAATGGCAAGTAGGATCTGAATGGATTTGAGCATAGCCACTGGAGTAAAGGTTTCGTCATTTTCCACTCCTGGTCTTTGACGAAAACATTTTGCAACGAGTCTAGCCTTATAGGTTTCCACCTGTCCATCTATACTAAATTTCCTTTTGTAGATCCATTTGCATCCAACGGGTTTTACCCAAGGTGCAATAATATCCAAGGTCCATACTTTATTGGTGTACATGGACTCCATTTCGGATCGCATAGCATCCTCCCACTTATCAGAGTCCCTACTGATAATGGCCTGCCTGAAACTAGTAGGATCATCTTCTTCGAAGATGCAATCCTCTCGATCCCCGTCTATGAGAAAACCGTAGTATCTCTCGGGCGGATGAGAAATCCTACAAGATCTGCGGAGTGGCTGAGGTTCATCTGGGATTACCAAACCTAGTGGTTCCTCCAAACCTTCAGTTACATTTTTTGGTTCAAGGATTTCTCCCAGTTCTACCGTACTCCCACCAGTTTCTTTTGCAAGAAACTCCCTTTCTAAAAAGGTAGCGTGGCGAGATACAAACACCCTCTCTTCCTTAGTATGGCAGAAAAAATATCCTAGTGAATCCTTAGGATATCCCACAAATTTACATAGAACTGACCGTACCTCTAGTTTTTCCAGTTTCTGTGTTTTCACATAGGCCGGACAACCCCATATCTTAATCGCTTAAGATATGGATCCGTCCACTCCATATTTCATATGGAGTTTTAGGCATAGACTTGGATGGAACATAGTTCAGTAGATATGCCGCTGTCAGAAGCACATACCCCAAAATGAGAGAGGTAACTCAGTACTACTCATCATGGAGTGAACCATGTCCAATAGGGTACGGTTCCTCCTCTCCGATACACCGTTGTGTTGTGGTGAATACGGAGGAGTAAGCTAAGAGTGAATTCCATTCTCTTTTAGGTAATCTAGGAATTCCGTGCTCAAGTACTCCCCTTCTCTATCAGATCGGAGGATCTGATACTTTTGCTAATCTGGTTCTCTACTTCCTTTCTGAATTCTTTGAATTTCTCAAAAGCTTCAGATTTGTGTTTCATAAGATACATATAACCGAACCCAGAGAGATCGTCAGTGAATGTGATGAAGTACGAGAAACCACCCCTTGCCTGTATAGACATCGGACCACACACATCACTGTGTATGAGTCCCTAGAGCTCTGCTACTCTTTCTCCGTGTCCGATGAACAGAGATTTGGTCATCTTTCCCTTGAGACAAGACTGACAAGTTTCATAAGATGAAAATTCGAACGCATTCAAATATCCAGCCTTATGCAATTTACTCAGTCTTTTCTCTCCGATATGACTAAGTCTACAATGCCTCATGTAGGATTCGTTCTCTTCTGAACTCTTCCTTTTGCGTGTGTTTTGTATATTGAAAACCGTGTTTTGATTTAGAACATAGATACCATTATACAGTGTACCTTCTGCAACCAATACCTGATTAAGGTAAATGTTCATGATATTTCTATCAAGAACAAACTTATATCCATCTTTATCAAGTAAAGAAACTTATATGAAGTTGAAAACCGTGGAAGGTATATAGTAGCAATTGTTCAAAATCATAGTATTGCCTTTTAGCAACATTAGGTGATATTCACCGACGGCAGCAGCATCAACTTGTGCTCCGTTCCCTACTCTGAGGGACATATCACCAGGTCTAACTATTCTACTTTTTCTCAGTCCATGCAATAAATTACAAATATGAGATCCTGATCCGGTATCTAGTACCCCGGAGGTAGGACTGACCGAAAAACTGTTCTCAATAACAAAAACACCTAAAGAAGACACAATAGTGTGTTTCTTCTTCATTGGGGTTATCAAGGAATTTATGCAATCCTCTTTCCCTTGCTCATACTCATGACAGCTGTCATAGTTTAGAGACGAACCGATGTTCCCCAGCCCCGAATAAGAATTCGGATCGGTCAAGCGATACATTTTATTATCTTGATTAGGGCGTGAAATGGTTGCTACCTGGGGAGAGAGAAAAGAAACACCTAGCGTGCGCTCTTGCAAGATTAGATTGTTTATTAATTTATCTAATCAGGATGGCTCCCACTGTTTCCTCAAATTCTTCTTCAAACCCTAAAAGAAGAACTAGTCAGGATTAATCGCACATCACAATACTTTCTTAACCTTTCGGCCAGGCTAGTGTCGGTACTTTGTGGGAGGTTTTCCAACGCTTTCACGATGTTCCTTAATTATGTAACCTCTTTTCTCTAGAGGCGTAACCCCGCTAACACTATTCTAGACACCTACTTGGTTTATAGCATTGATTGTTAAGAGAAATAATCTCCCAAGTGTAATCCTACTCATCAGTAGGATCGGGATCCAACTATTATTGTATGATGACCTAGATGGAATCCACTCTAGTCACCACACTCCAGAAGGTATGCTAAAACTTCAAGTTTCCTGTATATTTGAAACTCTCGATGTAGTTTTTTCCCCTAGGACCCTAGTGACCTTGACGGAGTCAATAAATCAATGAGTCCTAGTCAAGTTCAACCCTTCATTATCTTTATTGCATTAAACCCACCCGCATAACCCTTGACGAAGTCAACAAGGTTACATGACTGTCCTAACCAATCGCAACTAATGCTACAAATGAGCATCACTTAGCTACTGTACACCATGCCTTGACGGAGTCAACATATGCAATACGAATACTAAGTACTACTCGTAGGAAATGACGGAGGGCTACGGCTGGGTTTTTGGAGAAAAACCTTTTAACGTAATGAACTTGATATCGTTGAAGTAACCTGAGCAGTTTTGAAAAGGAGTGGTTTAGACTCCGCTTTTGAAAACTTCTGGTTTTGGAAAAAATGAGTAATCTACAGTATAAACTGTTGCTTAAGAGGCACTCCCCATGAAGGGATCTCGGCTCTTGCCTCGTGGAATGATATGCTGGATATTCACAACCGAATACCACTATGCAAAGCGAAAGAATATAACTATAGTTTTTCGAAATTTGTTCCAACAACATATTTTTAGGTTTCTTTTCTTGCATTAATAATTAATATGGTCCCATCAATTAACCTATCACACCAGAAAAGAATGAAAATACAATGTTCGTATATGCCATCCGCATTTGCCACGGGCACCGTCATGCACCGTCAGGTTACTTAACTAACGGCAGAGCGGGGGCTGGACTAGGGCGGGTTCAGAACATATACAACATCTACTAGTATATATATATAAATATATATAACATTCGTCTCAGGCATGATATAATCAATATTATAGAATCTCAACAAGCAACACAGAGTGGTGGATAATCTTGGAGCCTCAGGTTTCATTTGAGCCGCAAATAAAACCCGACGTTCCCAGTCGTATGGATAGCCTGTGCAATGAAACCTGGACCCCTACGAGTGCGGCAAGTTACCCACCAATCCTAGAAGTGAGGAAATCCCAATCAACAAAGTGAATAGGCCACCCAGCACTCCACGGGATCCGATAACTTGAGCACCCCTCCGTGGGTCATCTTATACCCCCTACGAGTGTGGCGAATAGCCCGCCAATTCTAGAATGAAGCCCCCTCTGTCTTAACGCCATGAGATGCGGGCTTGTTGCTTTCTAGAACCCGGCTATTCGTGCACTCCACCGCGGGGCAATCCTAGTACAGAAAATGGAAAAAAAATGTACAATGGTGACATCGACCTCAACCCAGTCTTGCCCCAAACAAATAATATACAACAAGCAGTAACGGATGTCCACATGTCGGACGCTCTCCCCGCAATAACAAATGTACAAATGAATCTCAACTATACCACTAACATTACACCGTAAGCTATCCACCACGACAATCCAACCACAACCTCAGCACAATCACAGAACATCAACGTGAATGTCATGTTCGCAAACCCGTCTAAAAGAGCATATAGAATTTAGACGAGTTATACCGACTAATGACATTCATGGTCGCAGATAGAAATGTATGTACTGGGACTATTAAATAGTGTTAAAAATAATGACTACGAAACATCCCGAATTTCCCCTAAACACAAGATAACATAATATCCAACCTGGGCAAAAACAAACAACACCTGAAATCCTAAATCCAAGAGTTATAGAGCACCAAACAAAAACGAACACCAGAAGCCTCAGAAGGCCCAGCGACACCGGCCAAAAATCCATTCTCGCCGGCCAATTTTTAAAAATATGGTGTTGTTTTTCTCTGGTGTTCTATTTGTAGCACAAAGAGCACTCTGCACTTGTTTAAAAAATTTCCAGGGGCTTGGGAAAAATTGACAGAAACTTGGGTTTTAAATTTCGTGTTTTGGAGTTATTTCGGTTTCGTTACTTTAACATTGTTTAAAACTGCTAGTATAGGGTTTATGGGCTGTCTCTGATACCATGAAAGGTTATGCTAACGCCCTGGCCATCAACCGAGGCCGATTGCAGAACAAAATTTTTTCTAACGATATAAACTTGGCGCTAGAATAACCCTAAACCGGATCTACCATAAACCTAACTAGCAACTAAAGAATCTATCTACTATGAAAAGAGTATATACCAAGAGGATCAAGTCCTTCGGGTCTTCACTCCTCTCCCTTAGCATGCTCCTAGTGGCCTCCATGATCGAGCTTGATCGATTGCTTCCTCACGTCAAAGATGATCCACCCGAGAGTGTTTACTTTGAGCACACACCTTTAAACCAAGGTAACTAGATTACTTAGTATGCTAATCTAAGTACCTTAGATGATGTAGAGAGTGGTTAGGATTTGTTTAGTCTCTTGAACCTTAGGATTCTCAACTCATGAGACAAGTTAGGGTAAGAGGAGGAAGAAGAGAGCTTGGAGGAGTGAGAGTGTGAAAAGATATTATGAAGGGAATAATGGTTCATGTTTTATAACAATTAAGCAAAGATATTTATCTCAAAATATCTAGATGCCACCTTGCCTCAATAGTAATCCATGACTCACTAAGCGAGTCATCAAGTAGTCATGCTTCACTTAATAAAAGTCAACACCTCATACCTCCACGTCATTTAACATTTAATCAAAAAGATTAAATAACACATGAGGTATTTTCTTCTAGAAGCATTCTTGTCAAAAATTACAAGAATACCCCTCATCCGTATATACATACCCATATCCGTATTCCGAAAAATATGAAAACAAAAGAGACGAAAATAATCCAACAATATAATATTAGTATTCGGCTTAAACCAAAGCCCGCTAGTATTATCCGCCCGAACATCATACGTGCATAAGCACATTTATGTCATCGAACCCTACCGTAAAACCATACAGCCTCTACAACATTTCGCCCGAACCAGGGAAACCCTCTGTGTGGGACTCTAAAGACTCGACAGTACGCCAACAGTGCGTTACTGGATAAATCCATAACCACAAGCACGTCAGCGGCACTAGCTGTACGTAACGGCTGCCCGGGTACCTGTCGAAAAGGAACGCCGACGAGCAAACTCATCCATATCCTTACTGAGTCTATCCGTGACAATATCCGTACAGTCCGGTCTCTTCATCTAAAAGTATCGCATACCAGATCTAGGGGTGGTAAGCGTCAGACCCTAATAACCTGATAATTCGTGCTGATTCGGCTCAGGACCAATCCTGGAAACTACTGATCAACCTATCAGTAAATCCCAACTGCCTTGGCCAAAGTATTATGGTCCTGACCAATCGAACAAAGTGCAATATTAACTCTCAATACCTGGAGAGACGAATAACTGACAATCACTCACTTCCTCCATATGGCTCGGGACTGTACCCAACCAAAACCCGTTTGCACAACTCAGTAGAGCCATGGTAGAGTAGTGATCAATGCACAGTGGGAACTCACACGAGACAAATGACGATCTCAGGTCCAAAGACTAACCTGTATACATGTCACAAGAGAACCGCTATCTGACGACAGGTATAATACCATCTAGTGGTTCTCAACGAGTCCGTCCAGTGTACTCACCCCTAGTGAGCACCCGTATACAATCTTAGGTGATCACACCAATAGTTGTGGGACCAACCACCGCTCCTCGTTGGGGTCTAGAAACGTACATGCAAGTCTACTCTGGAGTATTGATGCCCGATCACGATACCCCTGTGACTTGGGACATTTAAGGATGCGCTTATAGACTACCCAGCTCCCACAAGTATGATCGCCATCATAACACTGGTAGTCAAGTAAGATCCTACGGGCTTTATCAATATGTGGTCGACAAATATAACATATGTACATATTAAGATAAAGTCAAACCATAATAGTATACCACTGTATCGAGTCTTTATCAATATGTGCAAGATGGATAAAACATCAATAAAAACAAATACACATATCCTGATAAAGACAACTCAAATAATATACTATATAACTGAGCAAGATTGTCCTGCGCATATATATCCCCAGCATCCGCATGTATACATATACAATAATGGCCTCTAGAGCATACATATCCAATAGGCAGTGCGTAACAAACTCATCACATTGCCAGACCTACGACGTCTACCGCAACCCGGCGACGTCATCAACGCTAACTACTGCTCCTATCACAGAATGGTGAGCTACCCAATTGAGGATTGCTACATTTTCAAGAACTGGGTCGAGGACCAGTATCAACAGGGGAAATTCGCGTTGTCTGACAACTGGAGGGTAAACCCACCATGGAAGCACACTCCCAAAAAGGTGGATGCACTAGGGGAATCATGCTCACTCGTAGAAGAAACTCTATGGGAAGTCGTTCTTTCAGCAAAAGCCAAAAGAATACTGAAAGATCTACAGGCATGTCCAGCAGTCAGGTGGAAAAGCCCATTTGAACCCGAAATTGTCGAAGGGATGCTGAAACTCTGTCGCGTACCCAAAGTCGTTGACAAAGGGCAAAATCCCCAAGTCAAGCATCCAGACTCTTCAAAGAAAAAGAAGAAGACCAAGAAACCTGTGCAGTCTGCCGAGTATGACGACAAGCGCACAGACGTACAAAAGTACATTGACGCGCTCGAGGAGTAGAACTAGAAGGCGCGGACACCGGTCAAACTCGAAGAGTTCCTCAAGCATATTCCTGAGAACGAAGATAGTGACAACGATGAGAAAAATGACTCATCATCAGGAGATACCGGGGTCCGTGTAGCTAGTTGCACATGGTCTCCTATTCATTGTTAAATGACGAAGAAACTCCCTCGGCGTTAGAAAACAACACGGAGGAACTGGATGCAGAATCGGCGCTAAAATCCCCGGAACCGCCATAAGACCTGATCGATAGGCTGTTTAACGAAGCCTTTCAAAAAAGCAAAGCTGACCAAGAACGCGAAATGGACATATACGAAAAGGCTAAGTGTCAGCATCAGGATGAAGAAGCTCGACAAGGAGGAGTTGTAAAGTACTCCAACCAAACCAAGGCATACCTGCGACAAATAAGAGAAGGATCAAGGCAGAGAAGCGGTTCGCCAAAGTCCTATTAATGGGAATGAAGCTGCCACCTCTAGTAGGAAACACTCCCGGTCATATGCCTCGATGGAGAGGATTCATATCCAAAATACTGCCTATATCATCGGAGGGTTACCCACCCCATTGAAGAATGTAGTACATTCAAGAAGTGATGGAAAGGATATGTTGCTCATAAAAAACACTTTAAGAGAATGAAGTACAAAACTTGTCGATAGAAAAATAGTGCGACAAATGCGCATGAAGAAACGACTGGAAACTGTCATATGGTTGATACCGGTTCGAAAGGGGAAAAACCCAAGTTCTTACTTTCTGGAGAGATTCTGAGGATGAAATACCCTTCAGCCCTCTCTTCAAAGACTCCACCTCCGAAAAATAAGTGGAGGAGAAAAACTGTTAGAATATTCAGCTCCGTAACTGCACGCTGCTTGAAAAGAACCTCGGACCTACAAACAAAGGTTCGAGCAAAAAGGACGAAGGGAAAGAAAAAATCCCGGAGGAAATTGCCCTCGATGGTGGAGTTTTCAAAGAGCTCACAGCAAGGGACCCGCCTAGGAAAAAGAAGGTGGATTACAATGTCCTAGCACATTTGAGGAAAATACTCTCACAACTGAGCATACTGGATGATTTCCTCATGTCCAAAGAGGCACGAGATTCTATGATCAAGGCATTATAAGAGCCCGATTAGTTCCAAGCTTTACTCGCGGAAGAGAAGATGAAAGATGAACTGGTAGAGGTTTACATGGTCGACATTCCATCCAGTGATGAAGATCTCCTCCTCGGTACGTGCGAACATAATCACCCGTTATACGTCACCGGGTACTGCCACGACATCATGATAAGGAAAATTCTCGTCGACAATGGATCCTCCGTCAACCTTCTCAACATGAGAGTGCTGAAGGAGATTTGCATGAACGTTTAGCATCTATCCCGAGACAAAATTACCATCTTCGGGTTCGACTCACAGTCGTCATGGACGCTTGGGTCCGTAATACTAGTGCCGCGCTTCGGGTTGCTCATCACTGACATCAAATTTCTTGTCATTGACGCCAAGACTTGCTATAATGCTTTTCTCGGCCGGCCTTGGTTACATGAGTACAACGTTATCCCTTCTACACAACATCAGTGTATGAAGTATTTCAATGACGGCTTGGAATACACTTTCACAGGGGAGCTAAATTCGTTCTCCGTAAATGAGGTCCAAAAATATGAAGACACAAAGTACTTCCTACCAGACTTTGAGGATACGGAAATGTTTCATAAGCCGGAGGATAAATAGAAGTCCGTCGCCACTATCCCGATCTTTGGGAGCGATTCCGAGGATGATGAAGAAATAGTCTACTCGGGGCAACCCCAAAAAGAAAACAATCGGCCCGGACCATCTACTCCTATTCTGGTCTTCGGCAGCGACTCTGAGGACGAGGCCAACACAATGTTCTCCATCCTCCCGTCAGCGAAAACCCTAGCTGGAATAGATCAGAGTCTGCAAATCAAAATGGCCCTACTTCGGCATTACAAGAAACTTGATGCGCTCGATACATACATCGTATAAGAATTAAAGACTTTCTACGTCCCTCCCAGGCGAAGAGGTGAAAAGGCGATACTCTTCTACCAATCTACGGAGACCAAAGTAGAAAAAGAAGTCTAGCATGTTGCTGATTTTGCACTCGACAGGCTTCAACCAATCCGTCTGCCAAGATACTACGCGGAGGGATTGAAAAGGCTGTTAAGATACCAAGGTGTACCCCTCGAACAAACTGTTTGACAAACCTAATTCTACAAAAAGATTTGGGATATTCCCAGGACTCAGCGAAAGATGCCCAACGGGAAGATGGAGACAACCAGGTTCGGATACGTTCACTCCAGGAAACAGGAGCAGTTCTATAGCTGCCGCGTCATAAACAGCTCCAGCGAAGGGGAAAACGCTCTTCCGAATGGTCGCGACGTTGAAACAGAGCGATATCCCGCTCTAAGAACGTTAAGTCCGTCACTCGAAGAACAAATAAACAAGCTAATAAAATAAGCTTGTCAAAAGAGCGGAGACAATCACAGTCGCGAAATGACCATTTATGAAAAAGCCAAGACGTTGCGCCCTAATCAGCAATCTGCGAAGAAGAAAGCCTATAATGCTCTTTATCCCCGGCTCGCTGTATGTCCTCGCGAAAGGGAAATATCCCGAAATGGAGGCAAAAACAGGGCAAGGAATGCAAACAATGTTTGAAGACAACAAAGCGGATCTAAGACGCCATGCAATCAAGAAAAACTTGATTGGAGCCCGTCCTTTATAAAGAAGATGGGTCTGGAATACTCTTTCCCTTAAGACAAGACAAGGAAAATATTCAACCTTGTTGTGAAGCACTAAATGATGACGCTTTCAGAGCTTCGTCACCCCGAACTAATAAACGAGATCCATCATCCGGATTATTTCTGTTATCACCGAGTAATGGGTCATCCCCTTGAAGACTGCTTCACCTTCAAAGACTGGGAAGAAGACCAGTATCAATAAGGCAGGTTCTCTTTATCCGATAGCTGGAGGGTAACCCCGCCGCAAAAGCATGAGCTAAAGAGGACCTATACCGTAAGGATAGGACTAGCTCAATATCAAGAATGGAAGTAAACTCATACCTGCTATATGATAACACTCTCAAAGGAGTGAGGGCACGAGAATATGAATAACCTGTACAGGTGCTTCATAATTGAAGATGAGGACGAGGTGATCTCAGAGTTTCCACTAGCACCAAAAGAGCTAGAAGATGGGATACACACCACGGCGGACAGCCTAAGAAAAATTGACTTAGGGACGAAAAATGATCCGAGACCAACGTTCGTCAGCGAACTGCTATCTGAAAAATAGGTGGCCACGCTAAAAGACGCGCTCATGCAGTATAAAGATTTCTTTGCCTGGAGCTACTCTGAAATGCCGGGTCTAGATCCAAATGTGGCAGTATATAAACTGGCTATATCCCTGGGTATAAAGCCAACCAAACAGGTGCCAAGAAGGATGTGGCTCGATCTTAAGATGAGCATCAATGCTGAAGTCAAGAAACTAATCGACTCCGGCTTCATCCAAGAAGTTCAATATCCTGACTGGATCGCTAACATCGTTTTAGTGATGAAAAAATGGGACGGTGCGTATCTGCGTGGACTTTCGGGATCTCAACAAGACTGGCCCGAAGGACGACTTCCTACCGAGCTTATGATCGATAACACGTCCACCCATAAGGTCTTCTCCTTCATAGATGGATCTTCAGGATACAACCAAATAAAAATGCATCTAGAAGACCAAAAGTATATTGCCTTCCGAACCCCATTGGGCATGTTCTGCTATAAAGTGATGCCTTTCGGTCTGAAGAACGTTGGCTCTACCTACCAGAGGGACATGACATAGATCTTCGATGACCTCATTCATGAGATTGTCGAATGCTACATCGAAGACCTTGTGGTAAAGAGCAAATCTCACTAGGAACATTGGGAACATCTAAAAATAGTGTTCCAATGTCTTCGGAAATATAATCTGAAGATGAATCCTCTAAAATACGCGTTTGGAGTTTCCTCAGGAAAATTCCAAGGATTCATCATACGTCATCGAGATATCGAAATTGACCCTCAAAGATCAAGGCGATTGTGGAAATGCCCACGCCAAGAACCTTCAAACAACTGCGGTCTCTCCAAGGAAAGCTCATGTATATCCGGCGGTTCATAGCCAACATTTCAGGAAAATGTCGTCCCTACAGTCATTTGATGAAGAAAGGGACCCGTTCGTCTGGGATCAAAAGAGCCAAAATGCACTGGTCGTAATCAAGCAATACCTGCAAATTCTGTCGGTATTGACCTCTCCGGTAAAGGGAAAACCCCTTATCCTATATACAATAGCCCTTGAGGGTTCTTTGGATGCGCAATGGGAACAAGAGAACGATTTGGGAAAGGAGAGAGCTTTGTACTATTTGAGTTGAGTTCTCTTGGGGGAAGAAAATAATTATTCCCCTATCGAAAAGCATTGCATGGCTCTGATCTTCACAATAACGAAGCTCAGACATTATGCCTTGGCACATGAGGTTCATCTCATATCGAAGGTGGATCCTCTCAAATATCTGATGTCATGGGCCATAATAACATGAAGGCTTGCCAATTGGGCCTTCCTCCTGATGGAGTTCTCAATAACGTATCGACCTTTCAAAGCTGTGAAAGGTCAGGCCATTGCCGACTTTCTCGCAGAGCACCCGATACCGGCTGACTCCCCCTTAAATTGCGAGTTGCCAGATGAACATGCGCTCAACGCAATCAAAGAGGAAAATGATTCCCAATGGGAACTCTACTTTGATGGAGCATTTTCCGTGAATAGGAGAAAACAAAATACCCCTATAATCAAAGCCGGGGTGGGCCTTATCTTCGTGACTCCGCAAGGAGGGATATTGTGTTACACCCTCTCCTTAACAGAGCTAAAGACTAATAACGAAGCTGAATATGAAGTTTTGATAGTAAGTCTTGAGATCGCTATCGACAAGGGAATCAAAGACCTCCTCATATATAGAGAATCCCAGCTTATCGTTAGCCAAGTAAATGGCGACTATCAGACATGCAAGGCAGAGCTGATAAAGAATTGCTAAATAGTGCAGCAACTGCTGACACAAATCCCTTCCTATGTCCTGGAGAGTATACCGTGTGCAGAAAACAACTATGCAGATGCGTTGGCCAAATTGGCTAAGGAACTGGCCGATGAAGACCTCGATGATGTAAGGATCATTGTGAAAAGCTGCAAGATTATCATGCCAATAAATATATCTTCGGAAGACCTGATAGAGCCATCCGAAGGAAAATAAACGACCGAACAAATAGCCCTTCAAATAGAGGATGAAGAAAAGGTCCAGGATTGGAGGGAAGTCTTCATGGACTACTTCAAATCCCAACGAACGCCCAAAAATCGCCGTCTAGACATCAGCTCATGAAACGAGCTTTGCCTTTTGCTTTCGTCAATGATACTCTATATAAGAGATTGTTCAGCTGTCTGCACCTAAGATGCATGGGGCTGGAGGAAGCAAAGAAAGTCATCCAAGAAAGTCACAACGACTCTACGGTTCTCATCAAGTCGGGCCAAAGATGAAGTTGAAGATAAAAAGGATGGGTTACTATTGGCCCACAATGATCTAGGAATGCCTAGAATATGCGAAGTAGTGTCACTCATACCAAATCTACAGGGACTTCATCCACCAACATCCATATTCGCTACACCCAACAGTGGGTAGCTGGCCGTTCGAAATGTAGGAACCGATATAATTGGCCATATTAAACCGGCATCGTCCAAAGGACATCGGTTTATATTGGAAACGACCGACTACTTCTCTAAGTGGGCAGAAGCAGTACAACTAAGGGAGGTGAAAACGGAGAATATCCTCCATTTCTTCAGGACACATGTCATCTATCGGTTCGGCACTCTGCAACGAATTATCTCGGATAATGGGCCAGCTTATAGAAGTCATAAAATCAGCCGCTTCACTCAACAACTTAAAATAGATTGGAGATACTCTTCAGTCTATAACCCTCGGGCCAACGGTCTAGCTGAAGCTTTCAACAAGAGCTTAACAAAGATTATAAAGAAGACGGTGTCCAGAAACAAAAAAGACTAGTACGAAAGGCTGCACAAAGCTCTCTGGGCGTACCGAACAACGTTCAAAACGACCATGAATATAACACCATACGCGTTGATATTCGGCACGGAAGCAGTAGCGGTTCGATACAAGCTGACAGATAAAGAAAATGCTCATCTTCGGCTTGAGTAGCTCAATGCCCTCGACGAAACTCGCCTTATAGCACAGCTAAATCTGGAGGCTTATAAGGCAAGGATGAGATGGTCATACGAAAAACTGACCATCCCGAGAACATTTCGCTAAGGCGAACTAGTGCTAGTCATCAAAAGACCCATGATCTCTAATCGTGCAAAACGAGGGAAATTCGAGCCGAACTATGAAGGCCCATACATCATAGACAAAGTCTACTAAGGTGGAGCCTACCTGCTCATGGATATGTATGGCGAAAGACCCTTCCGGCCAATAAACGGCCGATTCTTCAAAAAATACTACACTTGATAAGTCATGACTTAGGTCAATGATAGATGACGACGCTCGTGTCTGCTCGCTAGGTCAATGGTAGATGACGACGCTCGTGTCTGCTCGCTATCTTCCTGAGTCAGAACTCTGAGAATAGTATACAAAAAATCTCCGTTGTCCCAAAAACGACAACAACGGACCAAGAAGTCCTTAAACTAATTATCCGTCTCAAATATGGCGATGAAGGACCGAGAAGTCCTCAAACTAATTATCCGCCTCAAATATGGCAATATCGGACCGAGAAGTCCTTAAACTAATTATCCGCCTCAAACATGGTTACAACGGACCGAGATGTCCCTAAACTAACAACGGACGAGATGTCCCTGAACTAACAACGGACCGAGATATCCATAAACTAGAATTTTGCCTCAAACATGGCAACAATGGACCGAAAAGTCCCTAAACTAAAATTTTGCCTCAAACACGGCGATAATGGACCGAAATGTCTCTAAACTAGAACATCGCCTCCAAATACGATGATATGCTCTCTTGAGGTCTATATTGCTATCGAAGTCCTAAAAGTGAAGGTTGCAACTCAAATCTCACTGGCTACACAGCTACTCCAGCGATGAAGCCACCCCCAAATCCCACCGGCAAACAGATGGGTCACCTGCGATGAACCTACTTTCAAGAGTTTCACCATTCTAAAAAAAAGGTATGTCCACAAGCAATGGGCACGGATGAAAACCTGAAAGGTCGCCGTGAGTAAAAACATCTGGATTACCGGCAAGCTTGTGAAAACCCAGAAGGGCGCAATCTCGTAAAAAAAATGGTATGTCAACAAGCAAAATGGGCATGGATGAAAACCCTAAAGGGCGCCGTAAGTAAAAACAGCAGGGCTATGTTCATATCAGATTTTTGCATTTTCATACCGCCCAATTTTTGTCACATTGCATATCGGTAGATACTCTTGAGCCGTGTTTGCTAGTCAATTGCAGGATACAGGTTCTCGGTTCTAAAACGGTGAAATTCATGGAAAACACAACAAAATCCGGGTTCCTGCCAACCACTGAGAAAACACGGTCTCCGCTCGTCATCCGTATGTTGCCAGATACCAGTTTAGGAAGACAAAATGTCAAATCAATGTCACCTTCATGCACAAGGCTCAATGGTAGCACAAAATCCAAGAGATCTACGCGGAGCTCGAGGCAATCATGACAAAATCTTGACAAAAAGTCCACCTTTCCCTCAACAGAAATTCTGGAAAATTCGTGAAGCAATTATGAGAAAATATATATACCAGAATGAAGTACACTGCAGATCAGGCCACCACCAAAAATCCCCAAGCACAATTCCTCTAAACGGCCGCGGAACCGCGGCCAGAGGGGGGTCTAGGCGTTATGGCGCCAAATAATTAGGGTTTTCAGGGGGTGTTTGGTAATTTCATATGGGCTCGTATTGTTGCCCTAGATTCTCATTTTCCAGCCTATAAATACCCCAGAATTCTGTGAAGGAAGGGGTCCAATTCTTGTATTTCTTTTTGCTAGGTTTTAGTTTACATGTTCTTCTTCCTCTTCTCACCTCTTCTCCATTAAACTTGTAAGTGAGCTTTTGAGTGAAGAGTGATGAATAAAGAAGACCATTTTATTATCATGCTTGTCTCTTTCTTTACTTATTGTAATTTGTTGTAATTTTAATTGTTAAGTAGTTGTTGTTATTTCCTTGTTGTTTCTTTCTTCTTTCTTTTTCTTTATCCTTACATACGACAATGATACTTACGCTTGATCCTCGCCAAGGTGAGGTCGCAAATAGTTAGTCGTATTCTTCTAGTCTCCTTCTTTCTATCTTCCTCTTTTGTTTGTTTTATTTTTCCGTATTATGAAGTGTGAGTAGTTCTATACTTGTTAGGGTAGGATAAGGGAAGTTTGAGAGAAGGAAATCTCTCTCACTCTTTCCTTGCCCAACAACTTAAATCAACTCCCGTTAATTGAACCACAATCCGCTCCTTACGGCACCCTATCCTACATGATAGCGGTGATTCCGTAGTGAGACCGGTTGTGGTTGAATTAACCGGAGGTTATGGATAAGAGCCAAGAACGGACGGACAAGCACCAAAAGGAAGGACTATGCGTTGGAAAGCCTAGCTTATACTCGCAAGTTCCTTCCTAGTCGTGCTAATCCCCGTTGTTGCCGATTACCGTAACACCGATATTAAGTGGGGCAACGAAAGATGTGGAGACTCCTAACTCAAACTAACCTAATCCTAACCCTAACAAGCTCTCTTTAAATATCAACTCAACACTTAGATAATCCAACAAAATCTGAAAACCGGACTTAACTCGTTAAAACACTTTGAAAAAGACTCCCATCTCCCTGCGGACGACCCGTACTCAACCGGCTAGCTACAAGCGAAACCGTCTTGATTGCGGTATTTCAACTAGAACTTGAACACGCACGTATCCTAACAATCAAATGGCGCCGTTGCTGGGGAGACGGTAGTTTATTTCCTTGTGTAATTTCGGGTTAATTTGTAAGTATATAAAAAAAACGAAAAAAAATATACTTTGTAAAAGAAACCATCTGGTTATTCTTGATTAGTTTTTGTGCAAGTGTGCAGGAAAATACGAAGTTCAAGATCGACGCCTAGGACGTTGAAAATACGGAGTTCAAGTACAGTGCCAAAGACGTGGGAAGATAGACCCACATTTCGCGGCTACACCGCGACGGACAAAAACGAAGCATCCGGTCTACTGTAAAAATCTAGAGCATATACAGTGAGCATATCAGAATTCCACACATCCAGACAAGCAGAGGACTCCAAGACCAGCAACCAGAAAAAACTTGGCAGCCCAATCTCTCTGTATAGCCGCGGAACCGCGGCCATATCTTGTGTTTGGCCGCGGAAACGCGGCTAGTTGGTGCCTTCGGGTTGCCAAAAATTTTTTGTGAGTCCCTCTGCCTCTCCCCTCTCCTCTGAACTCCACTGAATTGTGTTTTCTGCAGGCTTCTTTGCGCAAATTCTTCTCCCCCCCTCCAATAAACTGTTCTTGTGCAGGATTCTTTGCACCGCAAAATAAAAATTGTTTGCAGTTGATTTGTTACTGCTTTGCATTTCTTTAATACGGACTTAAGGGGCTTGAAACCAATCCAGATTGGGTGGGGATTTCATCACCCTTCCCAGGACCCCAAAAATCACTAAAGCATATGCATTGTCCATTGTAAATTAAAAAATACTAGACTTCAGCCCTAAGGACTTCGCGCTCATTAGGAGAAGATAAACCGTGTTTAGAACCTCGCTTAACCGTATATTGTTTACGGGGTGTCTAGGAAAGTGTTAAAGGCGCAACCGCCGAAAGAGAAAGGGTTATTTAATTAAGGAACTTCACGAAAGCGTTGGACAACCTCCCCTTATCTCTGCACTTACCTGGCCTCGTGATCAGTGTATTGTTAAGCCCGTTTCTCGACACTGTTTAACTTCGAAAATCAAGTTCAGGAGCAGGTCTAGTAGACCTAGGTTACCCTAGATCTAGGTGTGATTGTGCATATCTTGTTTGTGATTGCTTAAGCCGTATATCCGTACATATTTCTGTAAAAATCTTTCTAAAAAAAAAAAGAAAAAAAAATCAAAAACTTTCTATAAAAAACTTGCCCTTTTGTCGCCAAATCCATTTTCACCCACCACCCATCGCCTTTCTCCATTGACGTTTTCTTACCCTCACCTTCTCCGCTTTGACTATACTAAACTCGTTTAGTGTATGTCCGCTTGGACTCGGGACACTAGCGCCCGTCTAGTCCGCGTTACGTTAGTCGCGACCGACTACGCGATCGACTCCGAAGTCGATACTCCGTCCACTCCTCTTTCACCCCTTCCTTTGCCGGCCAACTCCGACGTTGACCGGAATTCTGTTCATACATCTTCACCTTCACCTTCACCTTCACCAACCACTTCTTCCGCGATGTCAGGATTTAATCCGAACATCTCTTTGACCACCGCTGGATTGGCTCCACCTCCTACGGAGACCAATCTCCCACCACCTCCGCCTGTTGTAGCGCCGCAGCGAATTGCGCTCCAGGATCGTTTCTACCCCACCCGTTCTGCACTTCCCACCCGCCTTTCTCTTCCTCCGGCCAATGGGGACAACTTTGAAATTAAGCCCCATTTCATCAACATGCTTCCACGTTTTCATGGGCTTGAAACTGAAGATGCCTATATCTTCATCAATAAATTTCAAAATGTCTGTGCCATGATGAAAACAACCCAGCTGTCGGACGATGCTATACGTCTACGGGTCATTCCGTTCACTTTATGCGATCTCGCTGAAAAATGGCTGTATAGCACCGCTTCCCACTCAATCACCAGCTGGGACGAGTTTGTTAAAGCGTTTCTAAAAAAATTCTATCCAAATCATAAGACCGCAAGAATTCGAAATGAAATCAACCAATTCTCCCAGCTTCCTTCTGAACCCTTCTGGAAGTGCTTTGACCGGTACAAAGACCTTCTTGTTCAGTGTCCTCACCACGGTATAGAGAAATGGCAGCTCTGCCAAACCTTATACGAGGGACTGAACCCAGCAACGAAGCAGTTGCTGGAAACCATCTGTCAGGGCCACTTCCTATCGAAATCTGACGAGGAAGCGTGGCAGTTCTTTGACGATCTTGCGGAGCAAACGCTACAGTGGGAGAGCACAAGACCGACTTCTTCTTCTTCTACCTCCACTTCTACCGGTCAGTCTAGGGTAGGAATCCACCAACTCGATGTCTCTATCGCAATGAAAGCTGAAATGGCTGCAATAACACGAAAGCTTGAAGCGATAGAGAGCAAATTTTCTGCTCCTGCTCCTGCCCCTGTTCTCCCCCTTCGTACCATCTGCGCTTGTTGTTCCGATCCTTCCCACTTGACCGAAGAGTGTCCTTACAATCCACCCTCCCAAAGACAGGATCAGGTTAATGCTGCCTTCCAGCAAAGACCGAGGAATGATCCATACTCTTCCACCTACAATCCCGGTTGGAGGAACCACCCCAATTTCGCCTGGAATCAGAATCAGAATCAATTCCAGGGCAACAATTTCCAAAGAGCCCCTCCGCCGCAACAACAAGCGCAACAACAAACTCAGTATCAGCAGCCCTTCCAACCCCAACCTTACCAAAACCAGACGAACAACTTTGCACCCAACAACTCTTTTCCACCAAACAACTTTGTTCCGTCAAACACTGATAAGGTTTCCTCGCTCGAGCGAAGTCTGGAGGCGTTTGTTAAACAATCGACTCAATCCACCGCCAACATCCAGTCTTCGATCCAATCTTTAGTGCAACACACTGCCGCACACGGGCAGAGCATCAAGACCATCGAGGCCCAGATTGCACAGCTGAACG
Source organism: Agapanthus africanus (assembly GCA_030015575.1). Taxonomy (NCBI): domain Eukaryota; kingdom Viridiplantae; phylum Streptophyta; class Magnoliopsida; order Asparagales; family Amaryllidaceae; genus Agapanthus; species Agapanthus africanus. Next base: position 709,789,438 of record CM057339.1, read on the forward strand.
CGGCCTTAAGCGAGCGAGAGAAGGGGAAGCTCCCGTCCCAGCCACTTCCAAATCCCGGTCACCCACATAATGCACATATTGCTCTTGAATAGCAAAACCATAATGTGAGTGTCGTGACTACGCTGAGATCGGGAAGGATGCTGCAAAACAACATTGGCAAGCGAATCATCGATGACACCCCGGCCACCGCTTCTTCTTCTTCTCCTTCTTCTTCGTCTTCCGAGCCTATTCTCCGTTCTTCACAAGGCTCCCCTTCCTCTTCTTCTGCTCTGAACGGACCAACTTCTCACTCCATGAAAACACCTATTCTGGGATCCGTTCCGACTCCAAAATCTCCTCCTCCAGCATTAGACTCAACCAATTTTCAAAATGTTCCATTTCCAAACCGGTTGAGGTCTAACAAACAAAATCCTCAAATGGAGAAGATTCTGGAGTTATTCAAGCAGGTTAACATTAATATTCCTCTTTTAGATGATGTCCAACAAGTCCCGTCCTACGCGAAAATCTTAAAGGACTTGTGCACGAAAAAGAGGAAGTCTCAGGTACCCAAGAAAGTTTTCTTGGCTAGTGCTGTGAGTGATGCCCTTACCCAATCTTTACCACAAAAACGGAAGGACCCTGGCTGTCCTACGATTTCAATTACCATTGGGGATAAGAACATCAACCGCGCACTATTAGATCTTGGTGCCAGTGTTAACTTGCTTCCGTATTCAGTATACGAGCAATTAGGCGTCGGAGAGTTGAAACCCACACACTGCACTCTCCAAATGGCCGACCGATCGATCACCCACCCTAGGGGTGAGCTAGAGGATGTGTTGATAAGAGTCGGGGACTTCATATTCCCCGTCGACTTCATTGTATTAGATACACAGCCTGTAGCTAACCCCCAGAATCAAATTCCGGTGATACTCGGTCGCCCATTTCTCGCAACCTCAAATGCTGTGATCAATTGTCGCAACGGTTCAATGAATCTCTCTTTTGGAAATATGACGATTGAACTCAACATTTTTAGGTTGGGGAATCAGCCCGCCGAACCTAATGCTCATATACTGGACGTCTGCTCGATCCAGGAGATCACACCAGAAGAGTGTGAATTCGAGGAGTTTCTGTTTGATCACGATAATCTTGACGCCACTAGTGCGTTTCTCTTCGAACCTGCTGCTGTTTCTGCGCCCGATAACGAATACGAGTGTTTCACATTCTCGAACGATCTTAGCCGCGCACAACCCGAGTTTGAATCTTTCGACTTTCCGGATGAGTTACCTGAACCATCCGACTCGGTTGCCTACACTCGTTTTGAACCTTTGCTGGAGTCCTTTGAGTTCGAGACCTTTGCACCAGTCTTGCCTTCCATCATTTCACCTCCAACGCTCGAACTCAAGCCGTTGCCGTCTCACCTTAAGTATGCCTACTTAGGTGAGAACGAGACCCTCCCTGTCATCATTTCGGCTTCTCTAGCTCCCGAGCAAGAGAAAGCCCTTCTCGCGGTCTTGCACAGCAACAGGCAAGCTTTTGGCTGGTCCATGGCGGACATCAAGGGGATTAGTCCCCTCATCGTTGAGCATCACATTCATCTGATGGATGATGCCAAACCAGCCCGGGATCCACAAAGACGTCTTAATCCAGTCATGAAGGAGGCTGTGAAGAAGGAGATCGTCAAATGTCTAGATAGTGGTATCATTTACCCTATCTCTGATAGCTAGTGGGTTAGCCCCATTCATGTTGTCCCCAAGAAGTCGGGCATCACGGTCATCACTAACGAGGCGAATGAGTTAATCCCTACTCGCACCCAAACCGGGTGGCGAGTTTGCATTGATTACAGAAAACTCAACGCCGCAACGCGGAAAGACCACTTTCCGCTACCTTTCATTGACCAGATGCTGGAACGATTGGCCGGACATGAGTACTATTGTTTTCTTGATGGCTACTCTGGCTATAATCAAATTCCCATCGCCGAAAAAGACCAGGACAAGACCACTTTCACTTGTCCTTTCGGCACGTTTGTATATCGACGCATGCCCTTTGGGTTATGCAATGCGCCCGCTACCTTCCAGCGGTGTATGATGGGTATTTTCTCAGACATGGTGGAAAAATTTCTGGAGATTTTCATGGATGACTTCTCCATCTTCGGCGACTCCTTTGACGAGTGTTTGCTGCATCTCGACGCTGTCCTTACCCGATGTAAGGACAAGAATCTCACTTTGAACTGGGAGAAATGCCACTTCATGGTGCGCGAAGGTATTGTCTTAGGACATATCATCTCGCAAAATGGCATAGAGGTTGACAAAGCAAAGATTGAGGTCATTTCCAATCTGCCTCCTCCCCGATGCGTCAGAGATATCCGAGCCTTCCTTGGCCATGCCGGTTCCTATAGACGGTTTATCAAGGACTTTAGCAAGATTGCTAGGCCCTTGACGCTTTTGCTGGCCAAGGACACGCCTTTCGACTTCAACTCGAGCTGTGTGACTGCATTCGAGTCACTGAAACGCTCACTTACTTCTGCTCCCGTTCTTTCTTCCCCTGACTGGACGCACCCATTCGAGATTATGTGCGATGCATCCGACTTTGCCATTGGTGCTGTCCTTGGACAGCACATCAACAAGATGCCGCACGTAATCTATTACGCGAGCCGGACCCTGAACGACGCCCAACTTAACTATACAACAACTGAGAAGGAATTCTTAGCTGTTGTATTTGCTTTAGAAAAGTTCAGGCCCTATCTCATCGGCTCTCCAGTCATTGTCTACACAGACCATTCAGCTCTGCGCCATCTTTTTGCGAAGAAAGATGCCAAGTCTCGGTTAATACGTTGGATCCTCTTGCTTCAAGAGTTTGACCTTGTCATTAAGGACAAACGAGGATGTGAAAACGTAGTTGCCGACCATCTCTCACGACTTCCATCTTCGCCTTCGCTTCCAATTCCGATTAATGACGTTTTCCCGGATGAACAACTCTTGACAGTATCGTGCGAACCCTGGTTCGCAGATATTGTGAACTATTTGGCCACGGGATTACTACCGACCGAATGGTCAAGTCAGGACAGACTTCGCTTCTTATCCCAAGTAAAACACTTTTACTGGGACGAACCCTACTTGTTCAAGTACTGTCCCGACCAGATTATTCGTCGGTGTGTCCCTGATGAGGAATTCAAGAGTGTGCTGTCATTTTGCCACGATCAAGCGTGTGGCGGGCATTTTGGGCCCAGAAAGACAGCTGAGAAGATCTTGCAATGTGGTTTCTACTGGCCACAACTTTTCAAAGACGCTCACGAATATTGCAAGACTTGCTCCCGGTGCCAACACATGGGCCGGATATCCCGGAGAAATGAGATGCCGCTCCAACCGATCTTGGTTGTGGAGATTTTCGATGTTTGGGGGATAGACTTCATGGGGCCGTTTCCCAGCTCTTTTGGGAACTTGTACATCCTTCTAGCTGTTGATTACGTCTCTAAATGGGTCGAGGCTGTGCCCAGCCGAACTAACGACAACAAGGTTGTCGTTAGGTTCCTTAAAGAAAACATTTTCTCACGGTTTGGGCACCCCCGAGCGATCATTAGCGACAATGGAAGTCATTTCTGCAATAAAAATTTCGAAGCCTTGATGCGGAAATACTCCATAAATCATAAGCTGTCTACGCCCTACCACCCCCAAACCTGCGGGCAGGCCGAAGTTTCGAATCGGCAAATCAAGCAGATACTGGAGAAGACGGTTTCCAAGAACCGTAAGGATTGGTCTCTAAAACTCACTGATGCCCTTTGGGCATTTAGAACTGCTTATAAGACCGACCTTGGCATGTCTCCCTATCGGCTTGTGTACGGAAAAGCCTGCCACCTACCTGTCGAAATCGAGCATCGCGCATTTTGGGCGATAAAGGAGCTGAATCTGTCTCTGGAGGATGCGGGCAGGCATCGGAAGCTGCAGCTGAACGAACTGAGCGAGCTTAGGGATGAGGCTTACGACAACGCGGTTGTCGTTAAGAATCGAACGAAGGTGTTTCACGATAAACACCTTTTGCGCAAAACCTTCGTACCTGGTCAGCAGGTACTTCTTTACGACACCCGACTTCACTTCCATCCTGGAAAGCTCAGATCTCGCTGGAAAGGGCCGTATTTTGTGCGGAATGTGTATCCGCAGGGCGCTGTGGATTTGGAGAATCCAAAGGACGGTTCTCTCTTCAAGGTAAATGGACACCGATGCAAACCGTACCTTAGCGCCGAACCAACAGAGGAGCTCCTGTTCTTACAGGAGCCGGTTTACCCTGCCTAATCTTCCTCTGCCTACCTCCAAACTTCGGTTATCCAGCCAAGAACAGCGGACACTGTTCCAAATAAGTTTGGGGGTATGTACAAACCATTTTGTATATATTTGTGCATATTCCTTTTCTTTTCTTTAAAAACAAAAACAAATAAAAATTTGTATATTGCTAACCGACAATTTTGAACCTTCCAACTACTCTCTTCATGCAACGACAGTGAGGACACTGTCCAATTTAAGTTTGGGGGTATGCTCGGTACGCATTTCTTACCTTCGCATTCATATGTATATTTTGCATCTGCATATTTAAATCCATAAAATCCATAAAAATTTGAAAATTTTCCAAAAAATATAAAAACTTTTTTGTCAAGTTAGCTTGTGGAAGAACTCTGATTCAACATTCGACGGTTTTTGTTTGAAAAAATAGGAATAACTAAATCTTATGTTTGGATTTTGAAAACCTGAAAGATAACTCTCCTTTGAAGTTAACTATAGCTGATATACGTCTTTACATCACACTACACGTGTTGTAAGATTTTGGGAATTAGATGACAAGTCTTTCATGTTTAAACTTTTAAACAAATAAATGATTTTCTGAGAATCAAATAGGTTTGTTCTGAAATAAGTAATGTCAAGAATAGTTATGAAGTAAAGCGAATATGAAAGAATGTTATTGATGCCGTAATTGGAGCTAAGTCTGAAAAATAACCCATCTAAAACTTGATTGGAATGATTACACACCAAACCCACTAAACACGTCTTTTATCCAAAAAAAAAAATATTTGAACTACCGGTTATATCTCCGTTCGTATTAAATCATCTGATGTTCACGACAAACTGTCTTTTGTTTTTGGACCTAGGTAACTTGAGTAATTAAGTCCGCTGGGGTGTTTCTACACCTAATGCCCTAAAACCAACTGGTTTGGGTGCATTGGCCCAAAGCTCGCTAAGAAGCCTAGAAAGCCCAGTTTAAAACAAAGTCAAGCAAGTGTTCTCTCCGAGTTAAAATTCCTAACGGTTCTTTGTGTGAGAATAATCTTGATAAAAGACAGGCTTTTAAAAAAAAAATTTAACGGAGATATGAAGGTTTTACTCTTTGATAAAGACTATTGCACGTTCACAGAGGTGTGTATGAAATGAAAACAAGAAAAAGGTGGAGTGAAAAATACGACTTAGTTTCCTGTTATGGAAGATAGAAATTCTGAAGTTGAAACCTTACTGGAAAACGAAACTTGAAAAATGCTTAACTCTTTATAAAACTTATGTGATCCTTTTTAAATTGTTATCTGGGCTTTATTGTGCGACATGATGTCTTTATTCGACCTTTCGGGAACTTAACGACACTATTTGCACTGCACGTAAAGACATGTAAAATCTGTAGTTAAATAAGAAGCGAGGTGTGAAAAATAAAGGTTCGATAGTCTAGACTTAGGATTATAGAATTGTTATTTTCTAAAACAAAACTTTAGGATTTGAATCTTAGTTATTTTACAAAACCAACTTGACCGGATTTTGTGGGTAGTATCCGCTGAAAACCCTCAGGAGACAACACTCCTCCTACTAGGGACACCTAGAGGTTAAACGGCTTGTTGCACATGCTCAGTGCAATCGCGTTCCCTGCGAAAGTGAGGTTAGGAATTTTTTTTGTGAATAAATGGACTTTGCTCGGGACGAGCAAATGATAAGTTTGGGGGTATTTGTTCATATCAGATTTTTCCATTTTCATACCGCCCAATTTTTGTCACATTGCATATCGGTAGATACTCTTGAGCCGTATTTGCTAGTCAATTGCAGGATACATGTTCTCGGTTCTAAAATGGTGAAATTCATGGAAAACACAACAAAATCCGGGTTCCTGCCAACCACTGAGAAAACACGGTCTCCGCTCGTCATCCGTATGTTGCTAGATACCAGTTTAGGAAGACAAAATGTCAAATCAATGTCACCTTCATGCACAAGGCTCAATGGTAGCACAAAATCCAAGAGATCTACGCGGAGCTCGAGGCAATCATGACAAAATCTTGACAAAAAGTCCACCTTTCCCTCAACAGAAATTCTGGAAAATTCGTGAAGCAATTATGAGAAAATACATATACCAGAATGAAGTACACTGCAGATCAGGCCACCACCAAAAATCCCCAAGCACAATTCCTCTAAACGGCCGCGGAACCGCGGCCAGAGGGGGGTCTAGGCCGCGGTTCCGCGGCCGTTATGGCGCCAAATAATTAGGGTTTTCAGGGGGTGTTTGGTAATTTCATATGGGCCCGTATTGTTTCTCTAGATTCTCATTTTCCAGCCTATAAATACCCCAGAATTCTGTGAAGGAAGGGGTCCAATTCTTGTATTTCTTTTTGCTAGGTTTTAGTTTACATGTTCTTCTTCCTCTTCTCACCTCTTCTCCATTAAACTTGTAAGTGAGCTTTTGAGTGAAGAGTGATGAATAAAGAAGACCATTTTATTATCATGCTTGTCTCTTTCTTTACTTATTGTAATTTGTTGTAATTTTAATTGTTAAGTAGTTGTTGTTATTTCCTTGTTGTTTCTTTCTTCTTTCTTTTTCTTTATCCTTACATACGACAATGATACTTACGCTTGATCCTCGCCAAGGTGAGGTCGCAAATAGTTAGTCGTATTCTTCTAGTCTCCTTCTTTCTATCTTCCTCTTTTGTTTGTTTTATTTTTCCGTATTATGAAGTGTGAGTAGTTCTATACTTGTTAGGGTAGGATAAGGGAAGTTTGAGAGAAGGAAATCTCTCTCACTCTTTCCTTGCCCAACAACTTAAATCAACTCCCGTTAATTGAACCACAATCCGCTCCTTACGGCACCCTATCCTACATGATAGCGGTGATTCCGTAGTGAGACCGGTTGTGGTTGAATTAACCGGAGGTTATGGAGAAGAGCCAAGAACGGACGGACAAGCACCAAAAGGAAGGACTATGCATTGGAAAGCCTAGCTTATACTCGCAAGTTCCTTCCTAGTCGTGGTAATCCTCGTTGTTGCCGATTACCGTAACACCGATATTAAGTGGGGCAACGAAAGATGTGGAGACTCCTAACTCAAACTAACCTAATCCTAACCCTAACAAGCTCTCTTTAAATATCAACTCAACACTTAGATAATCCAACAAAATCTGAAAACCGGACTTAACTAGTTAAAACACTTTGAAAAAGACTCCCATCTCCCTGCGGACGACCCGTACTCAACCGGCTAGCTACAAGCGAAACCGTCTTGATTGCGGTATTTAAACTAGAACTTGAACACGCACGTATCCTAACAATCAGGCTACCAGCGAGCTTGTGAAAACCCGGAAGGGCGCAATCTCGTAAAAAAAAATATAGTACACTTGCGAGATCCTCACTACTCGTAAGGAGAATTTTCACCCTATGAGACCCTCACGGCTCATAAGATTCAAAAGCCTTGAGCTACAGGGATCTAAACGTTTTCTTAAGCCATCATATCCCCCAAGTTGCCCTACAGGCAGTCCAATACTGACCCATATATAGAATCTACGGGCAGGAATAAATATTCCCTCACCAAGTTCTACCAATGTCGAGAAATGTCCTCATATGGTGAACGACACTTGTAAGTTCTCTCGACTCATAAGGAGAAAACACTCTTGGAAGATCCTTACGACTTATAAGAGAAAATATCACTTAGGAATCCCTGCGATTCCTAAGGAGAAAATACACTTACGAGATCCTCTCGACTCGTAGGGAGAAATACCTTTGTGAGACCCTTACGGCTCATAAAGACAAAAGCCTTAGTCAGCAGGATCCTAATTCGGTCTACTAAGCCATCTTTGTTCAAATCAACAAAGGCAAATGATGATTCACTCCTGGCGACATTCCAGGTGTAGCGATGCTGATGCCTAAACCGGTGTCAAACTCCAAGTCCTCTCACGGTAAATAATAATTCGTTCCTGGAAATATTCCAATGGTAGCGATACTGATGCCAATATTGGCATCAGATTTCGGATCCCCAACTCAAAAAAAGGCCGAAATGGTAGGGTAACTTGCAATAAAAAGCAGCGAGTAGAAATATAAAAAAATATAGCCGAAATGATTGGGCACCGCGGATAAAAAGCCGAAATGATTGGGCAATCGCGACTTTCACGATATAGAAAGATGAAAAGATAGAGCATCGCGGAAATAAAAAATAAAATAAAATAAAATTTCCTCTGCCCTGCAAGTATGTCCATATTGACTCTTGTATACGATCCATGGGGGTAAATGAAAGAAAAGGACCGTATTTTCCCGCCACGTTTCGTCAAAAGGAGAACTAAGTCTTGACGGTACATATACAATCTCGAGACTATCCCTGCGTCCCCCTCCTTATCCCAGCAGGGGCAGACACAACAATCAAAGCAAAAATTGAGTAATGGCAAAATCCTAGCTTCGGTTCGACGTTCTTCTCGTGTCAACAAGATGCAAACGCAACGTCAACAAAGACTCAAGGGTCAAGTAGTAATGGAGCCATGGCAGAATCTTAGCTCCAAATCTTGACGGTTCATATACAACCTAGAGACCACCCTGACGCTCTCCTTATTTCAGCAGGATGAGAACGCGACTATCAAATAAAATTGGAGCAATGTCATATTCCTAGCTCTAGACTTCAATTGCAATACATACAACAGAGAGGTTCTACAGATGTCTACCCTACTTCAGCAAAGAATCGACGCGACATCGTCAAAGCAAAAAATAAAGCGACGACATATTCCTAGCTTCGGGTCTTGACGGCAACTCATATAAAGCCTAAAGACCATTAGAGATCATCCCACCGCAAAAAGGTATGGTTATGACTCATCGGGGCTCCAAATTGAGTCTAGTCTCAAGTAAAAAGCGTCATGGCAAATTCTTAACGCTTTCTCTTCCGACAGTAATATAACCTGAGGAGATTACTTCAAGACGTCTTGTACAGCCCCCGAAAGGATCAGAGACACAACAGTCGCGGGGTTACTCGAACAATAGCTTAAAGACTGCATATCGAAGAATACATCAGCCAACGCGACAGTACCACGGACTAAAACCCTAGTACCACAAACCTAACGGACCTCTGTTGTAAAGAATAGTGGTTATCTACATACAACGTTAGGACATGTTTGCCTATAAACCCAAGGAAGGTAAACTAAAGATACTCCGAAATGAGTACATAAACTAGAGACTCCGAAATGAGTGAATAAACTAGAAACTCCGAAATGAGTACATAAACTAGAGACTCCGATACGTGTGAATAAACTATAAACTCCGAAATGAGTTTATAAACTAGATACTTCGAAACGAGTATATAAACTACTCCGCGCCAGATCCAGATGTCAAGAAACAGAAAGGCGTGACTCATAGGATTCGGGGCTCAGAACTACATTTCTTAAGGATCGAGATTTGAGTTAACGAAAAAAATGACATGCCAGCCAGAAACCAGCCATATGCTATGCATTAATTCACTTACGGGTATGCCACCGTGAGCAAGGTGGTAAGGAGAATCATTTGTTCACATCGGTCCAGTGTTCACCTATGTGTAGATGCATGCATCAGAAACTTCTAAGGTTAAAATTTAAAGTATATATGCAGAGGCAAGATGTCCACATGGATATATGCTGGGGTGAAATGTTCAGCAGTCAACAAGTTTTTTTATTCCACAGAAAAAAAAGATCACCAAATATGGTATCAATGATACGGGGATTAACAAAACAATAAACAAGGTTCTCTAACTCCCTCTCTGCCTTCTCCACCATGTCTAAGCGGTGATCTTCACGAGGAGTTGCTCCCCATCGGTTAGCGCCGTGCCCATCAGCAAAGGAGGGCATGAAGGCCCGCTGAGCCCACACCTGACTTAGTAACTGAATAGAATGGTCCTTCAGAGGCTGGGTAATCAAATGTGCCTCATAAAAGCACTCGATCTTGTCCTCCACCGTGTTAAGCATCGCCGGAGTCATCTTCACTGGATGAGAGGGTGTTAGCAAACACATACAGGAAGAACATCCGGAGCAAAATGGAGACGATAGGAAGATAAGAGCCTCTACGAGCCAGAAGCTCGTACATCACCGTGTCACATTGGTCATCTGTAAGGACAGGATCCACTAAATGCGCAGCAAAACGAGGGACAATTCCCTCGATAGGTATCTTCCACGGTTGCTGACGAGCATGCGGATGATTGTAAGCCATAACTCTTGGTTTGTTAAAAATGGTTCTCTCCTTGTGAAGAAGGAGGAAAACATAGCTTCAGATTATAAAGCGGAGCATTCAAATCTAGGCACAGAAAATGTTGTGCGTGGTGGGGCTATTTCCAAGTTCTGACAAAAAGGGCATGGGAAAACAAAAAGTTGACTCATGGGAATCAAAGCAAGAAGGTGAAACAATTCCCTAAATAGCGCCTCACGTGTATGACACATGTGCGCCGTCGCCGATTCTTTGCAGGATTAGAACCTGTAGCTGCGCCTCATGTGTATAACATGTGAGCTCCGGTACTAGTTCATGATTAAATTCTGAAACAACGTCTCATGCGCATGACACGTGAGCGCCAACACTAGTTTATATATATATATATATATATATATATATATATATATATATATATATATATATATATATAACAATACTTTACGTGAGGCACATATGAGCATTAGTATAAAGAGAAGGGGGAGCTTTGTCATTCATACTTCGAAAAAATTTATACATTGGTGATGATAAAAAAAATGTTTACAACGGCGAAACGCTGAACTCCGGACACGGATTCTTAAACTCAAAAGCAAGTTTGAGCAGTGCGCCTTCAGCTTCATAAACCATCTTTTTGTGCATCTTCTCTCGGATGCAAGCGTCAGGATCATCACTGATGTCCTCCACCCCCTCTGATATGCCGATACTATTGCTTTCTGCTGAAAGTTGCGGTGCATGATGGTGACGAGATTATCTCTTTATTTCTTTGAGATCAAGCCCATCAAGTACACTGAATGGACCTTATCCTCAGCATCATAGAGCACTTGAAGCAGCAAAACCTCAAGGCGCCTGGGTATAGCTTCCCAGACCGACCCAACGACAATTTTCAAAAGGGCAGAACGACGGGGAAGCAATCAACCGTTATACTTATCGAAGCGATGCATAACTGCGTCGCACTGGGCGTCAGTAAACTCTTGGCCCTGGCAGCGGCCTTGGATGTGAATATTTTCGTAAGAGACAATCTCTTCAAGATCGTACAGGTGACCAGCCATGGTATCTAAAAAAAAGGGTTGAGGGTTAGCGATTAATATATTAAAATCACTATAGAGGGCCCTATAAAATCAACGGGATGGCTCATCAATGATGAGACATGTGCCCATCGTGAGAATCCGAAGGGATTCTCATTAAATAAAGAGTGCCCATTGAACAGTGGAGTTAAAAGCTCCTAATATTCCTTAAAAAAGCGGGTTCTTTAAAACAAACAACAGATTAAAAAGATGGGATTAAAACCCCAAAAATAAAAATAATAATAACACATACAAGAACGAAAAAGGGAACGAGATTCCTAAAATTCTTAAGATCCAAATCAGAGCCAAACTCTGTAAAGGAAATGGAATTAAAATTCCCTAAACAGCAGGGACAAATCTCAGAACCATCCCCATGGTAAAAGAATTCATGGGTTAATAGATGGAATCAAACTCATATGCTCATCACACGGGCGCCAATGTGCAAAACACAGGAATACCTATCATAAGAATTAAATTCTTAAGTGGCGTCCACGTGGACAACACGTGAGTGTCGGCGCCCAAGTAGAATTAAATTCTACGTTTCCCTAACAAAAAGTTGGGATACTCTCTGTTAAACAGAGTCGTTGAATCAAAAATCCAACGGAGATGATAAATAATTAAAATATAGAATCAAATTCTATTAGGAGAAAATATCTCTCAAATCTTTCTAAATAAGAAAGATACTCTCGGTTGGATCAATGATCTTATAATAGAATAAAATTATATTTTGGGAATATATTCCCTCAATCTTTCTAAATAAAAAAAAATTGCTCTCTGTAAAAAAGAGAACCCTTAGATTAAAAATGCAATGGCGATTAAAAATCACCACTTGACAGAATAAATTCTGAATATGGGAAAATATTTCACCAATCTTGTTAAAAACAAGAACAACATATTCTATATAAAATAGAAGTCCTATGATCAAAAATCCAACGGTGGGTAAAATTCCCTAACTCAATTTTGAGACCAATTAAATCAATTTGAATCTCTCAATGAGAGATTCTATCAAAACTAATTAATAATCTACCTCCACTATATAAAGGACCCGAGACTTTAAGTCTCTCACACACACACACACACACACACACACACACACACAGAGACAGAGATGGAGAGACTACAGATAGAAGGAACCCTTTATAAACTTCTGCAAAAATATAGTAAGCTCTTAAAAAGAATAGAGAATTCAATTCTCAAAGAAGAAGATCTTCCTTCTCAAAACCCTAGATAATGAAAAGAGATAAAAATATCTCCTTTACATATCATATCACATCCAAATGTTTAACCATTTTAAAAGAACTTAGTTCTTTCTCTAGATCTGAGATCCACAAGACAAGTCTCCCATAAGTTGAGAATTTAATTCTCATCGGGAAGATCTTGTTCTTGAGAATCAAGCATTCAGAGAAGAACAAATTTAAAGAGAAAGAAGATGGAGTCGATAATACTCCAGGAACTCAGTTCCTTCAAATCAAGAACTTAGTTCTTTAAAAACTCAACCCGAAACCCTCAAAAATAGTAATTTTGGTGAGTGTTAATAGTTAAAATACCATTGAAGAGGTTTAACCTCTCTGAAAATATCAACAGAGATTAAATCGCCACATATAAAAAAAAGACTAGCGCCTCACGTGCTTCCCACGTGGACGTCTTTTTAACAGTGCCTAGCGCCTCATGTGAAAAACACGCGGGCGCCCAAAACAGAAGGCCAGCACCTTACGTGAAACACACGTGGACGCTGAGTAAAAGTGCTTAGCACTCCATATACAGTCAAAACGGTTGAGTGCTTAGCACTGATTGGGTAGCGCCCAGCGTTTCACATGCTCCTCGCGTGGGCGCCATATAAAAAGTGCTTAACACTCCATATACAGCCAAAACGGCTGAGTGCTTATCACTAATTGGGCAGTGCCCAGCGTCGTACGTGCACCTCACGTGGACGCCATAGGAAGTGCTTAGTACTTCACATTTAGTCAAAAAGACTAAAGTGTTCAACATTCATTGAGCAGCGCCCATGACTGAATGCTTCACATGACATATATATGAGTATCATAGCTCAAATAAGTGCTTAGCACTTTTACATAAAAAGAAAAAGGCTGAACAAATATAGCCTAAATAAGTACTTAGCACTTTTGAATGAAAAAGAAAAAAAGAATAAGCAGACCAAACCTAAATTGGCAAGTCTCTGAAGTTTCTTGCAGCTGAGCCCAAATGCTCTTTTGCTGGATCTTAAGAAAAAATGATCCTAAAAACATTGTTAGATTAATCTTAGTCTCAAACATGACTAATGATCTTTCATTGATGATATCCAAAATGATATTCATCTCGTATCTCCTAAAGTAATTTTAGTCTCAAATATGATTAACGATTCTTAGGATCACCACAAACCCTTTCCCTCAAATATGGGATTTGGTTCAAGGGTACATTTTTCCACACCTCTGATATATGTCGTTGTAATTTCTCAACGTCTTAAGAGAGGTGGCGGGTCCTGACAACCAACAACACCTTTCGTCATATATTGATCCACTTCCAAATTGATGTTCACACCTCAAATCAGATTGCATCCTAAATTGGGCGCATTCCATGTCACCATTGTTCACTCCGTCACGTGACAAATACACGTGTGCGCAAGATGAATGTTGGACCGAAACGTCCTTAAATTAACATTCGTCCCCAAAATGGGAATGATGGACCGAAATGTCCCTAAACTAAAATTTCGCCTCAAACATGTCGATAATGGACCGTGATGTCCTTAAGATAAAATAATTGGGTCCAAATGCTCATATATTTCATGTTGATCTTAATCTCAAACCAGATTAACGGTCTTTAAATAAACCTAAGCCCAAATCTAAAATATACGGATTTGGACTGATCCGCGCCCTACGAGCGACAACATAAACCAGTCTCCGTATACAATCCATGGGAAACCAAAACAAACAAAAACACACACGACATGAAGTGAACTGCTGGAGAAAGAGAAAGTGGTTATCGCAATGAGGTAACGTAATTAACTGCAGAGGCTTGCGCCAGCAGGGAAGAGTGTCCCCACAATCAAAAACCGCTCATAAAATGAGGGGGAATCTGATAAAGTCTGTTATGACGGTCGCGTCTGTCCAAACCTCCGATATATGGTGCCATAAATCAACTTGGTATCTTTGGAGAGGTGGACGGAAAAATCCAAATAGCATATGCCTCCAGATTCAGGCAAGACGACCCATCTCAGTTCGTCTCTATCTCCGGCGGTGAACAACGGTTATTTACAAACATACACACAAACATTTTTTCGACTCATACTCACCGCAGCAAGCTATTTGCGATACTGTCTTAATTGCGGTTAGTTACAAACATACATACAAACATTTTTTCGAACCAATCAAAACCGCATCTTGTGCTTTTAATGATTATTGTGCGAGTTTTTACAAGGACATCTGGAGCGATTGGAGTAAGCCAACAGAGATTCAGAGACTTTAAACTTGGACCAGAGGAGTATAAGGGTGCTCTGAAGAAATTTGAGCGGAAGATCTTTCCATACGGCGGCGGAACCACGGCCAAAGTGTGCATTAGGCGGTGGAACCGTGGCCCTATTGAAGAATTGGGCCCCCAATCTTCTGTGGTATTTTTCTATATCCTTTCTCTCTCCTCTAAACCTCTAATAATCTGATTTTACCTACAGGATTCTTTCCAAACAACGCCGCTAAAAAAAATCTTTTTGCGTGCTTTAATTTCGGTTTGTTTTGCATATCTAAATCAGACATTAAGGGGCAATAAACCCAAATTCAGATTAGGTGGGGATTTCATCACCCTTCTTAGGCCCCACAAATCACAAACGAGCATACTATCACCCTACATTAATAAAAAATATCTAGACCAAGCCTCTAAGGACTGTCGCGCTCAATTAGGACAAAGGAGGGTCGTGGGTAATTTATTGCTTATCCGCATTTCTCTTGTGGTGTCTAGGCAAGTGTGACTAAGGAAAGCTGTTACTTAATTAGGCCCGCTATTTTGGTGATTCGTATAGAGGATACTTCCTACTTACCTGGCACTTACCTGGCTGCAAGATTGATAAGGAGGTGGTAGAGGATTGATCCTACATCTTGTTCTTTGGAAGTCTAGGAGCGGTCTAGTGACTTGACCTATGTGACCTTAGCTCTAGGAATTGATTGTGCATTTTGTGATGGGTTGAGTCAAGACTCACGTCCGATATTTTTTTCAAAACAAGCCTTCTTAAAATCTTTCTCACACATATCACATGCCGTCACATGCGCTAAACCCGCTTAGTGCATGATTGGCTAGACACGGGATTCTAGTGCCCATATAGTCCGCATTTTTGCTGTCGACTTCGAAGTTGGTACTTCTTCATTTTCTATTTCTTCTCTACTTACCACATCTCCCGAGATTGACGAATCTCCATCAGGTTTTAACAACACCACCCTGCCACCACCAGTAGGTGCGCAAAATCCACCACGCATCACTCTGCAAGACAGATGCTACGCCGTACACGGACCCTTTCCTACGTGTCTGTCCCTTCCACCAGCCAATGGGGATAATTTCGAAATTAAACTCCACTTCATCAACTTGTTGCCCAAATTTCACGTGCTTGAATCTGAAAATGCATACGTTTTTATAACCAAATTCGAAAACGTATGTGCAATGATGAGTACCACCTAAATTTCAGGGGATGCTATGCGATTACGTCTTCTCCCTTTTACCTTGTGCGATCTCGAAGAAAAGTGGCTTTATAGAACCGTCACACATTCTATCGCTAAATGTAATGAATTCATTAAAGCATTCATTAAGAAATTCTATCCTCATCACAAGACTGCCCGCATTCGGAGCGAGATTAACCAGTTTGCCCAACTTCCCAACGAACCCTTTTGGAAATGCTTTGAACGGTTTAAAGATCTCCTTGTCCAATGCCCTCATCACGGAATCGACAGATGGAAACTATGCCAAATTATGTATGAGGGTATTAATCTAGCTACAAAACAAATGCTAGAAACCATTTGTCAATGTCATTTCATATCAAAAGACGACGGCGAAGCATGTCAATTTCTGGAAGATCTCGCCGATCATACATTACAGTGGGAGAGCACTAGACCAACAACATCGTCTTCATCTAGGGCAGGTATCCATCAGCTCGATACTTCCATCACAATGAAAGCCGAAATGGCTGTGATGCAAAAGAAGCTCGAAGTTATGGAAAGCAAATTCTCTTTAGGATCCTAAACCAAGTTACGCTCCCCAAAACCGTGTTGCTGTATTGATCCATCACATTTAACGGAAGAATGTCCTTTGAATCGTCCATTTCAAGGTCATGAACAAACCAATGCAGCTTTTCAGTAACAATTTAGAAACGATCCTTATTCCTCCACTTATAATCAAGGATGGAGGAATCATCCTAATTTTGCTTGGAACCAAAACCAATAACAAAATCAAAATTAGTTTCCAAACCAAAATAACTATGAAAGGCTTCCTCCACAGCAACAACCGCCACAACAACAAATTCAACAGCCTTTTCAACCGCAATCTTTTCAAAATCCGGCCAATAACTTTGCCCCTTATAATAATTCTTTCCAACCACAGACTAATATTCTAACGGCCAATACCGATAAAATCTCTGCACTCGAACGAAGATTAGAAACGTTTATTAAACAATCCACACAAATGACGACTAATTTAACATCTTCTATCCAAACGCTAATACAACAAACTACTTCCCACGGTGAAAGCATAAAATCGATAGAAGCACAAATTGCACAGTTGAATGCCGCAATGAGTGAGAGAGAGAAAGGGAAACTTCCATCTCAACCTCTACCAAATCCCGGCCACTCACAAAGCGCAAATCTCATCCTTCACTAACAAAATCATAATGCGAATGTCATAACTACGTTAAGATCGGAAAGAGTGCTGAATAACCAGGTTGGTGAACAAGTTGATGATTCAGATGATACCCCAGCTATTACTTCTACTCCTATTTCGTCTGTCCACCATCTTTTTCTGAGTCTATTCTCCGTTCTTCACTAGGCTCGAACCCTCAGTCCACTTCTTTGAATGAATTACCATCTACGACCATCCCAAATCCAATTTTGGGATCCATTCCATCCCCATACACTTCTCTACAAGAGTTGGACCCAACCCTTGTTAATAAAGCTCCTTTTCTAAACTGGTTGAGGCCCAACAGACCAAGTCCAAAAATGGAGAAGATTGTAGAAATTTTTAAGCAAGCAAACTTAAATATTCCTCTTTTAGATGCTAGCCAAAAAGTTCCATCCTATGCGAAAATTCTAAAGGACTTGTGCACTAGGAAAAGGAAAACTGAAGTGCCTAAAAATATTTTCTTAGCGAGTAATATGGGCAATGCTCTTACCCAACATGTGGCTAAAAAACATAAAGATCCCGGCTGTCCTACAATATCTATTGCTATTGGGGGTAAAAACATTAATCGCGCTATACTCGATTTAGGTGCTAGTGTTAACTTTCTTTCGTATTCTATTTATGAGCAATTAGGTATAGGAGAGTTGAAACCTACGCATTGGACTCTCCAAATGGCCGATCGATCTATCACCTACCCTAGAGATGAGCTAGAGGACGTGTTAATAAAAGTCAGGGAATTTATATTCCTTGTGGATTTTATAGTTTTAGATAAACAGCCTGTGGCGAACCCACAGAACCAAATCCCAGTGATTCTTGGTCTACTTTTTCTAGCAACTTCCAATGTAGTTATCAATTGTCGTAATGGTTCCATGAATCTATCCTTTAGGAAGATGACAATTGAACTTAACATTTTCAGGTAGGAAGTCAACCCTTCGAAACTTCTGCTTATATAATTAATATGTGTTCTGTCAATGAGATAGCTTCCGACAGTGGCGAATTTGAGGAGCTTCACAATACTGATTTCGTCGCCACTAGTGCGTTATTGTTTGATCCAGCTATTTATTATATGAGTGACGTCCCTTCTAACGACAAGTCTAACCCCGAGTCTGAATCCTTTGACTTGTCGAATGACTTGGTCGAGCTATCCGAGTCAGTCCCTTACACTAAATATGAACCTCTTATGGAGTCTGAGTATCATACCTTTCTTTACGATGAGATTATCATTCGGAATATCGATGAAAGTTTCGAAGATATCTTCGTAGAAGAACTCGCGTTCCTTAAAGACATGGATGTTGTGATGAATCAACCTCCACCGAAGAAGTTGAACCGCCACCCCTTCTTCTTATCAAGTACGTGAATGCGACTACTCTACCTATTCCTTATCTTTCAAATTCTCGTTTTCGTTCATACTCACCTTTTCGTCTCTACTAACCAAGACGTAAAACCGTTCAATTATACCTCTTATCTCCTCCCAACTTCTTCACGTCTATCTGTAACTTGATCTTTTACTAACCATGGTGTTACATTGATAAAATATTTGAATGGTTGGTTTTAACTTTTGGTTTTTGTAAAAGCTTTGCATAGACCAATAATATTTATCCTCCACTTAAGATTTTAAATGCTTAGTAATGAAAACAATGTTTTAATTAAGTTTGGGGGGGAGAAAATATTTTTTTTTGGCTCTTGAATGAATTTTTTTTTTTGCACGATTGTGAGTCAAAATATAAGTTTGGGCGGAGAATTTCACTGTCATTAATTCTTATCCCCTTTACTAATTATTAAGAACATTTCCTCCCAAGTCTACAGGTTTTGCGCTTAAAAGATGACATCAGTGAGGTCACTGCTGCAAATAGGTTTGGGGGGAGGTTTGTTCTTATTCACGTATCATTTTGCATTATACTAAATAAAAACACTTATTTTTTTTTTGAAAATAAAAGTTAGGAAGTGAAAAATACATATGAAAGATAGGAAGAGATTTAACAAATGCAAGAAAATTAGATGTTTTAAAATGAAGCTAGTAATAGGTAGTCATGAGCTGTTATCCCAAAGGTTAGTAAGATGAAAGGAATTACTAATCTGATTATAGAAATAAGTCTGAAAAATTGTCTCTATTCTTGAGTCTAAACTTCTGAACGTTGATACCCTATTATACGCACTTACACACATCTTAAAACTTAGGATAGTGGAGAATACCTTGAAATACTCTTGTCTAAAAGCTTTAGTATGAAGGAAAAAAATATATAAACAAAAATATGACAAAAAAATATAAATGGTAAAGAAAAATGAACACTGGTTTTGTAATTACTTAAGGCAACATAAAAAAATATAGCGAGGGTGCCTTATCACCTAGTGCCTTAGACCAACTGGTTTGGGAGTCACTGCTAAGTTTTAGGTGTTCCAAGATTAGGATATTGCTAATTATGCCTTAAATAAGTGAGCACATTCGGTAATCGGTTGGTTAGTACCTCAAGAAGTATTAACGGTCGCATGCAGAATGTGTGAGCAAATCCATCTAAAACATTCACCAACTAAAAAGTACTAAGGAATAAGGACAAGGGTATGATAGTTTGAACTGAATTCTCCAAGTGTATGGATGTCTTTTACACACACGTAAAGCTATATGATCGATGTTTGGAAGAGAAATAGGAAGGAAGACTAAAGATGATATTTTATTGAGAGATGATGTGATTTCTGACATTTTTTCAAGACAGTTAAGACAGGGCTCATGACAACTAAAAAACTAGTATAGTTTAAAACTCTTATTTTCAAGTTTTTTCTTTCTATGCTCTTACCTTTGTATGTAACTTTCATCTTTTATTATGGAATTTTGTGGGTGTAATCCGCTTAAAACCCTTAGAAGACAACACTCCTCCTACTAGGAACACCTAGAGATTTAATGGCTTGTTGTACGTGCTAAGTGCAATCGTATTGCCTACGAAAGTGTGCTAGATTTTTCTTTTTCTTTTTAATAAATAGTTTGCTCGGAACGAATATATTGCACATTTGTATGAACATTTTCCCTACTATTATTAATAAATAAAAGGTGTTAATTGTAAATAAAGAACATATGTGGGTTTATTTGTAAAAGTTTATTATCATATGTTTCTTCATTTAAAATTAATATAATTAGGGAAAATATATGCATATAATATTTAATTGAAATATTAGTAATTAAAATATGCATATCATATCAAATATTCTTAATCAATATTCTTAAGATATTATATCATGTAAATGGTTGGAATAATATCTCAATAATACCAAATGCTACTAACAATTTGATTTGAGATATTGTGCAGGTATTAGCTGTCATGCCCCGCTTCCCAGTAGACGGAAACGGTGATGTGGCAGGCCGCAACGTATTTACTAGGAAATAAATACGTTAAGCGTAATTAAGCAATATATAAAAATGAACAAGAATGACAAGAGTAATAAAATAAACATCAATTTTATTTACATTCATCTTTATATACAACTGTTTAAAAATAAAGGATACAATGAGTAAAGCAGTGCCTAAACAATGGCATACAGGAAAGTAAGTGCATGGGAATCTAGAAGTCATGCTAAGCGGTGAGCTGGTCCAAGTCCTTCTGGCTCGGCTCGATCTCCTCAGAGTCTGGTCCTCCTGACGAACATTCCAAAGAAAGAAATAGAAAGGAATGTCATCAGTGAACTAGCGCTCGGTAAGTCCCAAAAGAAGAAAGAGAAGATAATATATAAAGTGAAATGAACAGGTAAGTTGTGTATGATTGATTACCGGTATATGATAGTTATTCTAACGTGATTGTTTGTAGCTTGATAAAGAAGGTATTCATGTATACGAGATGAGTCCATCTTACCCCATGGACTATGGTAACATGTAGTACAAGGCCTCATCATAACCCACGGGACACTGGTATGTGAATTCATGTAGGTGTCTTTTAAGTGACCTCTCATGCCATGATATACATTCCGTACCAATCTACCCCTTTATCCCCGCATAATGTATTGTATAGATTATGTTCAAAAGTCTTGGCTGAATCCATGGATATAAAATGTTCAAGTATTCATGTTCAAGATGTAATCAAGTATTCAAGTAGTCAAGTCAAGTTATAACCATAGTTCGGTCAGGTCAAGTAAAGTATACATGTTTGATATTATTGTTTAGATTCGAGTATTCATGTTTGATTTTAGATTCAGGTTTGAATTGAACTCAAACTGAGTCAGACACTTGTACTGATTTAACTCTGGAATTCTTAGGTTCGGGAGTTATTGGCAACTTCTGCACATGGACGGCAGGATTTATGTCTTTTTCCAAGATAATTGCTATTGATAACTCCCGTTAAGTTTTTTAACCTGAATATGCAAGCACTCACTTTCTCCGGCTCTCTGGGGCTTAAGAGAATTGATCCCGCTTAAACCTATATTTACTAAAGTCCTTAAATATTGTTATTTTGTATATTTCGAGGGGGTTTTATGAAAAATATTTTTTATATAGTTATAAATAAACCTTGAGGGTGATTAGTATTACTTAGGATTTTCATGGGCATGGATTTTAAGTATTGTGGTATTTAATGATTGTTGGGGTAAAAATTTACACCCCGGTTGACCAAGTCAAAATCAAAGTCAACCCCAAGGCAGGTGGGCCCAAGCCCAGGTCAAGCGGGCCCATGCCTAAGTCGAGCCAGCAGCCAGCCTCCCCATGCCAATAACAAAATCATGTAATAAATAATTTTTATGTAATTGTTTATGCATGAATGTAAACAAAATGGGCATAAAGCCAATATTTTGTAAGCCCATGGCTTATGTGCAAAAATGAAATGGCACATGAGGCATGGGATGGCTAAAATGCCATTTTTGTAAAGCCCAAGGGGCTATATGTAAATATGTAAGCCTATAAAAGGCAACATGATGATGAATAAAAAAACACTTTTCATTCTCACAAAAAAAACCTAGGGTTTGTATCTCTTTCCCTTTTCTGAAGGTCTCAAACCTTCTTCTTTCTTTTGAATTAAATCAAGAGTTTTACTCTTCCTTTTCAAAAACAAAATAGTTTTTTACCATGAAACCCACAAAGGGGAACTTGGATCTGTCGTCAGATCTCAAAAAGGAGAGATTTTGAGATCTCACATCTCTTGATCTTCAAGATCCAGCTAACAGAGGAGGAGGAAGAAGAACCCATTCCATTAACCCCAAAAACACACTCAGGAGTCCAACTCCTCTCTGATTTCTCTTTCCAGAAATCTTTTTTAGGCTAAAAGCCTCTTTTCCTCGCCGGCGCTCAAGCGCAGAGCGCCCACGTGTCGACACGTGGCGCGCTTGCGCTCAAGCGCACAGCGCTCGAGCGCAGAGCGCCCGCGTGCCGACACGTGGCGCGCTTGCGCTCGAGCACAAAGCGCCCGCATGCCGACATGTGGCGCGCTTGCGCTCCAGTGCAAGCGCTCGAGCGCAAGTCGCCCCGGTGCCGACACGTGGCGCTCTTGCGCTCCAGCGCAAGCGCTCGAGCGCAAGTCGCCCCCGTGCCGAAACGTGGCGCTCTTGCGCTCCAGCGCAAGCGCTCGAGCGCTAGTCGCCCACGTGCCGACACGTGGCGCGCTTGCGCCCAAGCGCTCAGCGTCCGAGCGCAAAGCGCCCACGTGCCGACACGTGGCGCGTTGCTCTCCAGCACTCTGCGCTCGAGCGCAAAGCGCCCACGTACCGACACGTGGCGCGCTTGCACTCAAGCGCCTAGGCGCTGGCCCCACGCATCCTTTGGATGTCTTTTTCCCCCTTTTTATATATATACATATGCATACAAATGTACACATACACATACTCCACGACACTGTCCCTGTTAGAAAAAAATTTCTAACGGGGCGCTGCCCCGCACCCTGCAAGGGGGCTGCTAGCCCCCTTGACCCCCAGCCCGCTATCCGGGTAGCGGGACCCCCGTAAAACTCTGCGTGGCTCCCGATATATTCAAACCCCTTTCAAAACACAACACACGTACACTGCACATTGAGTTCGCATGACCAGTTTAACCCGTTAATCGGAGGTTCCCCCGTCCCAAAGGCGGGGGGTAATTAACGGCAGCTTAGTCCGCGGCTGTCGGAGATTCGGATCCCCATAATCATTAAACCCCGGCCTATCCTAGGCAGGGGGAATCTGTAGTACGCCTGACAAGGGCGCGCGTATTCCCATCTCAATGGGGTGACGAAAAACACCCTACAGATTCTGGCACGCCCGGTGGGACTGATCTCTCCTCCCATATTTCGGGTTAAGCATTCATGCGAACTCAATCAATGTACTTATCTGTATTTATACTAAAATAATGCTCTTTCATGCAGGTCTTCAAGCAATCACTTTTCAACCATTTCTCCAAAGATGAACTCAGCTCTCAGCACGGCTCCCGTCTCCTACTCGATGAGGATAGACTCTAGGACGGTCCTCCCGGCCAGTCTCGGGCGACAATGGGAGGAGCCGCTGCTACCATTCGGCTCTATTACGTTCATACCAGTTGGCGCCATCCCAGCTCCTCAAGCTCCGGTAACAGACAAACCGGTCTCGAAAGGCAAAAGGCCGAATTTGGTGGTCTCGAAGGCGCCCCAACTCAATCACAAGTCGGTGTTTGAACGACTCTCCATGGCCCCAGCTGGTGGCAAGGCCATCAGCGCCAACAAAGCAACAGGGCGTCTCGCGCAAGCTCCGGCGGCGCCTCTGACAACTGCTCGATTGGGTGTCTTCTCAAGTCTCCCCATCACTCAGCCCATGGCGGCTTCCCGAAGAGCAGAAGCCTGCCAAGCGCTCAAGGCAGAGAAGCTGAGGCAGAAGCGGTTCAGATACAAAGCCAACAAAAGGGCTAGGGCTCTGGCCGTGTTAAAATTTATGAATTTCCAAATCCCGGACCGCTCCGCGAAACCAGTTGCCAGTGATGAAAGAATGGCTGAATGTGTTATCCACACTGTCTACATGGCCGGACATGAAGAAACGAACCCTCCTCTTCTTCACAGCCATGGTGATGATATGGTTGATGCTACCCAGCATCGACTCGATCTAAATGATGAAGAGCCCGCTCAGGCCGATAAGCCAGAGGAGCCCATGGTTCCTACGGAATTGAGCTCAGGCAATAAAGATTACCCGGTTGTCATAGCCGAAACTACAGAACAAGCATTATTCCAATGGCTTCAAAGGCAATTTCAAGACAGGGATGAGAAGATGACCGAGGTCTATTCTAAAGTCGACGAGCTGGCAAACGTCATGGCAGATCTCGCAACCCAAGTCTCCCGATTGCAATTACAGCAGAATCAAATTTTGGCTCATGAGCCAGGGATTGATACCCGGGGGCAGCCAACCGATATCCCTTTCAACCTAAAAGCGGAGCGCCTTCGCGAAAAATGGCCGCAATCAGCCTCCAGTCCTTCCGATACATACGCCGGGGGAGAATCGCCTCTGAAAGAGAAGCTGGAAAAGATCTACTCCTTCAAGAGGGAAAAGGTCCACAAGATATTTAGGGACGCCCTAAGAAACGGTCTACAACTGCCAGAATCAAAGAGACCGCAAGAAGAGAATATGACCGACGACCCAAAATATTGCCCCTATCACAGGGTGATAGGTCATGCCATTGAGGACTGCTTCGTCTTCAAAGATTGGGTCGAAAGGCAATACAGGGCGGGAGAGATAGAACTGTCTAAAGGCACGTTAGCAAAAAGTCAAGCTACGACCGCCGATTTCATGCAAATGGAGACCGAAGCCTTTCGGGAACCTAATCCTCCCAGACATGTGCCATTATCTGAAAAGGGCGAACCAAAGACCGATCGGCCTCGAGGACCAGCATCAGTAAAGGCACCTACTCCAATGGAGAGAAAGAAAAAGGTATACTCCTTCAGGAGGGATGAGGTCCGCAAAATATTCATGGATGCCTTGAACAACGGTCTGCAACTGCCTTGCCTTGAACAACGGTCTGCAACTGCCTGTTCCAAAGAGGCCACAGGAAATGAACATGACCGACGACCCAAAATATTGCCCCTATCACATGGTGATAGGTCATGCCATTGAGGACTACTTCATCTTCAAAGATTGGGTCGAAAGGCAATACAGGGCGGGAGAGATAGAACTGTCTAAAGGCGCGTTAGCAAACAGTCAAGCTACGACCGCCGATTTCATGCAAATGGAGACCGAAGCCTTTCGGGAACCTAATCCTCCCAGACATGTGCCATTATCTAAAAAGGGCGAACCAAAGACCGATCGGCCTCGAGGACCAGCATCAGTAAAGGCACCTACTCCAATGGAGAGAAAGAAAAAGGTATACTCCTTCAGGAGGGATGAAGTCCGCAAAATATTCATGGACGCCTTGAACAACGGTCTGCAACTGCCTGTTCCAAAGAGGCCACAGGAAATGAACATGACCGGCAATCCCGTATACTGCCCATATCATAGAGTGGTGGGTCATACCATCGAAGACTGCTATATTTTCAAAGATTGGGCAGAGGACCAATATAAGCTTGGAAAAACCTCACAATCCTCGGATGTATCGGCAAGCCACGGAGCTAGGTCATCAACACAGCTCCGCCAAGAACAAAGTTCAAGGAGCTGGGATAAGCAAAAAGGACCACCACGTCATTAAACTGGGAACACCCGCAGACCACCAAGTCTTTAAACTGGGAATAAATGACCACCACGTCGTTAAACTGGGAACCGTCGACCTCTAAGTCGTTAAACTGGGAATGTAAAAAAAAATGTAAATAAAAAAATAATAATAATAAAAGCCGAAACGATTGGGCAACTCGCAATAAAAATCAGCGAGTAAAATAAAGATGAAATAAAAGCCAAAATGATGGGGCAACCGCGAATAAATAGCCGAAATGATAGGGCAATCGCGACCTTCGCGATAAGAAATGCTGAAATGATAGAGCAATCGCGGTGAAACAAAAAAAAACAAAACAAAAAAAACAACGGCGAGTGATGAGTCGCTCCTGGTACCATATTCCTGTGTAGCGATGCAGACGCCAACCAAAATTCAATTTTTCAAAATTCTTTTGGCCCTACGGCCAGACCCCAAATTGACTGACGTATACAAATCCACGGGCTCAAATAATTCTCATTATACCCATGCCCCACCGTAATCACCAGTTACGCGGCTGGTCTCCGCCTTTGGAGTTATGCTCCATGGAGAAGACTCACTCATGTGTCCTCACGATACATGAAGAGAACAAACCTTTGTGGGATCCTTACGACTCACAAAGGGAAAACACACTTAGGAGTCCTCACGACTCCTAAGGAGAAAATACACCTGCGGGATCCTCACGACTCGCAGGGAGAAAATGCTTTTATGGGACCCTCACGACCCATAAAATTGAAAAGCCTTAGGCGATAGGGACCTAAACCCGTCTCCTAAGCCATCGCTCCGCCAACAAGAGTAGGCAAATGATGAATTGCTCCTGGCACCTCTGCTTCAGTGTTAGCAACGCTGATGCCGGCCCTTACCCCAAAATTCCAAGCTCGCCATCCATAGACCTCTAAGTCTTTAAACTGGAAACAGATGACCTCCAAGTCGTTAAACTGGAAACAGATGACATCCACGTCGTTAAACTGGAAACAGATGACCTCCACGTCGTTAAACTGGAAACAGAAGACCTCTAAGTCTTTAAACTGGAAATAGACGACCACTACGTCGTTAAACTGGAAATAGATGACCACTATGTCGTTAAACTGGAAACAGATGACCTCTACGTCTTTAAACTGGAAACAGATGACCTCTAAGTCATTAAACTAGGGACGAAGGGAAATCCACTCATGTGTCCTCACGATGCATGAGGAGAACAAACCTTTGTGGGATCCTTACGACTCACAAAGGAAAAACACACTTAGGGGTCCTCACGACTCCTAAGGAGAAAATACACCTGCGAGATCCTTACGACTCGTAGGGAGAAAATGCTTTTATGGGACCCTCACGGCCCATAAATATGAAAAGCCTTAGGTGATAGAGATCTAAACCTGTCTCCTAAGCCATCGCTTCCCAATCCCCAAGTGGCGAATGATGAGTCGCTCCTGGTACCATACTCCAGTGCAGCGATGCAGACGCCAACCAAATTCCAAACTCATATCCCAACGGCGAATGATTAGTCGCTCCTGGTACCATATTCCAGTGAAGCGATGCAGACGCCAACAAAGACCCAAAATGTTTTTGGCCCTACGGTCTGGATCATACATCCTGCAAAACCGTATACAATCCACGGGCGTGAAAACAATCTTAATCTCTCCCAAGTCCTACCGGCGAGACCACATTCAAAGTCCCACCGGCAGGGAAGATTCAAAAAAAAAAAGAAAAAGAAAAAAAAAGAGAAGAAAAAAAAGAAGGTATGTCCACAAGAAAAATGGGCACGGATGAAAACCCGAAAGGGCTCCGTGAGTAAAAACAGCAGGACTGCCGGTGAGTTTGTGAAAACCCGAAAAGGCGCAAACTCGTGAAAAAGAGATGAAATGCACTCGCAAAGTCCTCTCGACTTTGTGAGGAGAAAATTCCCACGTGAGATCCCTACGACTCACAAAGGAGCCACACACTTAGGAGTACTCACGACTGCTAGGGAGAAAATACACCTATGGGATCCTTACGACCCGTAGGGAGAAAATGCTTTTATGGGACCCTCACGGCCCATAAAATTGAAAAGCCTTAGGTGATAGGGATCTAAACCTGTCTCCTAAGCCACCAATTCCCAAATCCTCTCGGGGCAAATGATGAGTTGCTCCTGGCATTATTCCAGTGCAGCAATGCAGATGCCGACAGAAAACCAATTCCCAAATCCTTTCAAGACAGATGACGATTCGCTCCTGGTACCACATTTCAGTGTAGTGATGCTGATGTCAACCCAAATCAAATCAAACCAACAACCTCTGTGGCGGAATCATGCTCCGTCCCAGAATTTACCCCGTGTCGAAATCATGCTTCGCCTCGGGATATCTACCTTCCCTGCCGGAATTATGCTCCGCCTCGGAATCAAGTCAACCAGCAAGCTCTGCGTCGGAATTATGCTTCGTCTCAGAATGCACCCCGTGTCGAAATGATGCTTCGCCTCGGCATACCTACCTTCCCTGTCGAAATTATGCTTCATCTCGGAATCAAGTCAACACGACACTCCGCGCCGGGGAAAAGTCGATCAGCGACACTCCGTGCCGGGGAAAAGTCAACCCGACACTCCGCGCCGGGGAAAAGTCGATCAGCGACACTCCGTGGCGGGGAAAAGTCAACCCGACAATCCGTGCCGGGGAAAAGTCAACCCGACACTCCGTGCCGGGGAAAAGTCAACCCACGACACTCCGCGCCGGGGAAAAGTCGATCAGCGACACTCCGTGCCGGGGAAAAGTCGATCAGCGACACTCCGTGCCGGGGAAAAGTCAACCCGACACTCCGCGCCGGGGAAAAGTCCATCAGCGACACTCCGTGCCGGGGAAAAGTCAACCCGACACTCCGCGCCGGGGAAAAGTCGATCAGCGACACTCCGTGCCGGGGAAAAGTCAACCCGACACTCCGTGCCGGGGAAAAGTCGATCAGGGACACTCCGTGCCGGGGAAAAGTCAACCCGACACTCCGCATCGGGGAAAAGTCCATCAGCGCTACTCCGTGCCGGGGAAAAGTCAACCCGACACTCCGCGCCGGGGAAAAGTCGATCAGCGACACTCCGTGCCGGGGAAAAGTCAACCCGACACTCCGCGCCGGGGAAAAGTCGATCAGCGACACTCCGTGCCGGGGAAAAGTCAACGCGACACTCCGCACCGGGGAAAAGTCGATCAGCGACACTCCGTGCCGGGGAAAAGTCAACCCGACACTCCGCGCCGGGGAAAAGTCGATCAGCGACACTCCGTGCCGGGGAAAAGTCGATCAGCGACACTCCGTGCCGGGGAAAAGTCAACCCGACAACTCGACACTCCGTGCCGGGAAAAAGTCAACCCGACACTCCGCGCCGGGGAAAAGTCGATCAGCGACACTCCGTGCCGGGGAAAAGTCAGCCACCGACACTCCGTGCCGGGGAAAAGTCGATCAGCGACACTCCGTGCCTGGGAAAAGTCAGCCACCGACACTCCGCGCCGGGGAAAAGTCGATCAGCGACACTCCGTGCTGGGGAAAAGTCAACCCGACACTCCGCGCCGGGGAAAAGTCGATCAGTGACACTCCGTGCCGGGGACACGTCAACCAGCGACACTCTGCATCGGAGAAACGTCCAACACAGACACTCCGCATCAGGGAAACATCCAACAACGACACTCCGTGCCGGGGAAACGTCAAGCAGACACTCCATGCCGGTGACACGTCAACCAGCGACACTCTGCATTGGGGAAACGTCCAACACAGACACTCCGCATTGGGGAAACGTTCAACACTGACACTCCGCATCAGGGAAACGTCCAACAACGACACTCCGTGCCGGGGAAACGTCAAGCAGACACTCCATGACAGGGGCACGTCGACAACAGACACTCCGTGCCGGGGGCACATCTACCGAATCACTCCGGGCCAGGGAAACGTCTACCACAGATAATCCGTCTCGGAGACGCGTCAAGCGTCGACCGTCCATGTCGTAAAAAGGGCAGTGCATCCCAAAAAGTGGGAACCAAAGCAAGTCTCCTCCACATGAAAGAAGATCCATCAATTTCATGCACACGACCCACATATGCTGTGCGCATTTATTGATGGGGGGCAATTTGTTGGGGTAAAAATTTACACCCCGGTTGACCAAGTCAAAATCAAAGTCAACCCCAAGGCAGGTGGGCCCAAGCCCAGGTCAAGCGGGCCCATGCCCAAGTCAAGCCCGCAGCCAGCCTCCCCATGCCAACAACAAAATCATGTAATAAATAATTTTTATGTAATTGTTTATGCATGAATGTAAACAAAATGGGCATAAAGCCAATATTTTGTAAGCCCATGGCTTATGTGCAAAAATGAAATGGCACATGAGGCATGGGATGGCTAAAATGCCATTTTTGTAAAGCCCAAGGGGCTATATGTAAATATGTAAGCCTATAAAAGGCAACATGATGATGAATAAAAAAACACTTTTCATTCTCACAAAAAAAACCTAGGGTTTGTATCTCTTTCCCTTTTCTGAAGGTCTCAAACCTTCTTCTTTCTTTTGAATTAAATCAAGAGTTTTACTCTTCCTTTTCAAAAACAAAATAGTTTTTCACCACGAAACCCACAAAGGGGAACTTGGATCTGTCATCAGATCTCAAAAAGGAGAGATTTTGAGATCTCACATCTCTTGATCTTCAAGATCCAGCTAACAGAGGAGGAGGAAGAAGAACCCCTTCCATTAACCCCAAAAACACACTCAGGAGTCCAACTCCTCTCTGATTTCTCTTTCGAGAAATCTTTTTTAGGCTAAAAGCCTCTTTTCCTCGTCGGCGCTCAAGCGCAGAGCGCCCACGTGCCGTCACGTGGCGCGCTTGCGCTCAAGCGCACAGCGCTCGAGCGCAGAGCGCCCGCGTGCCGACACGTGGCGCACTTGCGCTCGAGCGCAGAGCGCCCGCGTGCCGACACGTGGCGCACTTGCGCTCGAGCGCAAGTCGCCCACGTGCCGACACGTGGCACGCTTGCGCCCAAGTGCTCAGCGTCTGAGCGCAAAGCGTCCACGTGCCGACACGTGGCGTGTTGCGCTCCAGCACTCTGCGCTCGAGTGCAAAGCGCCCACGTGCCGACACGTGGCGCGCTTGCGCTCAAGCGCCTAGGCGCTGGCCCCACGCATCCTTTGGATCTTTTCCCCCCTTTTTATATATATACATATGCATACAAATGTACACATACACATACTCCACGACACTGTCCCTGTTAGAAAAAAATTTCTAACGGGGCGCTGCGCCGCACCCCGCAAGGGGGCTGCTAGCCCCCTTGACCCCCAGCCCGCTATCCGGGTAGCGGGACCCCCGTAAAAACTCTGCGTGGCTCCCGATATATTCAAACCCCCCTTTCAAAACACAACACACATACACTGCACATTGAGTTCGCATGACCAGTTTAACCCGTTAATCGGAAGTTCCCCCGCCCCAAAGGCGGGGGGTAATTAACGGCAGCTTAGTCCGCGGCTGTCGGAGATTCGGATCCCCATAATCATTAAACCCCGGCCTACCCTAGGCAGGGGGAATCTGTAGTACGCCTGACAGGCGCGCGCGTATTCCCATCTCAATGGGGTGACGAAAAACACCCTACAATGATAAATACTTAGCTTTGGAAAGTTTATGGTATTTTATTGAAAATTTGCCTTTTTTGGTAACTTGATGGTATTTTATTGACATTTTTTAATCTTTCATTTTTAGAAAAATATTGTTTCATTATATTTTGAAAATATGGATTTATAATTTTATATAATTTTTTTTTAAAATTATTTTATTTAGAAAATTCATATTTCTTAAAAACGTATTTAAATCTTTTCGAGATCGAATGCTCCGTGAGGAGGTCTACATCTCGCTCTACTCGCCCAAGAATGTGGGATAATCCGCACCATCCATTAGCGGGTCCCCTAAAGAGGGTTGTAAATGCATGATCACAAAGGAAATGAAATATTGCTTTAAAAGAAATCAGGTTTTAGAATTATGTGGTATTTTATTATAAATACTATCTTCGAACCAGAAACAAATACAACTAGGCATCGTGCTATGAAACCAAGTGTGCGTGTGGGATAGGTCGTTACCCCATGAAGTTTTCCTAAAGATATTGTTAAAACGATCAGTCGAAAAGGTATGATAACAAAGTTCAAGGTATTTTAATGTAAAAGTTCAGTTATGGTTGTTTTACATGAGATTCTTAGTTAAACTTGATTTTAAACATTAGTATTAAGATTACAAGTGAAGTGGTAAAATTAGATTGTCCAAATGATAAAAGAAAATGGAGTTATAGATTTTAGGAAAGAAGATATCGGTAATAACTCCACTTTTACCGATATTTGATTTAAAATGAGTATAAATGAAAAAGAGAAGATTTGGGAGGGACTTATGGTTTGAATACATGAAAGGAAGAGTTAGGAAGAAGAGAGATGCTTCAGGGCATCGCGGAAGCTCCGGAATTAGTTTCGATTTTCGCCGGAACTAACTTGCTCGCTAACCCTACTTTACTCCACTTCCACTTAGGAATTTTTTAGAGAGTTTTGACTAGAATTTTCAGAATGGTGCTAAGCTAAAATATGTGGTGGTATTTATAGCGGAGAATTAGGGTTTGGAAATTAAAATTGTGGATTAAAAATTATTAAAATTGTGTTAAATTATGAAATGAAAGGTCTCTGTTTGATTGTAGGGAAATCAAACAGTGCAAAGGGGTTAGAGGTAGCTGAAGAAACAAGTGTGCAAAGCATGGGGCAATTTAGGCTCATCTCACTCATCCCTGCCGGCCTTAGGGCGATTTCTGCTGGTCGATCTTGAGGCATTTGCCTTGAGATCCGTGTCACTAGATAAAAACTGTATTTACACCATTTTCCACATGTTTAATTTTTCTGAACTTTTCATTTCCCCATGTATTGCATGTGAAATCTTTTAGGCTTCCAAAAATTTAAAAAGAAAAATTAGAAAAAATAAATGTGTCTGATAGGAATCAAACACACAGGCTACATCACAGCAGTGTAAGGGCTAGTGAGCTATAAGTGGCTTCTTGCTTTTATTTAATAAAAGTCACTTATAAATCAAACTCAAGATGTAATACTCTTTTCTTGTATATTAACAGGAAAATTTTCTCTACAAAGATTTCAGAGTCGTTACATTAGCTCAGGTCTGAAATCTATGTAGGAGATCCAAGTCAAATCGGGATATCGAAACCAAATCTGCCAAATTTTAGAAGCAAATCGAGGAATCTAGCAATGGCAGAGACTCAGAGCAATATTTTCAGAATCTATATATCAAAGGAATCTCCAAATATCAAGACAAAAAGCCAGAAAAAATCCCAAGTCCCAAGCCCATAAGGAGGCGACGGATCCGCGGTCAAACATGGCAATGGGTGGCGCTTCCGCTGTCCTTTAATAGCCGTTGGATCTGGAATTTTGGGGGCAAGATCGTATCTACATCTGCTCACATATGGCATCTAGGGTTTCTAGTTTTAGGGACTATATAAAAGACCGAGAGCTGTGCATTCAAAAAATCATCACATAATCCAACAATTGAAGATCCCAAACTCAAAGTTCAAGAGAGAGATCTACGAGCAAAACTAGGGTTCTTGTAATCTACTTTTGAAAAAGAAACATTTGTAATTCAATAGTTGATTAATAAATGTATTTTTTGTTTTAATTCTTTTTGCATTTACTTTTCCGCATTTACTTTACGCATTTACTTTTTCCACATTACTTTTCCGCATTACTTTTACTGCATTAATTTTTGCACTTCTAATATGACTTCATTCATCTTCAACCTTTCTTCTAAATCGCTACTCACCATGAGTGAGTAATTTCTTGTTTTCTAGGGTTTGTAGGATAGGGTAGAATAATGGATGAAATATTTTTAACCTCTCTTGATATTTTAATGTTTATAAACTGTTCACCACCGAAAGACCGGACCGAGACGTTGGGAAGTCTGGCCTGAATTTTGTGAGAAGATGATATTTGGACTTATCCATCCACCTCTCTGAAGATACTCAGTTGATTTATGACACCATATATCGGAGGTTTGGACAGAAGCGGCCGTTGTAGCAGACTTCATCAGGTTCCCCCTCATTTATGAGGGGTTTTTGATTATAGGGACGCTTTTCTCTACAGGCTCAAACCCCTGCAGTTAATTACGTTATCATGTTGAGATATCCACTTTCTCCTTCTCCAGTAGTTCACTTCATGTCGTGTTGTATTTTTTGTTTATTTTGGTTGCCCGTGAATTGTATACGGAGACTAGTTTATGTCATCACCCGTAGGGCGCGGATTAGACCAAATCCGTATATTTGAGATTTGGGTTTGGGTCTAGGATTTTCTTGACGGGGTCCATGTTGGTAGCTTGTTTTGACAACGGGAATGAACTCAGGATGCATTTCTCATATTTGTGAGGACCATCTGTTCACGAGATATTTGGGTTTTATCTAAGAATCGTTAGTCATATTTGAGACTAAGACCAGCTTAGAAACAAATGAGCATATGGGTTCAATTATTTTAGTTTAAGAACATCATGGTCCTGAAAGTGTGTCTTAGCACCTCTACTAGGGTTCCATATGCATCAAGTATGCAATTTTAAAAAATCTAGAGGTCTAAGCAACACGAATCTAGAATCGAACTAGAGAATTAGGGTTTATTAGCAAGAAAATACTTTCCATAACTAAGTGAAGAGGGTTACAACCTTTGTAGACCAAGTCCTTCACTTCTATAGCTCCAAGTAGTAGTCCCTAAGCTCCAAGTTGTAGTCCCTAGAACTCTTCTTGGCTCCACTTGAAAAAAGGAATGAACTTGCTATGTGATCTTCGAAGCCGAAGATGATCCACCTTGAAGCCTTTCTAGGTTAAGCTAACTCTTCACTAATCATGGTATTACTGAGGAAAACAACCTATACTAAAGGGATAGGATAGTGTAGGTTGATGAAGTAGGAATTTTGCTCACTTTAGAAATATTTTCCTCTCATTTTTTCCATCAAGAAAAACCCTAATGAGCTTTCATGAGGAAGAAGATGAACATGAGGTGAAGAATGAACTTGTGTTGAGAGAATGAACCTCTTGCCTCAAGATAATGTTGTGATGAAAAAAATATCTAGAGAAAGAAAAAGAGAGAGGATGAGTCATGGCTTCCCAATGCTTCTACAAGCATCCAAGCCATGACTCATTTCTTACTCAATTTGATTTTCCTTTAAATATAAATTTTCACAATAATCTTAAACCCTAGGTGTGAGTCTCATACACCCATGTTATATGTATCATCAACCATGATACATAATCCAAATACATATATAAATATATATCACATATATATTAAATGTATTTAAAGAGAAGAAAATTATTAGCGAGCTTTAATATTAGTTAATATATAAATATATCAAATATAAATATATATCAAATTATTAAATCAACACTTGATTTAATAATCCGGTTTTATCATATATAACCGACTAATATCATATAAATATGTATATCAAATTATCAAATCAACACTTGATTCAATAATCCGGTTATATCACATATAACCGACAATATTCAATATTCAATATCAAATCAACACTTGATTCAATAATCCGGTCATATCATATATAACCGGCCAATATCAAATATATATACATATAACAAATCATTGAATCAACACTTGATTCAATAATCCGGTTATATCACATATAACCAAACCGATATCAAATATTACGAGATTAGAATATGGTATCACATACTCGTATTTAATCAAGCTCCCACACATATCATCATATGTACCCTACTTATTTTCGCTTGAGCTAGGAAGCCTCTATGTGGGACACTGAAGACTCGTCAATACGCCAGCAGTAGGTAATGATCACATCAGTCACCCACAAGCTGTCAGCGGTACTAACTGGACATACCAGCTACCCAGGTATTGAACGAATAGAAGATATACAAGCAAGCTTGTCCAAACTCTCGTAAAGCCTATAAGCAACACTTACCGTATAGTCCGGTCTCTTGGTCTAATACGTTGCATATCGAGTCTAGAGGTTGAATCATCAGACCCAGTAACTTGATAAATCATGCCAATGTGTGGCCTATAACCTTTCGAGAAACTACTGATAACACTTACCGGTAAATCTCATCAGCCTTGGCCAGGGACTTGCTCTTATAGCCAATCGAGCATAGCGCAAAATCAACTCTCTATACCGGGAGAGACGAATCCCTTCCTATCACTCACTGCCTCCATGTGACTCGGGACTATACCCAAAATCCACCTGTTTGCACGACTCCTTCGAGCCGTGGTAAGAGGAAATCAAAGCATAGTGGGAACCACACAAGACACTATAACAATCTCGGGTCTACGACTAACCTGTACAAGTTTCACCAGAGAACTGCTATCTGACGATAGGTATGGTACTATCTAGTAGTTCTCGGCGAGTCCTATTCGGTGTACCCATTTTCTAATGAGCACCTGTGTACAGGGTCAAGAAATGTACACACTAGTCTACTCTGGAAAATCGATGCCCTTTCTTGATATTCCATTGACTAGGAACTGTTAAAGGATGTGCTTGCGGACTACACAAGTCCCATTAGTATGATCTGCATCATAGTCCTGGTAGTCAAGCCAGCATCCTAAGGGCTTTATTAACATGTATCAGAGAGACATAATAATAATAATAATAATAATAGTGTACATGTTAAGATAAAGAGCAACCGGACAATATACTATCATGTCGAGCAAGAAAGTCCTCTATATATATGTCCAAGCATCCACTATATCATACAATAATGGCCTCTAGGGAATACATATTCCTAACAATCTCCCACTTGCACTAAGACCAGTTGTTGTAGTATCTCATACCCAACATCCCAAAAAGTCTCTCAAACTGCGTCTGGGGGAGGGCCTTCATGAGTGGATCCACTGCGTTATCCTTTGTATTAACTCTCCTGACCTC
This sequence comes from Agapanthus africanus, assembly GCA_030015575.1. Classification (NCBI taxonomy): domain Eukaryota; kingdom Viridiplantae; phylum Streptophyta; class Magnoliopsida; order Asparagales; family Amaryllidaceae; genus Agapanthus; species Agapanthus africanus. The sequence continues at coordinate 709,826,253 of CM057339.1, forward strand.
GATCTTCCGGCGATCAACTATCTCCCGGATCAGATGATACCGCCTCAAAATATATGTGGATTGCTGATGGGACCAGGGTTCCTTGGCCAAAGCCACAACTCCATTGTTGTCACAATACAAGGGTAATGGATCCTTAATGGATGGAACCACACCAAGTTTATTAATGAACTTCTTCATCCAGACAGCCTCTTTGGCATCATCGTTGGCAGCGATGTATTCAGCCTCCATCAACAAGTCTGCCATGGTATCTTGCTTGGAACTTTTTCAACATACCGCCCCTCCATTGAGGGTAAAGACAAAACCCGAGACCGACTTACTGTCGTCCTTATCACTCTGGAAGCTCAAATCGGTAAAGGACTCCACCTGAAGTTCACCATTACCATACACCAAGAACCTTTCTTTAGACCATCTCAAGTACTTAAGAATGTTATTCACAGCTATCCAGTGCTTCTCCTCTAGGTCTGATTGATACCTACTTACCATACTAAGTGAATAAGCTATATCGGTTCTGGTACATAACATCGCATACATGATAGACCAAACTGCAGAAGCATAGGGTATCACGGTCATTCGAGCCCTCTCCAAATTAGTCTTGGGAGACATCTCTTTAGAGATAGTGATTCCTGAGCAAGCGGGTAAATTACCACGCTTAGAATCTTCCATACTAAACCTCTTTAGTATGGGGTCTATGTACCTAGATTGGGACAATCCCAACATTCTTTTAGATCTATCTCTATAGATCTTTATCCCCAGGATGTAGGAGGCATCACCCAGATCTTTTATGGAGAACTTTTGTGATAAGAAGAGCTTGACCGAGTGTAGCATAGGAACATCATTTCCTATCAAGAGTATGTCATCCACGTACAATACGAGGAAGACAACCTTACTCTCTACTACCTTCTTGTATATACAAGGTTCATCTATGTTTTTGATGAATTCAAACTCTTTGACTGCTACATCAAAACAGATGTTCCAACTCCGTGATGCCTTCTTTAATCCATAGATTGATTTAGGAAGCTTGCACACCTTTCCACTGCTCCTACTGTCTACGAAGCCCTCTGGCTATGTCATGTACACGCTTTCTTCTAAATTGTCATTTAGAAAACCGGTCTTGATGTCCATTTGCCAGATTTCTTAGTCATGGTATGCGGCAATGGCAAGTAGGATCCTGATGGACTTAAGAATAGCTACTGGAGAAAATGTTTCATCATAATCGACACATGGTCATTGACGAAAACCTTTTGCTACAAGTCTAGCTTTGAAAGTCTCAACCTTTCCATCTACACCAAGTTTCTTCTTAAAGATCCATTTGCTCCCAATGGGTTTTACCCCATCAGGAGTAACTTCCAAAGTCCATACTTTGTTGGTGTACATGGATTCCATCTCAGATCGCGTAGCATCCAGCCATTTCATAGAGTCCCCACTTGTGATGGCCTGCTCGAAACTAGTTGGGTCATCATCTTCCATGATGCAATCCTCACCCCCATCGTCTATGAGAAAACCGTAGTATCTCTCAGGTGGATGAGTAACCTTACTAGATCTATGGAGTGGCTGAGGTTCGTCGGGGACTATTGAATCCTCCAGTTGTACCAAATCATCAGTTGTAGTTTGTGTAGATGGAACTTCTTCAAGTTCTACATCATTGCCACTAATTTTTTTCACAAGAAATTCCTTTTCTAAAAAGGTAGCATGTCGAGAAACAAACACCTTTTGTTCCACGGTGTGGTAGAAGATATACCCTCGCGAATGTTTGGGATATCCAACAAACTTACACAGAATAGACCTTGCTTCGAGCTTGTCCGGATTTTGCGGTTTAACATAAGTTGGACAACCCCATATCTTAATAAAATTAAGACTTGGTCTCTTCCCCTTCTATATCTCGTATGGAGTGGTAGGCACAGATTTGGTTGGAACCATATTCAATAGGTATGCAATTGTCTCAAGTGCATAACCCCAAAAGGAAATAGATAACTCAGCAATACTCATCATAGAGCGCACCATATGTAATAGGGTGTGATTCCTCCGCTCCGAAACTCCATTGTGATGTGGTGTATATGGAGGAGTAAGCTGAGAGAGAATCCCATTCTCTTTTAAATAATCTCGGAATTCCATTCTTATGTATTCTCCTCCTCGATCAGATCGAAGGACTTTAATACTTTTACCCGTCTGGTTCTCGACTTCGCACTTGTATTCCTTGAATTTCTCAAAAGTTTCAGATTTGTGTTTCAATAGGAACACATGTCCGAATCTTGAGAGATCATTGGTGAATGCAATGAAGTACGAGAAACCATTCCAAGCATGTGTAGACATAGGACCACATACATCACTATGTATTAGTCCCAAGAGTTTAGTAGCTCTTTCTCTGTGTCCTGTAAATGGAGTTTTAGTCATCTTGCCTTTCAGACATGACTCGCAAGTTACATAAGATGTAAATTCGAACGGATTCAAATATCCATCTCTATGCAACTTCGCTAGTCTTATCGCATTGATATGACCAAATCTACAATGCCACAAGAAGGCTTCATTTATTTATGAACTTTTCCTCTTGTGTGTGTTCTATATATTTAGAACTGTGTTTTGATTTAGAATGTATATACCGTTACACAACGTACCAAACCCAATCAACACTTGATTTAGGAAAATGTTCATAACATTTTTCTCTAGGCAAAGTTATATCCTTCTTTATCTAATAAAGAGACGGATATTATATTGCACATCATCGATGGTATGAAATAACAGTCGTTCAAAATCAATTTATTACCATTTAGCAATACAAGGTGATATTCACCAACAGTTTCGGCATCAACAATTACTCCGTTCCCTATTTCGAGAGACATATCAACCTTTCCCATTTCTCTATTTTTTCTTAACCCTTATAACATATTACAAATATAGGATCTTGATCCGGTATCTAATACCCAGGACGTAGAGCAAACTGAGAAACAGTTCTTAATAACAAACACAACCGAATAAGATGCATCAGCATGCTCTTTCTTCGTTCAGGTTGTGTGGGAATCTTGATATTCCCCTATTCCTTGCTCAGACTTATGACAATCATAAGATAGAGCAGAACCAACATTCCCCAGCCCAGTATAATAAGCGGGTTCAGTCAATACATCCATATTATTATCTTGATTAAGGCATGTCATGGTCGCTACCTGGAGAGAGATAGAAGAAAACACTTTAGCATGCGCTCTTGCAAGATTAGATTAGTTATTATCTTATCTAATCAAGATGGCTCCCACTGTTTTTATCAGATCTTCCTTCAAATCCTAAAAGGTAAGATTGGCCGGGATTGATTATACCCTACAAGTTCGCCAATCGGTCAGCCAGGCAGGTATTGGTACTCAGAGGGAGTCTCTCCATGATTTCGTATGGGACTAATTAAATAACCTTGTTTCCGCAGGGGCATAACCCCGTTAACACCTTTCTTAGACACCTACTGGATCAGATAATTGTAAAGTGAAAAACTTTCCCAGGAGTAACTCTTACTCGCAGTAGGTATCGGGATCTAACTATCTCACAGAAGGTATGCAATCTTATTGCAAATTTCAACACTTGAAATTCCTAATATCTGTTTTTACCCCTAACGACCTATGACCTTGACGGAGGCCAACAAACTATAGGTCACTAGTCAAGTTCAACCCGTCATTTCTTGATTGAATTAAATCCACCCGCACGACCCTTGACGGAGGCTAACAAGGCCGTACGACTACCCTAATCCAATCGCATCATATGCGGCATATAAGCACTAATCAGCTACTGCACACTATACCTTGATGGAGGCCAACAAACGCAGCACGAATACTGAATAGTCCTTATCTGAAATGACAGTGGGCTACGACTGGTTTTGAAGAAAACCTTTAGCGTAATGAACTTGATATCGTCGTAGAATCTAGTGATTTGAAAAAGGAGTGGTTTAAGCCTCGCTGTTAAAATCAAGTAGTTTTTAAAACAAACCGAGTGGGTTATAGCATCTGCTGGTTTTGCTAAAGAGGTCATTCCCGGTGAAGGAATCTAGGCTCTTTCCTCATCGAATGAGGTGCTGGATATTCATAATGGAATACCGCTATGCAAAGCAATAATTAGAGCTACCTTTTTGAAAAATTTGATTCTACAACATCTTTAGGTTTCTTTTCTTTTCATTAATCCCATTAATGACGTCCCATCATTTATGTTTCCTAAACATCACAAAAGAACCGAAAATAAAACACACATTTATGACATCCGCATTCGCCATAGGGACCCGGGTCTTCACCGTAAGGTTACTTAACTTACGACAGGGCGGGGTCAGCACTAGTGTGAATGCAAAACATATATAGTGTCTACTAATATATCATATATATATAGCATCATTCGTCTCACGCAGTTATATGACTACATCACAGAACTCAAGCAGCAGAAGGAAACATATGAAATATAGGATATACTAGGAGGTCCGTGTTTTAAATTAAGCCAGTAATGAAAAACACGGATTCCACGGTCGTGATGAATAGCCAAACACACATCCCAAGACTCCTACGAGAGCGGCAAGTGATCCTACCAATTCAAGAGTTAGGAGATCCGGTCTCAACTCCTCGAGATAGCTTCCCACTGGACTCTAGAACTCTGTTACTTATGCTCCCCGCCTTGGGTCTATCCTAATGTGGAAAAGTAAATACTATACATCAATGGAGACAACAACCTCAACTCGGAAGTGTCCCAATAAAAGAATATTACATACAAATATTTTACATGAATGAAAATATAAAAACTCTCATCTCACGTAAAAAAAACCCGGCTATTCAATCACGACAATCCAATATAACATATCAGAAGCAACACATAATATCACATGTCATCAACGTAAGTAAATATGCATATTCCTAATGTCGTTGACGTATAGCAACGAGATCGGGGATACACCACATATTACACTTACGGTCGTAGAAAATAAATGAAAACCACAATAATTAGAATCCGCGCCATCCTTAGACATCATAAACCTGGAATATCACATACTCCGGATTTCATGCCTAATCGAATAAATCGTGCATTTAAGTCTCAAATTGAAAACACTTTTCAATAACAAGTCGGGTAATTCAACAAGACTCTCGATAAAATGGTCGAATACCCGTTGGGAACTTTAGTAGATTGTCGCATCCCCGATGCCGTTAACAAAGTGCACTTAGGCGGAACACCGCGGCCGCGAGCACCCGACAGGATGCTTTTGGCTACGGGGTTCTCCTATAGTCACTTGGTCGGGGCTATGGGGCATGGCTATCTAGTGGTGTTTTCCGGCGACTATTCACGTACGATACGAGATTGCGATGGAGTTTTGATCCGAATAGAAACTCCGTGGCAATCGATCAAAAGAGACTAAAATGCGAGATTTACAAATCACAAACTAGTTTTCACAAAACTAATTAATGTGGATTCCAAAAATTGTATTACATATCAAAACTATCTAGACGATTTTAAACATTTTGATCGATATTTCAAACACCCACAAATCACAGAGACCTCAACAATTTGAGCCTCACTAAAAATACCCAGAAAGTGTCAAATATCACAATGGAGCAGCAGAAGAAATAAGACCCTTCAATTCCTCTAGATTGCGGCGGAACCGCTGCTAAACAAAGGGTTATGCCGCAGTTCCACGGTGAATTGGTGGAATTGGGGCTTCGTACTTCTTAGGGCTCCATCAAATAACCTGCATGATTTTCTGAATATTTTTAATCAGTTAAATATCAACTTTTGAAAAAAAGGACAGAAACATGAAAAATGTCGGGTTTTGAACTTCGATCGAACATTTAACGTCGTCTAGACTTCGCCTAATACTCTAGCTTGGCTCTGATACCATGAAAGTGTGTATTAGCACCTCTACTAGGTTTCCACATGCATCAAGTATGCAATTTTAAAAAATCTAGAAGTCTAAACTACACTAACCTAGAATCGAACTTGAGAATTAGGGTTTGTTAGCAAGAAAACGCTTACTATAACTAAGTGAAGAGGGTTACAACCTTTGTAGACCAAGTCCTTAACTTCTATAGCTCCAAGTAGTAGTCCCTAAGCTCCAAGTAGTAGTCCCTAGAACTCTTCTTAGCTCCACTTGAAGAAAGGAACGAACTTGCTATGTGATCTTCGAATCCGAAGATGATCCACCCTGAAGCCTCTCTAGGTTAAGCTAACTCTTCACTAATTAAGGTATTAGTGAAGCAAACAACATATACTAAAGGGCTAGGATAGTGTAGGTTGATGAAGTAGGAATTTTGCTCACTTTAGAAATATTTTCCTCTCACTTTTTCCAACTCAAGAAAAAACCCTAGTGAGCTTTCATAAGGAAGAAGATGAACATGAGGTGAAGAATGAACTTGTGTTGAGAGAATGAACCTCTTGGCTCAAGATAATGTTTTGATGAAAAAAATATCTAGAGAAAGGCAAAGAGAGAGGATGAGTCATGGCTTCTCAATGCTTCTACAAGCATCCAAGCTATGACTCATTTCTTACTCAATTTGATTTTTCTTTAAATATAAATCATCACAATAATCTTAAACCCTAAGTGCAAGTCTCATACACCTATGTTCTATGAATCATCAACCATGATACATAATCCAAATACATATATAAATATGTATCACATATATATTAAATGTATTTAAAGAGAAGAAAATTATTAGTGAGCTTTAATATTAGTTAATATATAAATATATCAAATATAAATATATATCAAATTATTAAATCAACACTTGATTCAATAATCCGGTTATATCATATATAACTGACTAATGTCATATAAATATGTATATCAAATTATCAAATCAACACTTGATTCAATAATCCGGTTATATCACATATAACCGACAATATTCAATATCAAATCAACACTTGATTCAATAATCCGGTCATATCATATATAACCGGCCAATATCAAATATATATACATATAACAAATCATTGAATCCACACTTGATTCAATAATCCAGTTATATCACATATAACCTAACCGATATCAAATATCACGATATTAGAATACTGTATCACATACTCGTATTTAATCAATCTCCCACACATATCATCATATGTGCCCTACTTCTTTTCTCTTGAGCTAGGAAATCTCTGTGTGGGACTCTAAAGACTCGTTAATACGCCAGCAGTAGGTAATGATCACATTAGTCACCCATAAGCCGTCAACAGTACTAGCTGGGCGTAACGGCTACCCATGTATTGAACGAATAGTAGATCAACAAGCAAGCTTGTCCAAACTCTCGTAATGCATATAAGTAACACTTACCGTACAGTCCGGTCTCTTCGTCAGATATGTAGCATATCGAGTCTTGGGGTGGAATCATCAGACCCTTGTAACTTGATAAGTCATGCCGATGTGTGGCCTATAACCTTTCGAGAAACTACTAATAACACTTACCGGTAAATCTCATCAGCCCTGACCAGGGACTTGCTATTATAGCCAATAGAGCATAGCGCAACATCAACTTTCTATACCGGGAGAGACGAATCCCCTCCTATCGCTCACTGCCTCCTTGTGACTTGGGACTGTACCCAAAATCCACCTGTTTGCATGACTCCTTTGAGCCGTGGTAGGGAGGAAATCAAAGCAAAGTGGGAACCACAAAAGACACTATGGAGATCTCGAGTCTACAGACTAACCTGTACAAGTGACACCAGAGAACTGCTATCTGACGATAGGTATTGTTCCATCTAAGAGTTCTCGGCGAGTCATGTTCGGTGTACCCATTCTCTAATGAGTGTTGGGTTAGCGCCCTGGCCATCTACCATGGCCGATGCGGAACATAAATTGGCATTTAAAAAACTTTGGCGCTAACGAACCCATCAAAATCGAACCATAAACTTACACTAGCGAACTATAAGATGTTCTAGCTACTAAGATAGAAGGTTATACCGAATGAACCGTGTCCTTCAGTCTTCTTCCATCTTCCCTAGCTCTTTGAGGTATCCTCGACCGAACTTGGCTGCCAGTCTTCCTCCATCGAAGATGATCCTCCCGAGGGATGTAGCTCATGGCTCTAGCTCCATACCAAAGATCAAGTGAAGCAACTAGGGGCTCTAGGTTGCTAGTCTAGAGTGCTTAGGATGTAGTGAAGTGTTCAAAGTGTTTGTCAATCTCACCTCCTCTCTTGATTTTCAACTCATGAGATTGTAGAGAGGAGGTTGAGGATGAAGGTGGAGGAACACAAGAAACTCAAGTGGAGAGTGAAGCTAATGGCGAGGAGAAGAAAAACTACCATGCATTTTCCTCATCCAACCTCAAGTGTGAAAATAACATGAAGCATGGTTTTAACAAACTCATTTTTCAAATATAAAATCCAACCCATGCTTGAATAGTTTGCACAAATGAATTAACAATTCATTTGTGCAACACTATACTGGCATGGCTCTCACTATACTCCCCTCTCTCCTTTTCCGCCTCATTTCCCATTAAAAATAAATATACAAAATCTAAATGAGGTATCCACCTTCTAGATTGTTTTCCGTATAAATACGGATTACATTCTACTGTATATACATACCTGTATTCGTACCGAAATATGAATACTCGAAGAAATAGAATAACACAAAGAACATAATACTAGAATATACATATCGAAATATATATACGTAAATTATTTAATCAATACCTGATTTAATAATCCGGCTCAAACCCAAGACGGTTAGTATTATCAACTGTCCGATCGAAAGTCCGGGTACTTAGTACAATCAATCGATCGGAACCCTGTACGTATCCAATACGGATACTACATCATTTTGCCAGAACCAGGGAAACTCTCTGTGTAGGACTCTAAAGACTCGTCAATACGCTGGCAGTGGGTTTAACCACAAGCACGTCAGCGGCACTAGCTGTACGTAACGGCTACCTAGGTATAGAGCGAAAGGAAAGCCGATGAGCAAACTCATCCGAACCCCTACTGAGTATGTCCATGACAATCTCCGTACAGTCTGGTCTGTTCGTCTAAGAATATCGCATATCGAGTCTAGGGGGTGGATAAAGTCAGACCCCTGATAACGCGATATTTTGTATCAGTATGAAGTCCATCACCAACTGAGAAACTACTGATCCAAATCAGTAATTCTCGTCTACCTTGGCCATGGATTTCTGGTGATGCCCACCCGTACACCGTACGACATCAACCCCTAATACCGGGAGAGACGAATCCTCAACGATCCGCTCACTGCCTCCATGTCGCTCGGGACTGTACCCAACAAAAACCTATTTGGACGACTCTTTTGAGCCGTGGTATGGAAGTAATCAAAGCACAGTGGGAACCTACACGAGAAAAATGATGATATCAGGTCGACAGTCTAACCTATACTCTTATCACCTGGCAACTGCTATCTGACAATAGGTATAATACCAACTAGCATGTTCCCTGCGAGTCCGTCCAGTGTACTCATAACCCAATAAGCACCTGTATACTATCTTAGGTGACTGACTGACACCAATGGCTTGTGAGACCGGCCACCGCCCCTCGTCGGGGTCTTGAAAAGTATACACTACTCTACTCCGGAGTATCGATGCCTAGTCTCGATACTCCCTCGACTAGGGACATTTAAGGATGTGCTTATAGACCCCCCAGCTCCCACGTATATGATCGCCATCATATGCTGGTAGTCAAGAAGAATCCTATGGGCTCTATCAACATGTAATAATGATATGAAATACCACATAATGCATGTATATAATGATAAAGAAAAACCAGATAGCATACTATCATTTTGAGTAAGATTGTTCTACCCATATAGCTCCTCCCTCAATCATCACAATCGCATTCCTGCGATTACAATAATTGACTTGAGGGCACTATAGCCAACAATTTCCCACTTGCATTTAAGGCTAATTATTGCGGTGTCGCATACTCACAGCCCGTGTGATACCGAACACCCAACTTCTCTACTAATCAGTCTCACAAAGCCCATTTGCGAAACTATTGAATTCGAAAAATAGCCTCAGTGAGTGGATACACTCCAAAGTTTCTATCTTTATGTCTCTATATCTCAACTTCGCGGAGAAAGACTATCTCCCGAAATGAGTGATTCCTGTCTTAGAATTTGCCTGGATATCTGATGGGACCCAGCTCACAAATGAACTCCAAATCCAACAAAATTCTTAGACTATATCATCCACTAAATTTAATCAGTATCCTGCGCCGTACCTTTCTTAGTATCCGCTTGGACCACCTGTCCAACATACTACCCCTCATAAGAGGGAAAACTATAACTCTGACAGCCACTCTGTCATCTAGGTTACCTTGGAAGCCTGAAATGATAGCCGCCTCTTGAAGAAGGATGCCGTTACCATATACCAAGAACATCCACTTATGTTCATAGCTGCTTCCTCACGTTTTTCCAGGATTGGATTAATATAAATGCTTATTGCAGCTAGTGCAAAAGCAATATCTGTTGTGGTGCTTGACATCTCATGATTGACTCAATTGTCTAAGCAAGAGATATTCTAATCATGCAAATCCCTCTCCTCATCTATCTGGAAGATATCTCTTTAGAGAGAGTGACTCTATCACTTGCGGGTACACCACCACATCAGGAGTCGTCCATTCTAAAAAATCTTTAGAATAGTGTCAAAGTACCCAACTTGGGACACTCCCCAAATCTACATCTAAAACGATAGATCTAGTGACCAGAATCCCTAATATTTTATTCAGATCCTATGTGGAGAAAACATCTTGTGACAACCACAATATAACCGATCGTAGTATAGCAAGATCACTTCCTATCAAGAGCATGTCATCCAAATACTAGAACATCACTCCCTACTACCTTCTTATTAGGTCCTTCTGTTGTTCTGATGAAGTCAAACTCTATGACTGTCACATCAAAACTAGATGATCTATCTCCGCTATACTTGCTTTAGTCTATAAATAGACATAAGCTACTTGCCCACTATGCTTCCGCTGCTCCTACTGACTACAACAACTCTCTGGCAGAGTCATATACACGTGCACTTCTAAAGCTAATTTAGAACGATGTTATACTCATCCTCTTGCCAGATCTCATAGTCTAGAACAGCAGTAGTGGCAAGTTTGGGTAATCAAAAACCTCCATGTCACCGTCTTTGAGGAGACCGAAGAACTTCTCGGGTGCCTGAGGTTACCCACCAAATCTGCGGAGTGGCTAATGGATTGTCGAATCCAATTGAATTTTTAGGTTCTACTAAATTTTTAGTAATCGTTTATGGTTCTGGAATAACTTCCAGTTCTACAATACTCCCACTAATGTTTTCCGTAAAGAATCCATTTTACCGAAACGGTGGCGAGTCAATAACAATATAACTATTGATCTTCCAAATTGTAGAATGTTAACCCTCGTCAATGCCCGGGATAACCTACAAACTGCCATTACTGAAACGTGCCCAGAGTTTATCCGGATTCTGGTTTTAAGCATAAGCCGAAAAACTCCATATACCTTAACATCATTAAGATATGAATCCATTCTATATCCAATATAGAAATAAATGCACTAATTTAATTGGTACCAGATTCAAAATACTTACAACCGTTTCTAGTGCATATCAACTAAATGGAAGGAGGCCAAGCAGCATTACTCATCAAGGAATGCACCCACGTATGAGTAACCTGAAAGAGAAGCAATTTTTCAAAACTATTACTTACAACGGAATAACTAACACAAGTATCTACTTCTTTGATCACCTTGAAGAATCCTGATACTTGCAATATATGGTTCTCTACTTTATTCTTATACCTATATCTTCTTAAATCTGGACCTTGTATTTCAACGAAATACTTGTCTAAAACTAGAGAAGTCATGAGTAAACAGAATATTGTACGAGTACCAACCCCTTTGTCCTAACGGACATCGGACAACATACAATACTTTGTATAAGTCCACTGAGTTTAATAACTCAAACCCTGTGCACCGTAAGTTGAAAACTGTATTATGGTTAAGAAGAATTACACCGCTATTGAATGCTCCTTACCTAACCATCAACTGATATAGGTAAATGTCATAAACATAATTTCAAAAAGTTATATCTCACTTTATAAAATAAATGTACAGATATATCAGTTTGAAATTGGTGCATAACGATGGATATTCAAAACCAAATATTTGTCGTCAGGCAAAACCCATGTGATTTCCTAAAATATCACCAATTACAAAGAATTCCGATATATAGAGGATCTAATCATCCTATTCTCAATGTCTTACTCCTACTCAGCATCTGTAACACCATACAGATGTGAGAATCAAATCTGGTAAATATATACCCTGGAGTTAGAACCTAATTGGGAAAATAGTTTTCAATTAATACCGTACAGTAAAACTGAGACATGAAAATGTTTCGAAGGGGTGGTCGGGTATTCCTCGTAATGCCTCTTCCACTATCCAGATTTATGACAGTAACCGTATATTTCCTTGCCCTCACTCCAATCCCTTTATATGTCTTTACTTCTTACCTTCTGTACACCATTCGTAGACTAATTGGTTTTCTTCCTTCCCTACCTTTCAGCACCAGCCTAAGGTTTGGAAGAAGACTATCCAATAAGCATAATGGGTGCACACTCATAATACCAGGAGCCCTCGCAACCTGAGAGAAGGTAAAGTGAAAAGATAACCGAATAATCCTATTCAATTTCTCTCGAACCGTAAACCGTCCTCAAACTGAAACAAATTCCTTCAAGTTCGTATGTAACTATATGATGGCATATCTAAGCAATATGGATCTTCATAGTGATATAGAGTATTCTAGAGAAATGCAAAAGGGAAAGAGTGGCAGGGGTATACGCAGCTTTATCGTGACTGATAGTAGTCGCAATTTCCTTTTCCCTCTCTCTAATCCCTTTATATGTCTTTACTTATTACCTTCTGTACACCATACTTAGGCTAGTTGGTTTTCTTCCTTCCCTAACTTTCGGCACCTGCCTATGGTTTGGAAGAAGACTATCCAATAAGCGCAATAGGTTTACTCTCCTAATACTAGGAGTCCTCGCAACCCGAGAGAAGGTAAAGAGAAAAGACAACCGAATAATCATATTCAATTTCTCCAGAACCGGAATCCATCCTCGAACTGAAACAAGTTTCTTCGAGTTTGTATGTAACTATACGATGGAATATCCAATCAATATGGATCTTCATAGTGATACGGAGTGTTTTGGAAAAATGCAAAGGGAAAATAGGAGCGACAGGGATATATGCGACTTAATGACAATCTAAAAGCCAAAGTGTTTTAAGAAAGTTTGGTTAACTTGGTTCATGAGTTTTAGTTTAAGGTCGGATCATGGTCACTGCCAGAGAGAGAGAGAAAAGAAATACTCAGCGTGCACTCTAACCTAGATTAGATTGGTTAATTGTTTTATCTAATCAGGATGGCTGCTACTATTTCCTTGAATTCTCCTTTAAACCCTAAATGGAGAATTAGTCGGGATCATCTAAAAATCACCCGAGGAGTAACACCTACTCATCAGTGGGAATCGGGATCCAACTATCATTGCATGATAATTTGATGGAATCTACTCAAGCCACCACACTCCAGAAGGTATGCGCATGCCTAGCAAGTTTCCTGTATGTTTGAAACTCCTGATGTGGTTTTTACCCCAAGCGGCTTATGACCTTGATAGAGGTCAACATATCATAAGTAGCAAGTCAAGTTCAACCCGTCATTGTCCTGGATTAATTTAGACCGACCCGAACAAGCCCTTGATAGAGGTCAACATGACTGTGCGACTGTCCTAAATAATCACATATCTTTGCAACAAACAAGCATTACCTAGCTACCATTCACTATGCCTTGACAGAGGTCAACATACACTGATGAATACTAAGTAATACTTGTAAGAAATGATGGAGGGCTATGACTGGTTTTTGGCGAAAAAACTTTAACGTAATGAACTTTATATCATTAAAGGAACCCGAGCAGTTTTACAAATATATAATGGCGTAAACTTTTGCTAAAGAGGTCACCCTTTGTGAACGGATCTTGGCTCTTTCCTCATCGAATGAGGTGCAGGATATTCCTAACTAAATACCATGATGCAAAGCAAAAGAATCGACTATAGTGAAGTTATTACAATGACGCAAACTTTTGCCTACGAGGTCACTCCCTATGAAGGGATCTCGGCTCTTGCCTCGTCGAATGAGGTACTGGATATTCAGAACCGAATACCACTGTGCAAAGCAAAGCGAAACATTTGTAATAACAATTTTCAAAAATTGGTTCCAAAAATATCATTTAAGTTTGTTTTTCCTTGCATCAATCAAAGTTAACGCAGTCCCATCAATTAATCCATATCACACCAGAAAAAAGGAACGAAAATACAATGTACGTTTATGTCATCTGCATTCGCCACGGGGCCCCGTCATGTACCGTTAGGTTACTTAACTAACAGCAGAGCGGGGGCTGGACTAGCGCGGATGCAAAACATATACAACATCTACTAGTATATATAAATATATAAATATATATATATATAACATTCGTCTCAGGCATGATATAAGCAACATCACAGAACATCACAAGCAACACAGAATGGTGGATAATCTTGGAGCCTCGAGTTTCATTTGAGCCGCAAATGTGACCCGACGTTCCCGGTCGTGTGGATAGCCCGTGCAATGAAAACCTGGACCCCTACGAGCACGGCAAGTTACCCGCCAATCCCAGAAGTGAGGCAACCTCAATCAACAAAGTGAATGGGCCACCTAGCACTTCACGGAATCTGGTAACTTGAGCACCCCTCCAGGGGTCATCCTATACCCCCTAAAAGTGCGGCGAATAGCCTACCAATTCTAGAGTAAGACCCCCTCCGTCTCAACGCCATAAGATGCGGGCCCTTTGCCTTCTAAAACCTGGCTACTTGAGCACTCCACCGCAGGGTAATCCTAGTACAGAAAAGAAAAGTATATATACAATGGCGACATCGACTTCAACCCGGTTGTTCCCTAATAAATTAATATACAATATGGAAGAGACGGCTGTCCATGTGTCGGACGCTCGCCCCGCAATAACAAATATACAAATAAATCTTAACTGTACTACTACCATTGCACCACAAGCTATCCACCACGACAATCCAACCACAATATCAGCACAATCACAGAACATCAACGTGAATGTCATGTTCGCAAACTCGTTTAATAGAACATATAGTAGTTAGACGGGTTATACCGCTCAATGACATTCACGGTCGCAGATAGTAATGTATGCACTGAAACTTATAAACGGTGTTACAATGGCGACTTCGAAATACTCCGTATTGCCCCAAACCAAAAATAACAGAATATGTAATCTGGGAAAAATCAAACAAGACCTAAAAACCAATATTCAAGAGTCGAGAACACCACCAAAATTTCAAGACCCAAATCCCATGTAGGACCGGCAAGGCCGGTAAAATGAGGAATCTCGCCAGTCAAAACTTGGTGTTTGGGCCCGTTTTTCATTGGTGTTCTAGTTATCACATGAGTAGCCTTCTGCAATTGTTTAAAAAATTTTGAAGACTTTAAAAATTCGATAGAAACTTTAATATTGTTTCGATTTTTTTGGAGTTGTTTCGGTTTCGTAATTTTAAACATTGTTTAAACTGCTAGTTAAGGGTTTATGGGATGGCTCTGATACCATATTTGGTTACGATAGCGTCCTGGCCATCTACCGTAGCCGATGTGGAACATAAACTGGCGTTTAAAAAACTTTGGCGCTAACGAACCTGTCAAGATCGAACCATAAACCTATACTAGCTAACTACAAGATGTTCTAGCTACTGAGATAGAAAGTTATACCGAATGAACCGTGTCCTTTGGTCTTCTACCATCTTCCCTAGCTCCTTGAGGCATCCTCGATTGAACTTGGCCGCCGGTCTTCCTCCGTCGAAGATGATCCACCCGAGAGATGTAGCATATGGCTCTAGCTCCACACCAAAGATCAAGTGAAGCAACTGGGGACTCTAGGTTGCTAGTCTAGAGTGCCTAGGATGTAGTGAAGTATTCAAAGTGTTTATCTATCTCACCACCTCTCTTGATTCTCAACTCATGAGATTATAGATCGGACGTCAAGGATGAAGGTGGAGGAATACAAGAAACTCAAGAGGAGTATGAAGCTAATGGTGAGGAGAAGAAAAACTACCATGCATTTTCCTCATCCAACCTCAAGTGTGAAAATAACATGAAGCATGGTTTTAACAAACTCATTTTCCAAATATAAAATCAAACCTATGCTTGAATAGTTTGCACAAATGAATTAACAATTCATTTGTGCAACACTATACAAGCATGGCTCTCACTATACTCCCCGCTCTCCTTTTCCACCTTATTTCACATTAAAAATAAATGGACAAAATCTAAATGAGGTGTCCACCTTCTAGAATGTTTTCCATATAAATACGGATTACATTCTACTGTATATACATACCTGTATTCGTATCGAAATACGAACTCGAAGAGATAGAATAACACAAAGAACATAATACTAGAACATAAATATCGAAATACATATACATAAATTATAAAATCACCTGATTTAATAATCCGGCTCAAACCCAAGCCGGCTAGTATTATCAACTGTTCAATCGAAAGTCCGGGTACATAGTACAATCAATCGATCGGAATCATGTACGTATCCAATACGGCTACTACATGATTTTTCCAGAACTAGGGAAACCCTCTGCGTTGGACTCTAAAGACTCGTCAATACACTGGCGGTAGGTTTAACCACAAGCACGTTAGCGGCACTAGCTGTACATAATAGCCACCCAGGTATTGAGCGAAAGGAAGGACGACGATCAAACTCATCTGAACTCCTACTGAGCCTATCCGTGATGATTTTCGTACAGTCCGGTATGTTCGTCTAAGAGTATTGCATATCGAGTCTAGGGGTGGATAAAGTCAGACCCCTAATAACGCGATATTTCGTGTCGGTATGAAGCCCGTTACCAACTGAGAAACTACTGATCCCACGTATATGATCGCCATCATAATTCTGATTGTCAAGCAAGAATCTTATGGGCTCTATCAACATGTAATAGTGATCTGAAATACCACATAATGCATGTACATGATGATAAAGACAAACCAGATAGCATACTATCATTTTGAGTAAGACTGTTCTATCCGTATAGGTCCTCCCTCAATCATCACAATCGCGTGATTGCGATTAAAATAATTGAATTGAGGGCACTATAGCCAACAATGAGCACCTATGTAAAATCTTTGATGTCAAACACCAATGGTTTTGGGATCAACCATCGCCCCATTTAGGGTCAAGAAATGTACACACTAGTCTACTCTGGAATATCGATGCCCTATCTCGATATTCCCTCGACTAGGTGTAAGTCCACGTTACCTCTCCCGGTTCTTTCGGGCTTGCGGAAATGGTGAAAAACGATTTTTAGGGTATGGGTAACATGGACTACAAATACGGATCTTGGCTAAACTACACACTAGCAACCTAACAAGAGATATATCTACTCGGTTAGGGGTTATACCTCACTTGAACTCCTTCTTCTTGAACTCTTTGTAGTGGTTGGATGGTACTTTCCTCGTCGCCTTCTTCCGTCAAAGATGGATCCACCTGAGGGTTCAACCTTGGGCTCCTTTCTCGAACTTTGAGAGAACTAGGGTCTTTGGCTTGCTAGACCTTCAACCCTAGAGTGAGAAGAGAGTGGTTTAGAGTGTTTTATCTCAAGGAGAGGTTTCTCAACACATGAGAATGGATCTCCTTGAACTAGAGGAGGAGGAAGAAGAAGAGAGGAGAGAGAATCAATATGATAGAATGAAATGTTTTTTAAAAACATAACAATATCTAGTGAATTATCAAATTAATAAAATTAATCTAAATGAAAAGTTGATGGATGGTTTGATAAGACTATTATCATTTCACATTAAATGGTTTTGCTAGAATCAAAGAGCATCTTTGATGTGTAATGATGATAGTCAATGTTTCAACCATGGTCAACAAGTCAACAAACCCAACCATGACACAATTTCATTTAATTAATATTATTAATTGATATATCACAAGTTCATTAGGGTTTGGAAAAAGACGACTGTCAACTGTGCATACACACCCGTTCCGAAACCCTAATGAAAATCCTCTTCCTTCGCCTCAATCAACTGTGCATACATACCCGCATTCTTGTTCTGAGGAACATGAATACTATGAGATAAAACAAACCCCAAAACATATACTAGGATCTGGCTCAAACCAGAGCCCGCTAGTAATATCCGTCCGGACGCCAAACGTGCACAAGTGCGCGGATGAGAACGAACCCTGTCGCAAAACCATGCGACCTCTACTCTGTTTTGCCCAAAGGAGAATAGCCCTCTGTGTGGGACTCTAAAGACTCGACACTACGCCGGCAGTGGGTTTAACCACAGACCGCAAGCGGCACTAGCTGTGCGTAACGGTCCCCAGGTAGATGCCGATAAGAAGACGGACGAGGTGAAACCCATCAGAACTCCTATTGAGTCTGAATGTGACAATCTCCATACAGTCCGGTATGTTCGTCTGATACATCGCATGGCGGGCCTAGGGGGCGGTAAACGCCATTCCCCTAAAAGCGGTACAAGTCGTGTCGGAGTGAAGCCCAGAACACCCTGAGATAACACTGGAAACCTACCAGTATATCTCGCTTGCCCTGGGCAGGGACTACTCGTGTAATGGCTCTCCTAGACACAACGCGATGTCAACCCCCAATACCGGGAGAGACGAATCCTGTCTAACCGTCACTGCCTCCAAGTGCTTCGGGACTGCACCCAACTACTACCTGTTTGCACGACTCCTTTGAGCCGTGGTAGGGTAGTAATCTAAGTACAGTGGGAACACACTCGAGGCGAAGTGACAGTGTCATGTCAGCGGACTAAGTTGTACTCATGTCACCTGGGAACTGATAAGTGACGATATGTATAGTACCAACCAACAGTTCCCGACGAGTCCTGTCCAGTGTACTCGTAACCCAACGAGCACCCGCATACTATCTCCAGTACGACGTACTGATGGCTGTGGGACAGACCACCTCCTACACTGGGATAAGAAGCGCATACGCTAGTCTACTCCGGAGTATCGATGCCCTTTCTCGATTGTCCTGCGACTAGGGACCTGCATAAAGATGTGCTTATAGATTACTCAGCCCCCACTAGTGTGACTGCCATCATAATGCTGGTAATCAATCAAAGATCCTAAGGGCTCCACTAATGTGTATAAGTGATATACTAAAATAAACACATGTATACATTGAAGTAGAAACAAACCAAGTAGCATACTACTATATTGAGCAAGATTGTCAATACAACTGTGAATATCCCAAGCTTCCATTAAGTAATATACAAACTAGTATGATACAGTAATGGCCTCTAGGACATATACACTAACAATCTCCCACTTGCACTAAGGCCATGTACTGGCGTATCGAAGACCTATCATCTCGATCAGCCGCTCGAACTGAGTCTGGGGTAAGGCCTTTGTGAATGGATCTGCAGTGTTATCTTCTGAAGCAACCCTCCGAACCTCGATCTCCTTGCGATCCACGATCTCCCTGATCAGGTGATACCGCCTCAAGATGTGTCTGGATTTCTGATGGGACCTGGGTTCCTTTGCTAAAGTTATAGCCCCGTTGTTGTCACAATACAAAGGTATTGGGTCAACAATGGACGGAACCACCTGAAGTTCTTTCAAGAACTTCCTTATCCAGACGGCTTCTTTTGTGGCATCAGATGCAGCGATATATTCCGCTTCCATAGTCGAGTCAGCAACGGTTTCCTGTTTGGAACTCTTCCAACACACCGCCCCTCCGTTGAGGGTAAAGAACAAACCCGACATGGACTTGGAATCATCCTTGTCACTCTGGAAGATGGAGTCAGCAAAGGCCTCAATCTGGAGGTCTTTTCTGCCATACACCAAGAACACCTCCTTAGTCCTTCTCAGGTACTTGAGAATGTTCTTTACTGCTATCCAATGTTTCTCCCCTTGGTTTGACTGATACCGGCTTACCACACTCAGTGCATAAGCTACATCTGGTCTGGTACACAACATCGCATACATTATAGAGCCTACCGCAGAAGCGTAGGGTATAATAGACATGCGATCCCTTTCCAAATCAGTCTTGGGAGACATCTCTTTGGAGAGGGTGATCCCGTGACAAGCCGGTAGATTACCGCGCTTGGAATCTTCCATACTGAATCTTTTCAGTATGGTGTCGATGTACCTGGACTGTGAAAGTCCTAATATCCTCTTGGATCTATCACGATGGATCCGGATCCCCAGGATGTATGAGGCATCACCCAGGTCTTTCATGGAGAACCTGTGTGACAAGAACCCCTTGACAGATTGTAGTATAGGAATGTCATTTCCTATTAAGAGAATGTCATCCACGTATAAAACGAGGAATACTACAGTTCTCGCTACAAATCTACTATAGATGCATGGTTCATCTGGATTTTTGATAAAGCCAAATTCCTTGACCGTCTCATCAAAACAGATGTTCCAACTCCGCGATGCCTGCTTTAGTCCATAGATGGACTTAAGCAACTTGCACACCTTTCCGCTGCTCCCACTCTGAATGAAACCCTCTGGCTGGTCCATATAGACACACTCCTCTAAATTTCCATTTAGAAAAGCTGTCTTTACGTCCATCTGCCAAATCTCATAATCGTGGAAGGCAGCAATGGCAAGAAGGATCCGAATGGATTTTAGCATAGCTACTGGAGAAAAGGTCTCGTCATAGTCCAAACCAGGTCTTTGACGAAAACCCTTTGCAACTAGTCTAGCTTTATAGGTCTTAATCTGTCCATCTACACCAATCTTCCTTTTGAAGATCCACTTGCATCCTACGGGTTTTACCCCGTCTGGAGCAATGTCCAACGTCCATACTTTGTTGGTGTACATGGACTCCATTTCGGTCCGCATTGCATCCAGCCATTTTACCGAGTCAACGCTCTGAACGGCCTGCAGGAAGCTAGTAGGCTCATCATAATCTATGATGCAATCCTCTCTATCCCCGTCTATGGGAAAACCGTAGTATCTCTCGGGCGGATGAGACTGCCTACTACTCCTGCGGAGCGGCGTAGGAATGTCCTGTTCTTTTGAACCCTCTGGTTCCACTAAGCTTTCAGTAATAGCTCGTGGTTCTGGAATTTCTTCCAGTTCTACCGCGCTCCCACTAATATCCTTTTCTAAGAACTGGTGTTCTAGAAAGTGGGCATGACGAGAAACAAACACCTTTTGTTCCTCTTCGCAGTAGAAGAAATATCCCTTGGAATTCTTTGGATATCCCACGAACTTGCACTGTACTGAGCATGCCTCGAGCTTGTCCACATGCTGCTTTTTGACAAAAGCTGGACTTCCCCATGTCTTAATGTGATTAAGATAGGGTCTCTTCCCTCACCACATCTCATATGGTGTAGTAGGCACAGTCTTAGTGGGAACTCGGTTCAAAAGGTATGCAGCTGATTCTAGTGCAAATCCCCAGAATGATCGCGGTAACTCAGCGTTACTCATCATGGAACGTACCATATCCAATAGGGTCCGGTTCCGTCTCTCCGATACACCGTTATGTTGCGGAGTGTATGGAGGAGTAAGCTGAGAGAGAATTCCATTCTCTTTTAAATAGTCCAGGAACTCGGCACTTAAGTATTCACCACCTCGATCCGATCTTAGAATCTTGATACTTTTGTCGGTTTGTTTTTCTACTTCATTCTTATATTCCTGGAATTTTCCAAAGGCTTCGGACTTATGTTTCATTAAGAAGACATAACCGTACCTTGAAAAGTCATCCGTAAAAGTAATGAAGTAAGAATAACCGCTTCGCGCATGTGTAGACATTGGACCGCACACGTCGCTGTGTACGAGTCCCAAGAGCTCGCTCGCTCTTACTCCGTGTCCAGTGAACGGAGTCTTTGTCATCTTTCCTTTGAGACAGGATTGACAAGTGGCATACGATTGATATTCGAACGGATTCAAATATCCTTATGTATGTAACTTCGTCAACCTTCTCTCATTGATGTGACCTAGTCTACAATGCCTTAAGAAAGTCTGATTTATTTCCGGAGACTTTCTTTTGTGTGTATTCTGGACATTGAAAATCTGTGGTTGGTTTAGTACGTATATACCATTGCTTAATGTACCTTACCCAATCAGAACTTGATTAAGGTGAATGTTTACAACATTACTTACAAACGCAAATTCATAACCTTCTTTAGAAGTCAAAGATACAGAAATGATATTACAAGTTGCGTTGGGTACAAAATAGCAATTACGCAAAACCAAAACGTGTCCATCTGACAACCCCAGGTGATAGTCCCCTACGGCCTTAGCATCCATGCTAGCTCCGTTTGCAACTTTGAGGGTCATGTCACCTGCCTTCAAAACCCTACGGTTTCTCAACGCCTGCAAAGAATTACAAATATGAGATCCTGATCCGGTATCCAATATCCAGGAAGTAGAGTTTATAGATAGACAGTTTTCAATAACATACACACCTGAAGCTGAAGCCGCAACATGCTTCAGTTCCTGTGTTCTGGCTTTCCAAGCCCTGCAATCTTTCTTCCAGTGTCCACTCTTGTGACAGTAAAAGCATTCTTCTTTATCCACAAGTTTCCCCGCTACTTTTGTTGCTTTCGCCTTTCCCTTCGTATCCACTTTACTAACACCGCCCTTTGGTTTGGCGGGGGCTTTCTTCTTCTTTCCCTTGGCTTTCGCCTTGGACTTAGAAGAGGAAGATCCTCTTACAAACAAAGTGGATGTTTTCCTACCTTTCTGTAGGGTGCCCTCTTCACTCCTCAGCATGTTGAGGAGTTCTGAAAGTTCAACTTCTTTTTCTTGTAAGTTGCAATTCAGGATGAACTGGGCGTAAGTGGAAGGAAGGGACTGAAGAATCAAGTCCGTATAGAGCTCATTCTCCAACGTGGTCCTAAGGTCCGCGAGCTCTTCAATGAAGCCAATCATCTTAAGCACGTGTTCCGCTACCTATGATCCGACGGCCAATCTTGCCGAAAACAACTTCTTCGACACTTCGTATCTTGCGATACGAGATTGCTCTCCATACAGTTCTTTTGTATGGAGAAATATGGATTCGAGGTCCATATTCTCATGCCTCCTCTGATGTTCGTTGTCCATAGAGGCAAGCACAAGGCATTTGGCCTTCGCGCTATCTATCTCCCAAGTCTTACGGATTTTCTTATTCGCGACGCTGGAGGTGGGACCTGGGACGGGGGGAGATTTGGTGGTAAGGAGATACCCTAACTTGTCGTAAGTGATTGCCATCTTGACATTCCTGAGCCAATCTTTGTTGTTTGGCCCTGTCAGTATGTTTTTATCTAGTAGTAACTTAAGTCCAGTCATGATGAATGGTCGCTGCAATTAGGAGAGAGAGAAGAAACACTTTAGCACGATGCTCTTGCAAGTTTAGAGTGGTTTTTAATTTGTCTAAACAGGATGGCTCCCACTGTCTCTCGAATCCCTCCTCAAACCAAAAAAGAAGAATTAGTCAGGATCAATCTCACTGTACAATACTTGCTTAACCGTTCGGCCAGGCTGGTGTCGGTACTTCGAGGGAGGTTTTCCAACGCTTTCGCGAAGTTCCTTAATTAAATAACCTCTTTTCCCTAGGGGCGAAGCCCCGCTAACACCTTTCTAGACACCTACTTGGTTTATAGCATTGATCGTTTAGTGAGAAATTTCCCGAGGAGTAGCATATACTCACAGTAGGATCGAATCCAAATATCATCGTGTGACAAAACTGAAGGAATCCTACCAGAATCATCACACTCCAAATGGTATGCAGCGCTAGCAAGTTTCAGTTCTTTTGAAACTCCCGATGTGGATTTTTGCCCCATGCTCTTATGACCTTGACTTTGGCCAAAATATCATAAGTCACATGTCAAGTTCTACCCGTCATTATCCAGGTTAATTTGGATCCATCCATACCTACCCTTGAATTTGGCCAAAATGGCAGTACGACTGTCCCAAACCAACGCATCTATCTATGCTACACATGAATACCCAATAGCTACCAATCACTATGCCTTGACTTTGGCCAACATACATAGCTTGAATACTATTGACTATTTATGTGAAACGACGGAGGGCTACGAGTGGTTTTGGCGAAACCGTGAACGTAGTGAACTTGATATAATCGATGGAACGAGATAGCTTTTAAAAGGAGTGGTTTAAGCTCCGCGTTTAAAAGTTATTTTGAAAAGAAACCGAGTGGTTTTTGAAAGTGTTCCAACGACTTTTACTTGGTTTATTTTTCTTGCATTAGTTCTTTTAATGCGTGTTATTCTTGCATTAGTTCTTTTAATGCGTCCCATCATTTAATCCTACCATTGCAGAAAAACAACCAAAATATGACGTACGCTTATGCCATTCGCATTCGCCACGGGACCCCATCATCACCCGTTAGGTTACTTAACTAACGACAGAGCGGGGGCTGGGCTAGCGCGGCTGCAAAACATAAGCAACGCCTAAATAATATCATACATAGATATATTGCAATGATAGCCATTTCAGATCACAGATGAATACATTGGATATACTAGGAATCCGCAATTTGTACGAGCCTGTAACAAAAAGCGGATTACACGGTCGCGATGAATAGCCAAAACCCCAACCTAGACCCCTACGGGTACGGCAAACTACCCGCCAAATATCCGAAGTGGAGCAACCTCCCTCAAAGACGTGAGTAGGCCACTCGGCACTTCGAGATACCCGGTAGTTTGTGCACCCCACCTTGGGTCTATCCTAGGAGCAATAATAGTAAAAAGAAATTATACAATGACGGCTACAACCCCGACTCGGTTGTGCGGCCAAAAATAATATTACATCAATTTACATATTACAAGAATTGAAAGATAAACAAAAACTCTCATCTCACAATTCCCCCCGGCTATTCATCCGCGACAATCCAACAAATTCATATACACAAACCATCAACATCACAGATCACAGATATGTATAACCCCCACTAATCGACGTATAGCGATTGGTAGACGTTCAATACATATAAAACATTACAGATATAACCATTAGCCAAAGTCTACAGAAAATTGACAAAAATACGGATTTATAGCCACCCCAAAAACAAACTTGTTCTCTGGAAAATCTGGGCAGAAATAAACTATCCCAAAAATCCCAAAACACCCCCAGAAACAAACTGCAGGAGAAACGATCCACGGCCGAGTCAAGTCGGCCGCGGATCCGCGGCAGAAGCTTGCTTCTGCCGCGGAACCGCGGTGACTTGGTCGGCTCGTGCGATCGTTTTTCTTACCTGTTTATAGAAAAGCGTGAGACGATTTTTAAGACATGATTTTTGGTTTTTTGAGCAGAAAAAAAATCGGCAACAACTAGGGTTTTCCGTGGTGTTTTGCGGTTTTTTCGTTCGGTCGATATTATAAATACTTTGCTAACAAGCTAGGGTGTGTTTAGTTAGGCTCTGATACCACTGTAAGTCCACGTTACCTCTCCCGGTTCTTTCGGGCTTGCGGAAATGGTGAAAAACGATTTTTAGGGTATGGGTAACATGGACTACAAATACGGATCTTGGCTAAACTACACACTAGCAACCTAACAAGAGATATATCTACTCAGTTAGGGGTTATACCTCACTTGAACTCCTTCTTCTTGAACTCTTTGTAGTGGTTGGATGGTACTTTCCTCGTCGCCTTCTTCCGTCAAAGATGGATCCACCTGAGGGTTCAACCTTGGGCTCCTTTCTCGAACTTTGAGAGAACTAAGGTCTTTGGCTTGCTAGACCTTCAACCCTAGAGTGAGTAGAGAGTGGTTTAGAGTGTTTTATCTCAAGGAGAGATTTCTCAACACATGAGAATGGATCTCCTTGAACTAGAGGAGGAGGAAGAAGAAGAGAGGAGAGAGAATCAATATGATAGAGGAAATGGTTTTTTACAACCATAACAATATCTAGTGAATTATCAAATTAATAAAATTAATCTAAATGAAAAGTTGTTGGAAGGTTTGATAAGACTATTATCATTTCACATTAAATGGTTTTGCTAGAATCAAAGAGCATCTTTGATGTGTAATGATGATAGTCAATGTTTCAACCATGGTCAACAAGTCAACCTTGGTCAACAAGTCAACAAACCCAACCATGACTCAATTTTATTTAATTAATATTATTAATTGATATATCACAAGTTCATTAGGGTTTGGAAAAAGACGACTGTCAACTGTGCATACACACCCGTTCCAAAACCCTAATGAAAATCCTCTTCCTCCGCCTCAATCAACTGTGCATACACACCCGCATTCTTGTTCCGAGGAACATGAATACTATGAGATAAAACTAACCCCAAAACATATACTAGGATCTGGCTCAAACCAGAGCCCGCTAGTAATATCCGTCCGGACGCCAAACGTGCACAAGTGCGCGGATGAGAACGAACCCTGTCGCAAAACCATGCGACCTCTACTCTGTTTTTCCCAAAGGCGAATAGCCCTCTATGTGGGACTCTAAAGACTCGACACTACGCCGGCAGTGGGTTTAACCACAGACCGCAAACGGCACTAGCTGTGCGTAACGGTCCCCAGGTAGATGCCGATAAGAAGACGGACGAGGTGAAACCCATCTGAACTCCTACTGAGTCTGAATGTGACAATCTCCATACAGTCCGGTCTGTTCGTCTGATACATCGCATGGCGGGCCTAGGGGCGGTAAACGCCAGTCCCCTAAATGCGGTACAAGTCGTGTCAGAGTGAAGCCCAGAACACCCTGAGATAACACTGGAAACCTACCAGTATATCTCGCTTGCCCTGGCCAGGGACTACTCGTGTAATGGCTCTCCTAGACACAGCGCGATGTCAACCCCCAATACCGGGAGAGACGAATCCTGTCTAACCGTCACTGCCTCCAAGTGCTTCGGGACTGCACCCAACTACTACCTGTTTGCACGACTCCTTTGAGCCGTGGTAGGGTAGTAATCTAAGTACAGTGGGAACACACTCGAGGCGAAGTGACAGTGTCAAGTCAGCGGACTAAGCTGTACTCATGTCACCTGGGAACTGATAACTGACGATAGGTATAGTACCAACCAATAGTTCCCGACGAGTCCTGTCCAGTGTAGTCGTAACCCAACGAGCACCCGCATACTATCTCCAGTACGACGTACTGATGGCTGTGGGACAGACCACCTCCCACACTGGGATGAGAAGAGCATACGCTAGTCTACTCCGGAGTATCGATGCCCTCTCTCGATAGTCCTGCGACTAGGCACCTGCATAAGGATGTGCTTATAGATTACCCAGCCCCCACTAGTGTGACTGCCATCACAACGCTGGTAATCAAGCAAAGATCCTAAGGGCTCCACTAATGTGTATAAGTGATATACTAAAATAAACACATGTACACATTGAAGTAGAAACAAACTAAGTAGCATACTACTATATTGAGCAAGATTGTCTATACAACTGTGAATATCCCAAGCTTCCATTAAGTAATATACAAACTAGTATGATACAGTAATGGCCTCTAGGGTATATACACTAACACTAGGAACTGTTAAAGGATGTGCTTGCGGATTACACAAATCTCACTAGTATGATCTGCATCATAGTCCTCGTAGTCAAACCAGCATCATAAGCGCTTTATCAACATATATCAGAAAGATAGAATAATAATAATAGTGTGCATGTTCAGATAAAGAGCAACCAAATTGCATACTATCATGTTGATCAAGAAATTCCTTTATATATATGTCCAAGCATCCGTTATATCATAAAATAATGGCCTCTAGGGCATACATATTCCTAACTGGTCCATTATCGCCGTGTTTGGGGGAAATAATAATTTAAGGACATTTTGGTCCAATATTCCCATTTTGGTGACGAATATTAGTTTAAGGACATTTCGGTCCATCATTCATCTAGCATGCACGTGTATTTGTTATGTGGCGAAGTGAACGATGGTAACATGGAATGCGCCTAATTTGGGGTGCGATCCGATTTGAGGTGTGCATGTCAATTTGGAAGTACATTAATATGGGATGTATCATTCCCTGTCTTGATGAAATTTTACATCAAGTTAGGACGAGAAAGGAGTTGTTGGAAATCACGAGCATATGGGCTCGGTTGATTTAAATCAAAGAGGTTTAACCTCATGAAACTTAGCTAATTTGGACCTAAGAGTCGTTAGTCATATTTGAGACTAAGATTACCTTAGGAGATATGGGATGAATATCATTTTGGATATCATCAATGAGAGATCATTAGTCATATTTGAGACTAAGATCAATTTGGAAATCACGAGCATATGGGCTCGGTTGATTTAAAATCAAAGAGATTTAATCTCAGGAAACTTAGCCAATTTGGGCTGAGATTGGGTTTCTATACTTCCCAGCAGTGCTAAGCACTAAGATATACAGTGCGCACGTGTGTTTCACGTGGGGCGCTGGAATAGCGCTAAGCACTAATCTTTTATGGCGATCATGTGTTTTTCTCATGAGGCGCTGAGTTTTTTTAGTCTCGCGTGCTTTTCGCGTGAGGCGCTGCCATAGTGCTAAGCACTAATTATCTCTGGCGCTCACATATGAAACATGTGAGGCGCTCAGATATGGGCGCTGCCCAATCAGTGCTAAGCACTTAGTCATTTTTACTGAACATAGAGTGCTAAGCACTTTGCATGGCACTCACGTGGGAAACACATGAGTGCTGAGCATTGGTTTCAGATTTTGTTTGTTCACCCCCCTTTTTTGACATAAGTGCTAAGCACTTGGTTAAATCTTTGGCGCTCACGTGTGAAGCACGTAAGGCATTCAACCTCTCCTCTTTTTGTTTCACGTGTATTTCACGCGATTGCTTTATTTTTGGGGTGCTCGGTTGTTTTATTTGGTGGCTGCCTAATCCATACAAATGAGTTTTCTTTGTTTTTGGACGCTCACGTGGGAAGCATGTGAGGCTTTTTAGCTCTTCTTTTGTTTATTTTAGGCACTCACATGGGAAACACGTGAGGCACTATAATAATGCAAAGCACTAATTTTGCTCACGTGTGTTTCACGTTAAACGTCAAGTTCTTCTTCTTTTTTAGAGATGTTAATCTCTGTTAAAGATATTTTAGTCATTGATGATCATCAAGATTTCTATTTTGAAGATCTTGGATCATTTTTTTAATTGGAGAACTAAGTTCTTTTTTTCTTTTTATAAGTACTATGTTCTTTATGTAGGGTTAAACCCTCATTTCGGAGGAATTAAATTCCCAGAACATATGTTCTTTTTCTTTCTTTTTCTTTTTAACCTAATTCTTTTCCCCTAAGTTTTGATTCTGAAGAACAGAATCTCCCCGATGAGAATTAAATTCTCAACTTGTGAGGAGATTTGCTTTTGCAAATCTCAAACCAGAGGAAGAACTAAGTTCTTGTATGAAGGGTTAAACCCTTGTTTCTATTATACTAGGCAAATGGGATATTTTGACTTCTTCTTTTTCGTTACCTAGTGTCTTGAAGGAGGGAGATCTTCTTTCTTCTTTTGAGAATTAAATTCTCTGTCGTTTTTGAGAGATTTCTGTATTTTTTGCAGAAGCTTATTGGGGGTTCCCTCTATATGAGACTTGAAGTCTCGGGTCCTTTATATAGTGGAGACAAGTTTGTTAATTAAAATCTCTTATCAAGAGATTCAATTGATTTAATTGGTCTTAAAATGTAATACCCCAGGTGGAGTTGGGTCTAAATATCACCTACCCCGTGAGAAGTGAGATGTTATCCAGTATCGAGGTGGGGATGTAACCGATACGGATGCACACGGGGACCCACCAGAATAATGGGGAGTATCGAATTCCATTCCGAAAGAGGGCACGATCTGAACTATAAATGGAATGATACCACTCTTATAACACAGATGCGCCTTTTGGATGAATCGGAACTTCGGAGTTTGAAAAACTCCGTAGTTAAGCGTGCTTGAGCCAGAGAAATTCTGGGATAGGTGATCTACTGGGAAGTAGCCCCAGGTACATTCAAAGGGATAAAACCATGCGGCTTCGGCCAGAGC
The DNA here is from genome assembly GCA_030015575.1 of Agapanthus africanus. Lineage (NCBI taxonomy): Eukaryota > Viridiplantae > Streptophyta > Magnoliopsida > Asparagales > Amaryllidaceae > Agapanthus > Agapanthus africanus. Next base: position 709,856,218 of record CM057339.1, read on the forward strand.
GGACAATACCATCTGTGTTTGGGGGTGGGTCGTGACAAATATGGTATCAGAGTCGGTGCCTCAAAAGTAGGTCTGTGGTTCGAGGACGAACCATTGTTCTAAGTGGGCTGGAGGGGGAATGTAATGCCCCAAGTGGAGTTGGGGATGAATACCACCTACCCCGTGAGAAGTGATATGTTATCCGGTATCGAGGTGGGGATGTAACTGATACGGATGCACATGGGGATCCACCAGAACAATGGAGAGTATTGAATTCCATTCCGAAAGAAGGCACGATCTGAACTATAAATGGAATGATACCACCCTTATAACACAGAGGCGCCTTTTGGATGAATCGGAACTTCGGAGTTTGAAAAACTCCGTAGTTAAGCGTGCTTGAGCCAGAGATATTCTGGGATGGGTGACCTACTGGGAAGTAGCTCCGGGTTCATTCAAACGAACAAAACCGTGCGGATTCGGCCAGAGCGGACAATACCATCTGTATTTAGGGGTGGGTCGTGCACAAAATTTTTTTGGGGAATTTTACCCACCGTTGGATCTTTCATCCAAGTGTTTCTGTTTTTACAGAATATGTTTTCTTGTTTTTAACAAGATTGGAAGAATATTTTCCCATATATAGAATTTTATTCTATTAAACGGTGATTTTTATCACCATTGGATTTTTAATCCAAGGGTGCTCGGTTTAACAGAGCGCACTCTTTCTTTTTTTAGAAAGATATAGGAAATATTTTCTATCTCATTGGATTTTTGATAAACCAATTTTCTGTTTAACAGAAAATATCTTTCTCATGTAGAAAGATCAGGGAGATATTCTCCACCAATAGAATTTAATTCTATGTTTAATCACCGTTGGATCAAAGATCCAACGGTTTTTTGTTTAACAGAGAGGATTTTTCTCTTTTAGAAAAATCCAGGGAGGTATTTCCCAAGAATAGAATTTAATTCTACATAAGGAGGCGTCCTCACGTGTTTAACACGTAAGGCTTATTTAGCTTCTTCATTTGGCGCCCATATGCTTTGCATATGGGTGCTCACGTGTTTAACACATGAGGTCAATTTGGCATTTGGCCATTTATTCTTAATGCTTATATGCTTTGCATACAAAAATAGAATTTAATTCTATACATAGAGTTCGACTCTATCTGAAGCTAATGCTTCAAAAGGGTATTCCCACGTGTTTAACACGCGACCCTAGTGAGGATTTTTCTTTGTGCTTATATGCTTTACACATGGGCGCTCACGTGTTTAACATGTGAGGCCTATATAGTTATATAGTCTTTAATTGTTTGGTTGCGACGCTTATATGCTCTGGATATAAGCGCTCACGTGTTTAACACGTGAGGCTTGAGCTGTGGGGAATTTTCTCCCCTTTTCTCTCCCTTTTTATGATGGAACAAATGCCCCCCCAGCATTGCTCTCACGTGGCTTGCACATGAGTGCAACACTGTCCATCTTTACCACCGTTGGATTGCCTATTAGAATGGGAAGTTGAACCGCTCCTATCACGTCTTATAAATGGGGCATTTGGCCCTTGAGATGACCACTGTTTTTTTTTATCTTCCTCCTTAACTCTTTTCTTGAGAATTTAATTCTCTTTTCAGAGATTAGCACTCTGTCTACAGAACTCTTTCTGATCAGAGTTAAACTCTGCAAAAATTTTCTTTTTGGTAAGGATTATGGACAAAATTTATCTCTTAGAAAACTTTTTTTTTCTTGTTTTGGATTTTAAATCCATTAACAGAGCTTGGCTCTTCTCTTGAACCGATCTCTTAGAGATCTTAAAAAAACTCTTTTCTTAGACTATGGGTCTTGAATCAATGGTCATTCTTGAGAATCGTTGGTTCTCTTGTTAGGGTTTTACCCTATCATTGATCCCGATCTTTGATGATCTTTGTAATTTAATTCTATTTTCTTTGTTTCCCATCATGGGGATTTATAGGATTTAATCTCATTATTGGATGAATTTAATTCCATTGTCTTACAGAGCTCAGCTCTGAATTCTTGGAACTTAGGGAATTTTATTCCCTTTTACCGTTCTTGAGTATTTTAAAAAAAAATCCCCTCTTTACAGATTTGAATCTGTTGTTATTTTAACAGATCCCGGTTTCTTTTAGGGATATTGAGAGTTTTTTAAACTCCACTGTTTATTTATTGAGAATCCTATTGGATTCTCACAATGATCATTTTGTCTCATCATTGATGAGTTGCCATTTTGATATAGTAGGGTCCACTATACGTTTTTGTTGACTTTTGTTTTGTTCCCCTCTTTAGGTACAATGGCTTCACTTCCTTACTTTCCTTATACCCGCTCAGAGGTCGCTTTCCTACAGTCGCCATCAGACGAGAAAGCGATGGCTATGATTAGGAATCAGGATAAGGACCAAAAAAGCATTTTGCTATGGGGTGTCTGGTATGATCATATCATAAGGGGCCATCGCAGTTTTATGTGCGATGTACCGACAGAACCCATTTGTTCGATTTTACTTATGGAGAATCCGTGTACTGCTTGTAAGTCTACGGTAGCGTCCCGGCCGTCATTCTGACGCCAAACACGAAACAAAAACTTTTATAACTGGCGCTATCGCATACTGTAACCCGGATCTTGCCATTAACGCTAAACTAATAAACTGTAAAGAGGTAGAAAGGCTATACCGATCGATCCGAGTCCTTCGGTCTTTAGCCATCATCCCACGCTACTCGCGGAAAATCCGATCTCTTGTCTCCTCATTGAGGTGGCACCACGTCAATGGATCTTTAAACTGGCTCCCGCCTCTATACCGAGGCAACTCGGTCATCAAGTTTGCTAAAGAGATGACCAAGATGAAGTAGAGAATGAATAGAATACTTTGTCTCAAACACCCTAGGGTTCTCATCACATGAGAGGGTTAGGATAGAGGTTGAAGTAGATGCTAAGGTTTGGAGAGTGTGAGCTCAAGAAATGAATCAAGTGAGCAAAAAAACCAAGCATGAAACTTGCCTTGGCTGTCCAAATAATGAGTGGTGATATATATGAGGTTTTGTGATGAAATATCAAGGAAAATATCTTCGCAAAATATCCCCACAAACCCTTCATAATATCCTACCCAAAACAAACATCATTAATTCTCTAATGACTCACTAGATGACTCATTACATAAGTCATTAGTGAACATTCTAGAATCAATGAGTCAAAACAATGAGTCACACTTTCCAAATCCAATAATCATTTAAACCAAAATGATTAATCCAAAAAAAATGCACCTTCTAAAATATTCTCGTAACGGATTATGAGAATACCCCTCACCTGTATATACATATCTGTATCCGTATTCTGACCGAATACGAATACGAGAGACTAAAATATTCCGACTCAATATAATACTTGGATCTGTCTTAAACCAAAGCCCACCAGTATTATCTGTCCGAAATATGACACGTGCACAAGTGCACGTGCATTTTCGAACCCTGCCATAAAACTATACGGCCTCTACAACGTTTCGCCCGAACTTGGGAAACTATCTGTGGGGGACTCTAAAGACTCGTCAGTACCCTGGCAGTGGGTTTAACCACAAGCACGTCAGTAGCATTGGCTGTGCGTAACGGCTGCCCATGTACTGACCGAAAGGGAAGCCGATGAGCGAACTCATTCTGGAACCCTACTGAGCCTATCGGTGACAATATACGTACAGTTCGGTCCGTTTGTCTATGAGCATCGCATATCGGGCCTAGGGGGCTGGTAACGTCAGACCCCCAATAGCGGTATAAGTCGTGTCGGAGAGTAGCCCTGAACACCCTGAGAAACTACTGGAATACTTACCAGTAATTCTCACCTACTTTGGCCAAGGACTTGGTGTAATGGCTCTCCTAGACATAGCGCGATCTCACCCCCAATACCGGGAAAGACGAATCACCTGCCGATCCGCTCACTTGCCTCCATGTGGCTCGGGACTATACCCAACTAAAACCTGTTTGCACGACTCCTTTGAGCCGTGGTAGGGTAGTAATCTAAGCACAGTGGGAACTCACACGAGACAAATGATGACCTCAGGTCGATGAACTAACCTGTACATATGTCACCAGGGAACTACTATCTGACGCTAGGTATAAAACAAACTAGCAGGTTCCCGGCGAGTCCTGTCCGGTGTACTCATAACCCAATGAGCACCTGTATACATCTTAGGTGATCCAACTGACACCAATGGCTTATAAGACCGGCCACCGCCCCTCGTCGGGGTCTCGACTGTATACACTAGTCTACTCCGGAGTATCGATGCCCTGTCTCGAAACTCCCACGACTAGGGACCACTTTTAAGGATGTTCTTATGGACTACCCAACTCTCACGTATATGATCGCCATCATACTGTTCGTAGTCAAGTAGGATCCTAAAGGCTCTATCAACATGTAATAGTGATCATGCTACCTAAAATTGTACACGATGATAAAGGCAAACCAGATAGCATACTATCATCTCGAGTAAAACTGTCCTACCGGTATAGGTCCTCCCTCAATCATTGCAATCACGTACCTACGATCCAATAATTGACTTTGAGGGCACTACATCCAACAATCCCCCACTTGCACTTAAGTCTAATTATCGCGATGTCGCATACTCACATCCCGTGTGATACCGAACACCCAACTCCTCTACTAATCAGTTTCACAAAGCTCGTTTGTAAAAACTCTGGTGTTCGAGAAATAGCCCCAGTGAGTGGATCCGCCCTGATGTATCTTTCTATGTCTCTCTTGATCTCAAGTTCGCGGAGAAAGCCATCTCCCGAATTAAGTAATACCTGTCTTAGAATATGTCTGGATATCTGATGGGTCCTAGTTTATAAATGAACTCCAAATCCAAACTTCTTAGACTGTATCGACAACTGAACTTAATCAGTATCCTGTACCATGCCTCCCACAGTATCCTCTTGGACCACCTGTCCACAATTTTTCCCCATTTGTCAGAGGGAAAACTATAACTCTGACAATCACTCTGTCATTTATGTCACCTTTGGAAGCCTGGAATGATAACCTTCTCCCGAAGGAGGCTGCCGTCATCAAATCCCTAGAACATCTACTTATGTTCTAAAACTGCTTCCGAATGTTTCTCCAGGATTGGATTAATATAAACTTATTGCATCTAGTGCAAAAACAACATCTAGTGTGGTACTTGTCATCTCATGATTGACTCAATTGCCTAAGCAAGTGATATACCAATCATGCACATCCCTCTCCCCTTTAGTCTGTAAAACACCTTTCGAGAGGGTGACTCCATCACCTTCAGGTACACCACCATGCCGGGAGTCATCTATTCTAAAATACTATTAGAATACTGTCAAAGTACCCACATTGGGAAACTACCCAAATCTAGATCTAAAACCATAAATCTAGTAACTAGAATGTCAGATATTATATCCATATCCTTTGTGGAGAAACAACTGTGTGACAACTACAGTACAACCGATCGTAGTATAGGAATTTTACTTCCTACTCTGTGTATGTCATCCAAATACCAGGACATCACACCCTACTACCTTCTTAACAGATCCATCCCTTATTCTGATGAAGTCAAACCCATGACTGTCACATAAAAAATAGATGATCTATCTCCGCTATATCTGCTCTAGTCTATAAATAGACATAAGCTACTTGGCCACTATGCTTCCGCTGCTCTCACTGACCACAACAACCCTCTGGCAGAATAATATATATGCGCACTTCTAAAGCTAGTTTAGAACGACGCTATACTTAACCTCCTGCCAGGTCTCATAGCCTGGAACAATAGTAGTGTCAAGTCTGGGTAAACAAGAACCTCCCTGTCACCGTCCTTGAGGCTACCGGAGTACCTCTCGGGTGCCTGAGGTTACCCATCATATCTGCAGAGTAGCTAATGGAATGTCAAACCTGATTGAATCTTTAGGTCCTATTAAATTTTCCATAATCATTTGCGGTTCTGGAATCTCTACCAGTTCTACCATACTCCCACTACTGTTTTCTGAAAAAATCCATTTTACTAAAACCGTGGCGAGTCAAGAACAATATCACCATTGATCTTCCCGATGGTAGAAAGTCAACCCTCGACATAGCCTGGGCCAACCCACAAACTGCCATTACAGAAACGTGCCTTGAGTTATCCAGAGTCTGGTTTTAAGCATAAGCCGGACAACTCCCCATACCTTAACATCGTTAAGATATGAACCATTCTATATCCAATATAGAAACTTTGGCACTTATTTAATTGGAACCAGATTCAAATCATGCACCTGTCTCCAGTGCATATCAACTTTAATGGAGAGAGGCCGATCAGCATTACTCAACTTAGGAATGCATCCAATTATGAGTAACCCGAAAGAGAAACAAGTTTCTCAAAACTATTACAATCAACTGAATACCAATCATAAGTATCTACATCTTCGATCACCTTGAAGAATCCCGATACTTGCGATACCTGGTTCTCTACTTTATTCCTATACCTATAACTTCTCAAAACTTAGACATTATATTTCTATGAAACACTTGCCTAAATACTAGAGAAGTCGCAAGTAAACAGAACATAGTACGAGGACCAATCTCTTTGTCCTGATGGACACTGGACAACATACAATACTCTGTATAAGTCCGCTGAGTTGAATAACTCAAAACCTGTGCATCGTAGCTTGAAAACTGAACTTATGGTTAAAAACTACTCCGCTGTTCAATGCTCCTTACCCAATCGTCAACTGATATAGGTAAATGTCACGGACATAATTTCAAAAAGTTATATCTTACTTTATAAAAATAAACGTACAAATATATCAGTTTGAAATTGGTGCACAACAATGGATACTCAAAACCAAATACTTGTCGTCCGGCAAAAACCCAGGCGAGTTCCTCAAATATCACCAATTACAACGAATTCCGATATAATGAGAATGATCACCTAGTTCCCAATAACTTACTCCCACTCATCATCTGTAAAACCATACAGATGTGAGAATCATACCTGGTAAATACATACCCTGGAGTAAGTATCTAATCGGGAAATCAGTTTTCCTTTTAACAATGCACAGTGAAACCGAAACATGAAAATGTTTCGTTGGAGTATCCTGGTATTCCTAGTAATGCCTCTTCCATAATCCAATTCATGACTGTAACCGTATATTTCTTTGCCATCTCTCCAAATCCCTTTATTTGTCTTTATTCATTACCTTCTGTACACCCCTTAGGCTAAGTGGTTTTCTTCCTTCCCTACCGTTCGGCACCAGCCTATGGTTTGGAAGAAGACTATCCAGTAAGCATAATAGGTGTACACTCCTAATCCTAGGAGTACTTGCAACCTGAGATAAGGTGATGATAAAAGACAACTGAATAATACCTTATTCTATTTCTCCCGAACTGGGGAAAAAAGCAAAGGTGAAGTAGGAGTGGCGGTGAAATACGCGGTTTGGTCGTGAATGATAGCGGTCGCAATTTACTTTGCCCTCTTTCTAATCCCTTTATTTTGTCTTTACTTATTACCTTCTGTACACCCTACTTAGGCTAATTGGTTTTCTTCATTCCCTACCTTTCGGCACCTGCCTATGGTTTGGAAGAAGACTATCCAATAAGCGTAATAGGTGTACTCTCCTAAACTAAGGAGCCCTCGCAACCTGAGAGAAGGTGATGATAAAAGACAACTGAATAAACCAATTCAATTTCTCCTGAACCTGGATCCATCCTCAAAAAAGTCCCTTCGAGTTCGTATATAACCATACGATGGATCTATCCAATGGAAGTGGATGTTCATGGTGATACGAGGTGTTCTGAGAAATGCAAAGGGTAAAATAAGGAGCGGCAATGACTTATGTAACTTGGACAATCCAAAATCCAGTATTTTAAGAAGGTTCGGTCAACTTGGTCACTGAGTCATACTCTAGGGTCGGTCAATGGTCGCTGCCAAAGAGAGAGAGAGAGAAAAGAAACACTCTGCGTGCACTCTAACCTAGATCAGAATGGTTATCACTTTATCTAATCAGGAAACCTCCCACTGTACTGTCAAATTCTCCTCCAAACCTAAAAGAAGAATTAGTCGGGATCATGATCGCACGCTTTTGCGTGTCGGATGTTCAAAGAATTAAAGTATAACCGCGATCAGGACGGTGTCGCTTTGCAGCTAGCCGGTTGAGCACGGGTCGGTCCACAGGGAGATGGTGGTATCTTACCTTCCTGTCTTAGACGAGTTAATAAAGAATCTGTATGTTGTTTGATCTAACCTATGTGTTTATCTGCAAGTATAAAGTTGTTAAGAAAAGATACGGGATTGTAAGCTAAGAAATCCGTACTCGAAACCTTTGAGCCGAGTCTTGACCAATTGAAGCTAGACAATCGGCAACAACGGGGATTAGGGGATTTAAGCGCGGTATTCGTGGAATCCGGCTTATTTACCCTTGTCCTTCCGTTCTTGTCTCTTGCTTTCGCCTCCGGCCGAACCGAACGCAACCGGTCGTGGTTAGGAATCACCGTTACCTTGTCAGGGTACGGTGCCTAACGGAGCGCTTGCGTATGGTTTGGGCGAAGTTCAAATGGAAAATAACGGGAAAATGGTAAAGAAATGTGTTAACTTACAATACCTTATTTCTTCTTAACAATAATAATTACAACATTCACAAAACGAATAAAAGAGAACAAAAAGAAAAGAACAAAGAAAAGAAAAGATACAAGTATTAAAGAGCATGAATAAAATGCAAGTAATAAAAAGACAAGTAATAAAAAGTGAGTAATAAAAAGAATACGGAACTAGGACCCAAGCCAAGCATGTGCTCAATAGCCAACCCTTAAACTTGCAAGCTCAATGAAGAACTTGCAAGATCAAGGGAAGGGTAGAGAACGCATGTGAAATGAAGTGCTAGTCCGTGAGAAAAAATGACCCTTGAGATCAATAACGAACTCTTAACCATTCAACCTCAATGAAGAGATTGAATGAGCAAGAGAAAGAAGAAATCTCAAGGGGGAGCAAACTAACAAGAAAGATAAAGAACTCTCATCTTCATTAATCTTCCACTCAAAAGCTCTCACTACAATGTCATGGAGAAAGAATGAAGAAGAGGAAGAAGAAGAACAAAACAACAAAAATAAAGAACAAAGAAAAGCTCCAAAAATTGCTCCCTTGGCTTAGCTCTAAACTGCTGTATTTATAGGCAGGGAAAATGAATTCTAGGGCAACCAGCAGACCAGAGATGAAACACCCAAAATAACCCTGAAGTTCGACAGTGAGTGGGCCCCATCTAGCCGCGCATGCGCGGCCAATACCCCCTATTGGCCGCGCATGCGCGGCCGTACAGTAGATTCAGGCAGTGGTCTTTTCTGTGGGTTCCTGGTTTTCTGTTTCCTGTTGTTTAGTACATGTAGTTTCTAATAATCTTTCCAGAATATCTTCAGAATTCCAAGTCCAAGATTGCATTATCTTTTCTTCACTTTTGACTTTATCTCCCTCGAGCTCCGCGCACCCATTGATTCTTGTGCAGCCCACCTCGTGCTCTGTGCTTGTCCCAAACATGAATGACCACTGTCATATGTCTTGTATCGGGAACCGGTACTCGGCACTGGACGGATATGGATGACCGGAACCCGGCTTTTATCTGCTGTCGACAGATGTTCTGCTTTTAGCGTAACTGTGGAGATTTTATCCTGATTTGCAATATTTGTACTGGAAACCTGTATTCTGTAAACATGTAACAAACACGGATTAAAAGCACCTACCTATAAACACACGAGCGTAAGAATGGGCGGTATAAAATGCAATATTCTGTGATGAACAGATCACCCGAAGAGTAAACTAACTCATCAGTGGGAATCGGGATCCAACTCTCATCGCATGATAACGTGAAGGAATTCACTCACGTTATCACACTCCAGAAGGTATGCGCATGCCTGGCAAGTTTCAGTTTCTTTAGAAACTCCCGATATGGATTTTTGCCCCATGCTCTTATGTCATTGACTAAGGGCCAACAAATCATAAGTCACATGTCAAGTTCTTCCCGTCATTATCTTGTTAATTTGAACCCACCCGTACTCGCCCTTGACTAAGGGCCAACAAGGCTGTACAGCTGTCCCAAACCAACGCATCTATCTATGCAACATGTGAACACCCCAGCAGCTACCAATCACTATGTCTTGACTAAAGGCCAAACAAACATAGCTTGAATACTACCGACCATTCATATGAAATGACGGAGGGCTACGGCTGGTTTTTGACGAAAAATCTTTAACGTAATAAACTTGATCTCGTTGAAGGAACTTGATAGCTTTTTACAAAATATAGTGGCAAAAACCTTCGCTAAAGAGGTCACTCTCGGTGAAGGGATCTCGGCTCTTTCCTCATGGAATGAGGTGCAGGATATTCCAACTGAATACCGCGATGCAAAGCAACAAGTAATCGACTATAGTGAAGTTATTACCCTGACACAAAATTCTGCCCAAGGGGTCACTCCCGGTGAAGGGATCTTGGCCCTTGCCTCGTCGAATGAGGTGCGGGATATTCCAACTGAATACCACTGTACAAAACAAAAGAAAACGTCCTTATAATAACACTTTTTAAAACTGTTCCAACAACGTCCAAACAGGTTTGTTTTTCTTGCATTGATCAAAATCAACACAGTCCCATCAATTAATCACACCAGAAAAGAAAGAAAATAAAATGTACGTATATGCCATCCGCATTCGTCACTGGGTCCCGTCATCACCCGTTAGGTTACTTAACTAACGACATAGAGGGGACTGGACTAGCGCGGGTGTAAAACATATACAACATCTACTAGTATATATACCAATATACAATAATCGCTCCAGGCGTGATAAATGAAACATTACAGAAAAGTAATAAGCATCACAGAACAATACAGATAATCTGGGATCCCCGGGTTTCACAGAGCCGCTACTGAAACCCGACGTTCTCCTGGTCGTGTGGATAGCCTGTGCAATGAAACCTAGACCCCTATGGGTGCGGCAAGTTACCCGCCAAAACCTGAAGTGAGGAAGCCCCCTACAGCATAGTGAATGGACCACCGTGCACTTCACGGAATCCGGTAACTTGAGCACCCCTCCTCAGGTCAACCTGTACCCCCTACGAGTGCGGCGAATAGTTTGCTAATTCTAGAGTGAGGCCCTCTGCCACTCAAAGCCATGAGATGCGGACCCGTTGCACTCTAGAACCCGGCTATCCGTGCACTCCGTCTCGGGGTAAACCTAGTACAGAAATGAAAAATATGTACAACGGGTACATCGACCTCAGCCCGGTTGTGCCCCAAAAGAATATTATACAAACAGGCAGTGACGGCAGTCCACATGTTGGACGCTCGCCCCGCAATATCAAATGTACAAATAAATCCAAACTGCACTACCATTGCACACAGCTATCCACCACGACAAATCCGCAACATCACAGCACAACACAGAACATCAACGCGAATGTCACGTTCGCAAACCCGTCTAAAAGGACTATAGCAATTAGACGCAATTTACCGCTCGAATGACATTCACGGTCGGAGATAAAATGTAAGTACTGTAAACTAACACGTTTAAAATTCCGATCGACAAAACTTCCCGAAGTGGGCCTCAAGTACAACTGCAGTACTCAAAAAAAATCTGGGCCCAAACAAAATATTCCAGAAACCACAATTCCCTATGCAAAACACCCAGAAGAAAAATGGTGTACTGTTGCTACAAACTGGCGGCGGAACCGCGGCCAAACCATGGTTTGTGCGGCGGTTCCGCGGCAGTACAGTGGAGACAGTGGACAAAATTTCTTCCAGAGTCTTAAAAAAGCCTGCTCGATTTTCTGAGATACTCAAAATGATTTTTAGACCAGTTTTAAAAATCGACAGAAACTTTAACATGAAAAGTGCGGTTTTGGAAATTTCGTTCGATCAATATTTTAAACAGGTTAGAACAAGTTAGTAAAGGTTAATGGCGTGGCTCTGATACCATGTAAGTCTACGGTAGCGCCCCGGCCGTCATTCTGAAGCCAAACGCGGAACAAAAACTTTTATAACTGGCGCTATCGCATACTATAACCCGGATCTTGCCATTAACGCTAAACTAACAAACTGTAAAGAGGTAGAAAGTCTATACCAATCGATCCGAGTCCTTCGGTCTTTAGCCATCATCCCACGCTCCTCACGGTAACTCCGATCTCTTGTCTCCTCATCGAGGTGGCACCACGTCAATGGATCTTTAAACGGGCTCCCGCCTCTATACCGAGACAACTCGGTCATCAAGTCTGCTAAAAGAGATGACCAAGATGAAGTAGAGAATGAGTACAATATTTTGTCTCAAACACCCTAGGGTTCTCATCACATAAGAGGGTTAGGATGGAGGTTGAAGAAGATGCTAAGGTTTGGAGAGTGTGAGCTCAAGAAATGAATCAAGTGAGCAAAAAAACCAAGCATGAAACTTGCCTTGGCTGTCCAAATAATGAGTGGTGATATATATAAGGTTTTGTGATGAAATATCAAGGAAAATATCTTTGCAAAATATCCCCACAAACCCTTCATAATATCCTACCCAAAACAAACATCATTAATTCTCTAATGACTCACTAGATGACTCATTACATGAGTCATTAGTGAACATTCTAGAATCAATGAGTCAAAACAATGAGTCACACTTTCCAAATCCAATAATCATTTAAACCAAAATGATTAATCCAAAAAGAAATGCACCTTCTAAAATATTCTCGTAACGGATTACGAGAATACCCCGCACCTGTATATACAGACCTGTATCCGTATTCCGACCGAATACGAATACGAGAGACTAAAATATTCCGACTCAATATAATACTTGGATCCGGCTTAAACCAAAGCCCACCAGTATTATCTGTCCGAAATATGACACGTGCACAAGTGCACGTGCATTTTCGAACCCTGCCATAAAACTATACGGCCTCTACAACATTTCGCCCGAACTTGGGAAACTATCTGTGGGGGACTCTAAAGACTCGTCAGTACCCTGGCAGTGGGTTTAACCACAAGCACGTCAGCGGCACTAGCTGTGCGTAACGGCTGCCCATGTACAGACCGAAAAGGAAGCCGATGAGCGAACTCATCCTGGAACCCTACTGAGCCTATCAGTGACAATATACGTATAGTCTGGTCCGTTAGTCTATAAGCATCGCATATCGGGCCAAGGGGGCTGGTAACGTCAGACCCCCAATAGCGGTATAAGTCGTGTCGGAGAGTAGCCCTGAACACCCTGAGAAACTACCGGAATACTTACCAGTAATTCTCACCTGTCTTGGCCAAGGACTTGGTGTAATGGCTCTCCTAGACAAAGCGCGATCTCACCCCTAATACCGGGAGAGACGAATTCCCTGCCGATCTGCTCACTTGCCTCCATATGGCTCGGGACTGTACCCAACTAAAACCTGTTTGCACGACTCCTTTGAGCCGTGGTAGGGTAGTAATCTAAGAACAGTGGGAACTCACACGAGACAAATGACGACCTCAGGTCGATGAACTAACCTGTACACATGTCACCAGGGAACTGCTATCTGACGCTAGGTATAAAACCAACTAGCAGGTTCCCGGCGAGTCCTGTTCGTTGTACTCATAACCCAATGAGCACCTGTATACATCTTAGGTGATCCAACTGACACCAATGGCTTGTGAGACCGGCCACCACCCCTCGTCGGGGTCTCGACTGTATACACTAGTCTACTCCGGAGTATCGATGCCCTGTCTCGAAACTCCCACGAGTAGGGACAACTTTTAAGGATGTGCTTATGGACTACCCAACTCTCACGTATATGATCGCTATCATACTGTTGGTAGTCAAGCAGGATCCTACGAGCTCTATCAATGTGTAATAGTGATCATGTCACCTAAAACTGTACACGATGATAAAGGCAAACCAGATAGCATACTATCATCTCGAGTAAGACTATCCTACCGGTATAGGTCCTCCCTTAATCCTTGCAATCACGTACCTGCGATCCAATAATTGACTTTGAGGGCATTACATCCAACACCGATTATACAGAGGAGACAGCTAACTGGACTCCTGAGATGCCACGACCCGAAATGGCACGTGACTAGCACTTGAATCATGTGAAGTCTATAAGACCCCACCTAATTCAAGTAAGCCAAAAGCCTAGAAATCTAAACCTTTTAGGGAAAATAGTGGAGGTAAAGTTTTGAAATAAGGTTTAACGAAATCAGGTTCCTTCTTTAAATACATAAGTAATATAATATGGAAACAATGTTTTGTAATTAATTGAAAACAATTTTCACCATTGAAAATTTCGGCATCACCTCCTTTGTATATTTTAACCCGAAAACGGTACAAGCAATACAATAAAAGGCATCCCCAAGAGGGAGCTAGCTCTTCGCCAAATGGCGAAACACATACGCAAGATAAAATGAATATACAATGCCGAAGGGCGAGGATCAAAGCTCAGAAAGAAAGTAAAGAACTCAACATCATCAAGGAAGCCAGAAAACTATGATAATACATGAGCGCGACTCTAAGGTCGAAAGAGTAAACAACTGGTTTTCTAACTCTATCAAATAATACAAGTCTGGTTGATGGAGTTTACTAGATACAACTGAAACAAATAAAAGTATAACGGTGGTCACGATGAAAATGAACCCACCTACCCAAGCAATCATCCGGAAGGAAGCAGTGTGCCAGCAAGCCGCAACGAAACTTGTACGGCCAACCCTGGAAGAAACTGTGGCACAACGGGGGTGAGTTTCCAATTCATGAGTAGAAAACATCACCGAGAAGAAATTGCATGTATGGATCTCTCCTAGGTCATACAATAAAAATACACAATACTACAACAAGGGTGAAAGCATATCAAGTGTGATATCAAAGTACTCGTGTCCGTGTCAAGAGTAATAATATATCGATGCGTGACATGTACTAATGCACCATCCAACGTGTGTCCAACAATGGCACACAAATCATAATAAAACCCGAGTGCCTAGTATCGACACTCAAAACATATAGAAGTCCGTGTCCGACAGCGACACATAATACTCAAATCTTGGGCTCCGTCAGTCCGGATCGGCCAATGGGCTCCGTCAGTCCGGATCAGCCCATCACATCAAACCTCTCGACTATGTCAGTATCCTCCGGATATCAGCCCCGCCCGACATCACCGGTAGGTAGTCCACCTCTGTCAGGCTCATTGTCATCCCCACAAAAACACTCTCGTCCCGGGGTACCTGTTCATATCAGATTTTTGCATTTTTATACCACCCATTCTTAATCACATTGTATATAAATAGGTACTTTTGGTCCATGTCTGCTAAATAGTTGCAGCTTACAGGTTCTCAGCTCTTTACAGTGAAATTCATGAAAAGTCGCAACAAATGTGGGACTACGACTAACAAACAGAGAAATACGGGTTTCCGCACACTATCCATATAATGCTGCCTACCAGTTCAAGGAATAAATAGAAAATAATTTAGACACTTTAATGCACATAGCAAAAGGGCAACACAAGATCCAAGACTTTAACACGGAGCTCAAGGCAAAAGTCCACATCATTCTGCATTGTTGGAAATCTGGAAGGAGATTGAAGAGATTCTGAGAAAACAAGTGAAGAAAACAGAAGATAAAAGCAACATGAAGAAACCCTAAAGAAATGGGCCAATAAACCCACCAAATGGCCGCGGAACCGCGGCCAAACAGGCACATCTGTCGCGGTTCCGTGGCCATGCTCTACACGTGTCCGTGGGGTGTCGGTGCTTTGCCTCGGTTTTTGGGGTTGTTTTGTAATTTCATGTGTGGATAAGAATGTAAACCTAGGGTTTTTCCTATCTATAAATAGGAGAGCTCAAGGCCTTTCTTTAGTTTTTATGCATCTTTTTAATTCATAGATCTAAATTTTATTTCCAATTGTAATGCGTTGTTGAGAGGTTATCAATAAAGTAAGTTTTATTTTTTTATCTCGCATTCTTTTTATCTGAATTTTAATTCCTGCAATTTTTTTTATCTGTTCTTTTATTATCTGTAATTTCGTTCATCTATTAAAAATTGAAAAATGAATTGTATTGTTATCTTCCTAATGAGTGAGTAATTTCTCACTTGTTAGGGATAAGAGAGGGAAGGTTTGAGAGAAGGAAATCTCTTTCACTCATTTCTTTACCCAAATAATTTTAATTAAGGACTCTCTTTCAATCAACCATAATCTGCTCACTACGGCACCCTATCCTACATGATAGCGGTGATTCCCTAGTTAGACCGGTTGTGGTTGAATTAACCGGAGGTTAGGGCTAAGAGCCAAGAACGGACGGACAAGGACTACAAGGAAGAAACTAAGTTTCTTCCTAGTCGTGCTAATCCCCGTTGTTGACTATTACCCTAACACATATATTCTTAACTAGGGCATCGAAAGAAGTGAGAAGAATTCCTATTTTGAACTAACCTAATCCTAACCCTAGCAAGCCTTTATATCAATTTATTCTCATTCTTAGATCTTAAAACCAAACCCAACTTAATTGGACTTAACTCGTCAGAACTTAAAGAAAATGATTCCTTCTCCCTGTGGATCGACCCGTACTCAACCGGCTAGCTACCAAGCGACACCGTCTTGATTGCGGTAAATTTAAACACAGAAAAACTGTGCCAATCAGTACCATACCAGGTCCACCATGTACCCGAGACGGTTCATCCTCCTCCTCGAATCGGGTCTCGACTACCAACAGAAATCAGGAAAACTCATGGTGGACGACATATACATCATATCACAAGAAAACCTCAACTTGCATTTTAAAATGATAACGAGTTTATAAAATCCATGCAAGTTTCCCCAAATCCAGAAACCTCATGGAAAATCCGATATTTCAAAATCAAGATTCAATAAACAGTGAATACCGGCATAAAGCCCCACGATATTGCATAACAGAATGAATGTATAAATGCATGAAGTGTCTAAGTAACAAATACAATATCTAAACTAGCATATGAAAGCAAGCGTATTAGTACTATGTTGAAACTAACAGTTAGCAATTTATACCAACAAAGTAATGTTTTCTAATGTGTACGTAACATGGAAATTACCGATGATGATGTGTGAGCCGGAAAGCAAGTGTACGTGGAGCATACGCATCATCGGTAATGGTGTTGGTATCCTAACAATATGGGTTCATAATAACAAAAGAAAACACATGTATAAGAATGCAATGCAATGAGAACAACATGAATATATCGAAAAAGATGTAGTAACCGCAACATATAAGAACATATATCCAATATACGAGTCATACAGTTTTTGGTGTTTGAAATAGCATGAATCGTTGTTTTAGAAAAATAGGGCTACGGGGTCTTTGAGAAAAGATACATCTTTTGAAAAATCCGTAGTATCCCTCGGCCTGTCATTAAAAATACTCACGATTCGTTAGTTTTGAAAATAAGTATGACTCGAGCCCAGTCGAAAGGGTACGGAAATCCACCTAAAGTCTGAATCGATATATCTAGTAGTCGGCGATCCCGCCTCAATAGCGTCACGTACAGTAAAATACGTAGTACGACATTCTCAAGTTAAGAGTGCGGATCAATCATCATATCTATACCTCATATGGCATCCCAAAATTGGGGTACAGGTCAAATATCACATATACCTCATTATTCATATGGTATCATTATCGTAAAATAATAAATTAGGGGTACCGTTCAAAAGTCTAGTACATTCCAATATTATCAAACATATATCCTCATGTGTATGAAACACATCGCCCAACGATCCACTATAATATCATGTTGTATATCATATCACGACCCAAACACATATCACAATCTCACGGCATCATGCCCGATCATATCGGCTCATCTCCAAGTATCATATACTGGGCTCATCATCCGTGTGTGTGTGTGTGTGTATCAACGAATCCACACACACACACACACACACACACATACATATAAACATATACACCCAAAATCATATCACGTGTGTGCATGTGTGTGTATCAACCGTTACTCTAGGGTTTCGCGACTAAGAAACTAACTAAAAGCACTATCATGCTAAGTATTCACGTCTCACAATAACTAACACACACACACACACACACACACACACACACACACACACACACACATATATATATATATCATAGACGCATTCTACCCTACGAAATTGCGGGGGTGCTTTACGCCATCCACCCGACTTCCTCTGTAGATATACATCTACTCACCTGATCCTTGCTTGCCGAAGTCAATTACTCCACGCTCTTCCTTGTTGTTCAAAGTCCACATGAGGGTGCCTACATATATAAACACATAGTATCGTAAACAGAAATCGTGCACGAAAACCAAAACGACATACGAATCACACATAGGTTAAAACCTATGGTCTACGGATGCAAGAATAACCAAACAACTGCTGATAACGACATATAAATGTCAAGTGACCGAGACAAAACCCAATATCCAAAGTTCAAGTCATTAAAAGTCACAAATCAAAAAAGCAACTCAAGAAAAATGGTTCCAGACTTTGTCTCGGGTAAAATTAGGCTAAACAAGCAATTACAGAGGCCAGATTATGAGGTAACTGAGCTATACACCAAAATCCAACCCCATATGCAACCATTGACCCGGCGAGATCCTCAGGAATTCCGGCCTGGCCGGTTCTTGATGCATGGTTCAGGTTCCTATTCTCACAGTGGTCTTCTAGTGTTAAATCTAGGTCATTAGAGCTGCTAGTTTTTCCTGTAAATATCTTAGGTCACTCTAAATTTCCTGTAGGCACAAAATATTCATAAAACCGACATTTGCAACATCTAATTCAAGTTTCATGGCCTAGGCTCTGGTTTGATCTAGGTTTTAAACACTAAAGGGGGTTGTAGTAACCAATTACACTCACTTGCACCCTCACAACTCAAGAATCCCCTAAACTTCATCTTGGAATTTTCCAACATCACTAAACTACACTTAATCAATTCTAAACTAAAATAGAAGCTAAAGAAAATCAATTACTACACTAATGGTGAAAGAAATACCTCATTTTGCAACTTAAGAATTTTCTTAAGTTGCCCCAAGTGCTCAAAATCTCAACTTGCTTAGTCCACTATGCTTGTAGTGAGCTTGTGCACAATTTTAATGAAGGGGATATAAGGTTTTGATGTGGATTTGGGGGTGTTGTGAGGAGGTAGAGGAGGTGTAGGGAGAGGGCAGCCATGATGAGGGGAAGGAGAAGAAGAAGGAAGAAGTGAAGAGATACAATGGGCCAAGTCAAAGAGACCCCTCACCCTCACCCTCTCTCCTCTCTCTTGCCCATACCTCCTTGCCATGCCACATTTTCTTTGTTCTTTTTCTTTTCTCCTTTTTAAAAGAGTCACAAAACAAAAAAAGAACCACACATAAAAGAAAAATGAAGAATTAAAGTCATGGTCAATAGAAATGTAACAAGTATTTTTACAATATTACATGGTGCATGTCATGTGCATAATCAAGCTTAATGGATAATTAGTAATTATTAATTAAGTTTGGCCGTAAACTTATATGCAAATAAATTCTAAAATATCCAAATCGACTTAATACACTCAAAATCAATAATCATGTTGAATTTTCAATTGTCTCCCGAATTATCGGTATATACTTATACCATATCATTAAAACTAATCTCCATACTTTAAAATATTCATAATATTTATTACTTAAATTTTTTAGCTTCCTAAAAATAATATTTTATTTTTCTGAAATGTTACAGTCTTTCCCCCTTAAATAAATTCGGTCCCCGAATTTAAATTAAAACTCCTCCAAATACTAAAACATTTCAGCAAAACACTCAAGTCGTCCGGGCTCCGAAAACATAAATACCTAAAACATATCTTAGCGCAATGCGTGCGCATGAAAAACGAGTATATAACTCAAAATCAAAACTCCGTCAAACATCACGCAATCATCGGAGTTATGGTGAAGATACCAATGTCAAAGTCCAATACGAAAACCAACATGATATACTCAAAACTATAACATGTACATAGTATGCATCGTTGTAAACTCGTCAAAACATATGAAAAGAAATGCATGCCAATCATTTTCAAGTCGCTATGCGATGCGCGTATCATGACACAAGTAGCAGACGTTTATTGTAAGGAAACTAACTATATATATATATCCTTTGTTTAACATACACGTCCTGTCGTTTTGAAAATAATTTAGAAGGGTTTCCTTTGTAAAATGTTTTGTGTCATTTCGGACACACAGGAAAAATACAGAGACTGTAGCTCTTTTTTGGAAATCCTTTCGGTAACTATCGATGCATGCAAAAACACCTAGGTACTGTTCTTACCTGCTCGGTTACTAAACCAAATAGTAAATATCATACAAAAAACGTATTGCTCAACAGATATCACACTCAACAGTATATGTAATAATACCACATGCGTCTGGTGCGCACAGAAATCGAAATCAATGAATGTGCCATACATTTGCACAGAAACAAAATCTAAGTGCAATGGGTGTGCACGAAAACATCTGTCAAGGGAAACGGGTGTGCCTGACAACAATATCAGGTGTATCTTATATGCACGAAGAATCACGATTTAGTGCATCTGGTGTGCACCAAAATCGCATCAAGCGCGCTAAGTATGCGCAATAATCCAAATCAAGTGTACAAGGTGCATGAAAACAAATATCCAATATCACAATCGAAATCGTCGGTATACAATATACCTCAATCTAAATCAGGTATACCGTGGTATATAATCTCACAACCATGTGCATCAGCGTGCACAAAATCGAATCAAAGTACCAAAAGTGCATGAAAACTACACCGAAGGCATAAGTCAAATCACATGCATACCATAGGCATGAAATCAAAATCAAACATCTCGAACGACATCAAATCGAATTCCAGTACAACTATGGTGCAAGAAAACTCAATCATGCAAATAAATCGCCCAAAATACCGAAATCCAAAATGACACACACGTGATATTCGAATCACCAAATCGTAAATCGTAAACACTGTCATCGATATGTCCTTTCTTCAAAGTCGAGAAGGTGTCTGTGCATCCAAATCTAGCAGAGCAAGATATCTATTTGCCTCATGTTCACGGTCTGGCACTTTGTAACCTTAGGCTCTCATCTTTCACTGTGGATTGCCAGTTATATAACTCCTCGGCTCAACGGCCCAATATGGAAATGATGACGGAAATAGTTCCGCTCTGGCACATCCTCTAAAGATCTCTGGCCAACTATCATGGTCACTCATAACATGTCTCGCCGATGATGCCGAACTCTGTCCTACTGGGTATGCGTGATACGACCGATCCTGGGTCCAAGTCTTCTCGTGTAGTATTCCAGAAAGATTCTGTCGGAGTCTCTCCCAAATCTCGTTTCTGCTGAACTACCCGGAAGTTATCACCCTTTACTAAATCCATTTCTTGTTCTGGAACAACTGCATACTCATCACAACTTCTTCTCAAAGATATATCCATATTCAACGCCTCTGCATGCGTATCACATCTCTGATATCAACGGAGTGGAACGTTATCTCGTCAAAATCTCGTACGAAGCACTTAATCCACTTTTCTCTAATGTGGACTGATTCAGACGCGTCACTTCTTAGATGTATGGACTACGCTGCAAATGACTATACTCATATCTAGAGTCTCCCTTCTGAAACTATGAACTAGACAGCAAAATATCTTGTGGTAGGCATCTTGCCAATTACCTTCTCGAGAACTCGTTCAAATTATTGGAGTGATGCGCTTACGCTCGTTCTCTCTCGATCAACTCACAACGTGCCTGTTGTGAGATCCTCTTCTAGCTAAAGCCAGCAAATCCAGCGGTCTCGCATCGGGGTATCCAAATGAACCACATGTCCTAGTAATTCCTCCATGGGTCACTAGCGATCTTCTATCATATCCCTAACTACAAACTCATGCTGCAGTAGCTTCAAACATCTGGGGCGATATCTTGTCAGTCCCAGCAACAACTGGCTCAGTCGTCTGCACGCTAAACAAAGCCTCAATCCTCAAGAATATACGATACATTAACAATCATCACATTCTAGCCGGCCTCTAGCAATGGCCCAATCCTCTGGTGCTGATCTGAACGTTCGAGAAATCTTAGTAAAAACAATCCATCAAAACGCTCATGTCACGGAAAACACTATAAAACGACATATCTATACAATCGTATGTCACTGGAATTATGCCCTGGTCAGTCCTCGTCCAAGATGAGCTCATGCTGACCGCAACTCTAGTCGCAGCTCTCTCTGCCCGTGCAACCATGATAACAGAAACCACCATCCGACATTAATGAAGATAGATCAAAGGAACGAATAGAATACGGTGCAAAAAAATGTACATCATAAGGCTTCTTAAGCGGAGTAGCATATCGTAAATATGCCGTGGAACATACACACGGTACGTCACTCTACTTAAGTCACCCACTCAATCAACCAAGGTCAACCTACGCGGCGAAAGTTCGGGTCTAATACCCCCTCGGCCAAGTCTAAGTTCCATAAGGTCAAGCCTAGGTTCCGAATATATATATACGCCCGAGACTGCGCATGGTCAAAGCTAGACTCGAAAAAGGGTTTAACCTAACGCTTTGATACCAACTTTGTGTTGGATATAGTGCCCTCAGAGTCAATTATTCGATCACAGGCACGTGATTGCAATGATTGAGGGAGGACCTATATCGGTAGGAAAGTCTTACTCAAGATGAAAGTATGCTATCTGGTTTATCTTTATCATCGTGTACTGCTTTAGGAAACCTTACAAGTCGCTATTACACGTTGATAGAGCCCTTAGGATTCTTGCTTGACTACCAGCAGTATGATGGAGATCATATACGTGGGAGCTGGGGTCTATAAGCACATCCTCAAAAGATCCTTAGTCGTGGGAGTTTTCGAGACAGGGCATCGATACTCCATTAGTAGACTAGTGTATACAGTCGAGACCCCGACGAGGGGCGGTGGCCGGTCTCACAAGCCATTGGTGTCAGTTGGTTCACCTAAGATGTATACAGGTGCTCATTGGGTTATGAGTACACTGGACAGGACTCGCCGGGAACATGCTAGTTGGTATTATACCTGACGTCAGATAGCAGTTCCCTGGTGACATGTGTACAGGTTAGTTCATCGACCTGAGATCGTCATTTGTCTCGTGTGAGTTCCCACTATGCTTTGATTACTACCCTACCACGGCTCAAAGGAGTCGTGCAAACAGGTTTTAGTTGGGTACAGTCCCGAGCCATATGGAGGCAGTGAGAGGATCGGCAAGGGTTTCGTCTCTCCCGGTAATGGGGGTGAGATCGCGCTGTATCTAGGAGAGCCATTACACGAAGTCCTTGGCCAAGGCAGGAGATTTACTGGTAGGTATTCCAGTAGTATCTCAGAGTGTTCTGGGCTACACTCCGACACGACTTGTACAGCTTTTGGGGGTCTGACTTTTACCAACCCCCTAGGCCGGCCATGCGATGCTCATAGACGAACGGACTGGACTGTACGGATATTGTCACTGACAGGCTCAGTAGAGTGTCAGGATGAGTTCGCTCATCGACCTCCCTTTTGGTCAATACCTGGTAGCCCGTTACGTATAGCTAGTACCTCTGACGTGCTAGTGGTTAAATTCACAGCCAAACAATTGACGAGTCTTTAGAATCCCCCACAGATAGTTTTCAAGTTTCGGGCGAAACGTTGTATAGGCCGTATGATATATGGCAGGGTCCGATCATATACGTGCAGTAGTGCACGGATCATGATCGGGCGGATCATACTAGTGGGCTTTGGTTTAAGCCGGATCCTAGTATTACATTTGTTGGATTACTTTAGTCTCATCGTATTCGCATTCAGTCGGAATGCAGATGCAGGTATGTATATACTGGTGAGGGGTATCCTTATGATCCGTCACGAGTTTACTTTAGATGTTGCCGTATCTTTTTATTGTTGCAAACATTTGGATTAATGTTTGCATATGGAAATTATGAGCTAGAAATCTTCATTTTGTGCATTTAATGTGGCATGTGCAAGGTTAGTGACTCATGGTCTCTTTTATTATGCATATGTCACATTATATGATGGATTTGTGTCTTGATATGATAAGGAGAGAGAGGGGCTGCCATGATATAGTTTTGGTCTTGTATTTTTCTCGTAACACTCTCACTCTCATTATCAACACATAACACAAAAGAAAAAGACTTCCTCTTCTTCTTCTTCCTCTAGCTCACAACCTCTATTGATGGCTTCATCTTCAACCTCCATCCATGCAATAGATGCAAGAGACAAAGTTGTCACAAACATTCTCTACTTTGCCTTGGACACGTCGGCTAGCGAACTTCGTGCCCGAGTTGCTTCGGATGAAGCGGGAGCCCATAAAAAACTCGAAGATGTGGTGCCCTTTCCGACGAGGAGACCGAGACCGGAGATGCCGCGAAGAGCTTGGGATGGTGGCCAAAGACCGAAGGACACGGATCGATTGGTATAGCTTTCCAACCCTTTCTCTAGTTGCTAGTTGTAGGTTAATGGTTCTATCCGGATTTTAAGCATACGATAGCGCCGGTTTCTAGTATGAAAAAGTTTTCATTTCCGCATTTTGGCCTGGGAATGATGGCCAGGACGCTACCGTACACTTACATGGTATCAGAGCTACGCCATTAACCTTTACTAGCTTGCTCTAACGTGTTTAGAACTTCGATTGAACGAAATTTTCCAAAACTGCATTTCCAAGTCATCAGTTTCTGTCGAAATTTTTTTGTGTTCAAAAAATTATTTTGTGTGCTGCAGAAAAACAGGCAGGGATTTTTTAGGAATCTGTGAAAATTTCATTGCATGAAGACACTGTTCCGCCGCGGAACCGCGGCAATACCTTTCTGTTGGCCGCGGTTCCGCCGCTGTCGTGAGGCTTCTTTGCATCGAAATTTCTACAGTGGTTTGTTACTTGGAATTGGGGTTTCTGGAATATTTACTTTTGGCCCAGATTATTTTGAGTGCAGCATTTGTGCTTGGGGCCCACTTCGGGAAATTTTGTGGATTGAAAATTTTAAACATGTTAGTTCACAGTATTTACATTATATCTGCGACCGTAAATTTCATATGATCGGTAAATCTTGTCTAATTGCTATAGCCCTTTTAGACGGATTTGCGAACGTGACATTCACGTTGATGTTCTGTGTTGTGCTGTGATGTTGCGGATTTGTCGTGGTGGATAGCCTGGATGCAATGGTAGCACAGTTTGGTATTGTTTGTACATTTGATATTGCGGGGCGAGTGTCCGACATGTGCACTGCTGTCACTGCATGTTTGTATATTATTGTTTTGAGGCACGACCGGGCTGAGGTCGATATACCCGTTGTATATTTTACTTTCTGTACTAGGATTACCCCATGGTGGGGTGCACGGATAGCCGGGTTCTAGAGGGAAACGGGCCCGCATCTCATGGCTTTGAGATGGAGGGGGCTTCACTCTAGAATTGGCGGGCTATTCGCCGCACTCGTAGTGGGTACAGGTTGACCCAAGGAGGGGTGCTCAAGTTACCGGATTCCGTGAAGTGCTGGGTTGTCCATTCACGTTGATGAAGGGGGCTGCCTCGCTTCAGGTTTTGGCGGGTAACTTGCCGCGCCCGTAGGGGTCTAGGATTTCATTGCACAGGCTATCCACACGACCAGGGGAACGTCGGGTTTCAGTAGCGGCTTTATGAAACCCGGGGATCCTAAATTATCTGTATTGTTCTGTGATGCTTATTACTCTCTGTGATGTTGCATTTTATCATGCTATGAGCGATTATTATATATTGATAGTAGATGTTGTATATGTTTTACACCCGCGCTAGTCCAGTCGCCGCTCTGTCGTTAGTTAAGTAACCTAACGGGTGATGACGGGACCCAGTGGCGAATGCGGATGGCATATACGTACATTTTATTTTCGTTCTTTATTGGTGTGATCAGTTGATGGGACTGCGTTGATTCGGATCAATGCAAGCTAAACAAACCTAATCTGATATTGTTGGAACATTTTTCAAAAAAAAAGGCTGTTATTGCAAGGACGTTCTCTTTTGTTTTGCACAGTGGTATTCGGTTATGAATATCCAGCACCTCAGTCGACGAGGCAAGGGCCGAGATCCCTTCACCGGGAGTGACCCCTTGGACAGAAGTTTGCGTCAGGGTAATAACTTCACTATAGCCGATTACCTTTTGCTTTGCATCGTGGTATTCAGCTGGAATATCCTGCACCTCATTCTACAGGGAAAGAGCTGAGATCCCTTTACCGGGAGTGACCTCTTTAGCAAAGGCTTTCGCCACTATATTTTTATAAAAAGCTATCCGGTTCCTTCAACGATATCAAGTTCATTACGTTAAAGGTTTTTCACCAAAAACCATTCGTAGCCCTCCGTCATTTTAGACGGGTTGCACTTAGTATTCATGCTATGTTTGTTGACCTTCGTCAAGGCATAGTAAATGGTAGCTGCTTATTACCTTTCTGCTGCATAGATAGATGCGTTGGTTTGGGACAGTCGTACAGCCTTGTTGATCTTCGTCAAGGTCTTGTACGGGTGGGTTCAAATTAACCTGGACAATGACGGGTAGAAGTTGACATGTGACTTATAATTTGTTGACCTTCGTCAAGGTCATAAGAGCATGGGGTAAAAATCACATCGGGGGTTTCTAAAGAAACTGAAACTTTCCAGATATGTGCATACCTTCTGGAGTGTGATAACGTGAGTGGATTCCATCACGTTATCATGCGATGATAGTTGGATCCCAATTCCCACTGATGAGTTGGTTTACTCCTCGGGTGATCCCGACTAATTCTTCTTTCGGGTTTGGAAGAGAATTTGACGGTACAGTGGGACGTTTCCTGATTAGATAAATTGTTAACCATTCTGATCTAGGTTAGAGTGCACGCTGAGTGTTTCTTTTCTCTCTGTCTTTGGCAGCGACCATGGCCCGACCCTTGACTATGACTCAGTGACCAAGTTAACCGAACCTTCTTAAAACACTGGCTTTTGGATTGTCAGAGTTGCATACCTCATTGCCACTCCTACTTTTACCATTTTCTCCAGAACACCCCGTATTACTATGAACATCCACTTCTATTGGATAAAACCATCGTATGGTTATATACGAACTCGAAGGAACTTGTTCCAGATTCGAGGATGGTTTCCGGTTCTGGAGAAAACGAATAGGACTATTCAGTTGTCTTTTCATTTTACCTTCTCTCAGGTTGCGAGTGCTCCTTGGATTAGGACGGTACACCTATTATGCTAATTGGATAGTTTTCTTCCAAACCATAGGCATGTGCCGAACGGTAGGGAATGAAGAAAACCATTTTGCCTAACGATGGTGTACAGAAGGTAATAAGTTAAGACAAATAAAGGGATTAGTAAGAGGGCAAAGTAAATTGCGACTGCTATTCACGACCAAACCAAGTATTTCATCGCCACTCCTACTTCACCTTTGTATTTCTCCGGGACACTCCATATCACTACGAAGATCCACAAGTTTTTTTTATACTCCATCGTATGGTTATATACGAACTCGAAGGAACTTGTTCCAGTTCGGGGATGGATTCTGGTTCAGGAGAAATAGGAATAAGGTTTTATTCAGTTGTCTTTTATCTTTACTTTCTCTCAGGTTATGAGTACTCCTAGGATTAGGAGAGTACACCCATTATGCTTATTGGATAGTCTTCTTCCAAACCATAGGCTGGTGCCGAACGGTAGGGAAGGAAGAAAACCATTTGGCCTAAAGGGCTGTACAGAAGGTAATGACTAAAGACATATAAAAGGATTTGGAGAGATGGCAAAGAAATATATGGTCACAGTTGTGAATCTGATAATGGAAGAGGCATTACTAAGAATACCCGGATACCCCTTCGAAACGTTTACATGTTTCAGTTTCACTGTGTACTGTTAAAAGAAAACTGATTTCCCAATTAGTCCTTTCTCCAGTGTATGTATTTACCAGGTTTGATTCTCACATCTGTATGGTTTTACAAATGATGAGTGGGAGTAAATTATTGGGAATTGGGTGATCATCCTCATTATATCGGGATTCGTTGTAATTGGTGATATTTGAGGAAATCATCAGGGTTGTTTGCCGGACGATAAATATTTGGTTTTGAATATCTGTTATAATGTACCAATTTCAAATTGATATATCTGTACGTTTATTCTTATAAAGTGAGATATGAGTTTTTGAAATTATGTCTATGACATTTACCTATATCAGTGGATGGTTAGGTAAGGAGTATTAAACAGCATTGTAATTCTTCTTAACCATAAGTACAGTTTTCAACCTACGACACACAAGGAATGAGTTATTAGACTCAAGGGACTTATACAGAGTATTGTATGTTGTCCAGTGTCCATGAGGACAGAGGGGTTGGTACTCGTACTATATTCTGCTTACTTGTGACTTCTCTAGTTCTTAGACATGTATTTCTTAGAAATACAAGATCTAAGTTTTGAGAAGTTACATGTATATGAATAAAGTAGAGAACCAGGTGTTGCAAGTATCAGGATTCTTCAAGATGATCGAAGATGTAAATACTTGTGTATGGTATTCAGTTAATAGTAATGATTAAAAGAACTTGCTTCTTTTTTAGGTTACTCATATCTGGATGTATTCCTAAGTTGAGTAATGCTGATCGGCCTCTCTCCATTTAGTTGACATGCACTGGAGACAGCTGCATGATTTAAATCCGGTTCCAATTAAATCAGTGCCTCTATTTCTATATTGGATATAGAATAGTTCATATCTTAACAATGTTAAAGTACGAGGAGTTGTCTGGCTTATGCTTAAAACCAGACTCTGGATAACTCTAGGCACGTTTCTGTAATGGTTGTTTGTGGGTTGACCCGGGCTATGACGAGGGTTGACATTCTACCATCTGGAAGATCAATAGTGATATTGTTCTTGACTCGCCACAGTTTTAGTAAAATAGATTTTTTCAGAAAACAGTAGTGGGAGTATGGTAGAACTGGAAGTGATTCCAGAACTGCAAACGATTACTGAAAATTTGATAAGAACCTAAAGATTTAATCTGGTTTGAAATTCCGTTGGCCACTCCGCAGATATGATGGGTAACCTCAGGCACCCGAGAGGTACTCCGGTAGCCTCAAGGACGGTGACAGGGAGGTTCTTGTTTACCCAGTTTTGACACTACTATTGTTCCAGGCTATGAGACCCGGCAGGAGGATGAGTATAGCGTCGTTCTAAACTAGCTTTAGAAGTGCACGAGTATATGACTCTGCCAGAGGGTTGTCGTAGTTAGTAGGAGCAGCGGAAGCATAGTGGACAAGTAGCTTATGTCTATTTATAGACTAAAGCAGATATAGAGGAGATAGATCATCTATTTCTGATATGACAGTCATAGGTTTGACTTCATCAGAATAGGGGATGGATCTGTTAAGAAGGTAGTAGGGTGTGATGTCCTGGTATTTGGATGACATACACAGAGTAAGAAGTGAAATTCCTATACTACGATCGGTTAAACTTTGGTTGTCACACAGTGGTTTCTCCACATAGGATATGGATATTATATCAGACATTCTGGTTACTAGATCTATGGTTTTAGATCTAGATTTGGGTAGTTTCCCAATCTGGGTACTTAGACAGTATTCTAAAAGTGTTTTAGAATGGACGACTCCTGGCACGGTAGTGTACCTGCAGGTGATGGAGTCACCCTCTCTAAAGGTGTCTTACAGACTAAAGGGAGAGGGATGTGCATGATTGGCAGATCACTTGCTTAGGCAATTGAGTCAATCATGAGATGTCAAGTACCACACCAAATGTTGTTTTTGCACTAGATGCAATAAGTTGATATTAATCCTATCCTAGAGAAACATTCGGAAGCAGTCTTAGAACATAAGTGGATGTTCTAGGGATATGATAACAACCGCCTCTTTTAAGAGACAGTTATCATTCCAGGCTTCCAAGGTGACCTAAAGGACAGAGTGACTGTCAGAGTTATAATTTTCCCTCTGACGAGGGGCAGTAGTTTGGACAGGTGGTCCAAGCGGATACTGAGGGAGGTGTGGTGCAGGATACTGATTAAGTTCAGTTGATGATACAGTCTAAGAAGTTTGGATTTGGAGTTCATTTATGAACTAGGTCCTATAAGATATCCAGACATATTCTAAGACAGGTATTGCTCATTTCGGGAGATGGCTTTCTCCGCGAACTTGAGATAAAGAGAGACATAGAAAGAAACATCAGGGCGGATCCACTCACTGAGGCTATTCCACGAACGCAATAGTTTCGCAAACGGGCTTTGTGAGACTGATTAGTAGAGAAGTTGGGTGTTCGGTATCACACGGGCTGTGAGTATGCGACATCGCAATAATTAGCCTTGAGTGCAAGTGGGAGATTGCTGGATATAGTGCCCTCAGAGTCAATTATTGGATCACAGGCACGTGATTGCAATGATTGAGGGAGGACCTATACCAGTAGGACAGTCTTACTCAAGATGATAGTATGCTATCTGGTTTATCTTTATTATCGTGTACTGCTTTAGGTGACCTTACAGGTCGCTATTACACGTTGATAGAGCCCTTAGGATTCTTGCTTGACTACTAGCAGTATGATGGCGATCATATACGTGGGAGCTGGGGTCTATAAGCACATTCTTAAAAGGTCCCTAGTCGTAGGAGTTTTCGAGACATGACATCGATACTCCATTAGTAGACTAGTGAATACAGTCGAGATCCCGACGAGGGCGGTGGCCGGTCTCATAAGCCATTGGTGTCAGTTGGTTCACCTAAGATGTATACAGGTGCTCATTGCGTTATGAGTACACCGGACAGGACTCGCCGGGAACATGCTAGTTGGTATGATACCTGACGTCAGATAGCAGTTCCCTGGTGACATGTGTACAGGTTAGTTCATCAACCTGAGATCGTCATTTGTCTCGTGTGAGTTCCCACTGTGCTTTGATTACTACCCTACCACGGCTCAAAGGAGTCATGCAAACAGGTTTTAGTTGGGTACAGTCCCGAGCCATATGGAGGCAGTGAGCGGATCAGCAGGGCTTTCGTCTCTCTCGGTATTGGGGGTGAGATCGCGCTGTGTCTAGGAGAGCCATTACACGAAGTCCTTGGCCAAGGCAGGAGATTTACTAGTAGGTATTCCAGTAGTATCTCAGGGTGTTTTGGGCTACACTCCGACACGACTTGTATCGTTTTTGGGGGTCTGACTTTTACCAACCCCCTAGGCCCGCCATGCGATACTCATAGACG
The DNA here is from genome assembly GCA_030015575.1 of Agapanthus africanus. Taxonomy (NCBI): domain Eukaryota; kingdom Viridiplantae; phylum Streptophyta; class Magnoliopsida; order Asparagales; family Amaryllidaceae; genus Agapanthus; species Agapanthus africanus. Next base: position 709,887,343 of record CM057339.1, read on the forward strand.
AACGGACCGGACTGTACGAATATTGTCACCGACAGGCTCAGTAGGGTGTCAGGATGAGTTCGCTCATCGACCTCCCTTTTGGTCAATACCTGGTAGCCCGTTACGTACAGGTAGTACTTCTGATGTGCTAGTGGTTAAATCCACAGCCAAAGTATTGACGAGTCTTTAGAGTCCCCCACAGACAGTTTTCAAGTTTCGTGCGAAACATTGTAGAGGCCGTAGATATATAGCAGGGTCCGATCATATACGTGCAGTAGTGCACAGATCATGATCGGGCGGTTCATACTAGTGGGCTTTGGTTTAAGCCGGATCCTAGTATTAGATTTGTTGGATTACTTTAGTCTCATCGTATTCGTATTCAGTCGGAATGCGGATGCAGGTATGTATATACAGGTGAGGGGTATCCTTGTGATCCGTCACGAGTTTACTTTAGATGTTGCCGTATTTTTTTATTGTTGCAAACATTTGGATTAATGTTTGCATATGGAAATTATGAGCTAGAAATCTTCATTTTGTGCATTTAATGTGGCATGTGCAAGGTTAGTGACTCATGGTCTCTTTTATTGTGCATATGTCACATTATATGATGGATTTGTGTCTTGATATGATAAGGGGAGAGAGAGAGGGGCTTCCATGATATAGTTTTGGTCTTGTATTTTTCTCGTAACTTTCACTCTCATTATCAACACATAACACAAAAGAAAAAGACTTCCTCTTCTTCTTCCACCTCTAGCTCACAACCTCCATTGATGGCTTCATCTTCAACCTCCATCCATGTAATGGATGCAAGAGACAAAGTTGTCACAAACATTCTCTACTTCGACTTGGACACGTCGTCTAGCGAACTTCGTGCCCGAGTTGCTTCGGATAAAGAGGGAGCCCGTAAAAAACTCGAAGATGTGGTGCCCTTTCCGACGAGGAGACCGAGACCGAAGATGCCGCGAGGAGCTTGGGATGGTGGCCAAAGACCGAAGGACACAGATCGATCGGTATAGCTTTCAAACCCTTTCTCTAGTTGCTAGTTGTAGGTTAATGGTTCGATCCGGGTTTTAAGCATACGATAGCGCCGGTTTCTAGTTTGAAAAAGTTTTCGTTTCCGCATTTTGGCCTTGGAATGACAGCCGGGGCGCTACCGTACACTTACACTTTGTCACGACCCGAAATGGCACGTGACTGGTACTTGAATCATGTGAAGTCTATAGGAGCCCATCTAATTCAAGTAAGCCAAAAGCCCAGAAATCTAAACCTTTTAGGAAAATAGTGGAGGTAAAGTTTTGAAATAAGGTTTAACGAAATCAGCTTCCTTCTTTAAATACATAAGCAATATAATATGAAAACAACGTTTTATAATTAATTGAAAACACTTTTTGTAAGTCCATATTGCGACCCCCGGTTCTTACGGGGAGGCGGAAACGGTATAAAAAACAAATTTTATCGCAAGAGGCAACATGGACTAAACAAGGTCGGGATCGTGTCTAAACTAAACTAGCAAACTTGCTAAAGAGACTTAGCTACTCGGAAGAAGGTTATACCTAAACTTGAACTCCTTCTTCTTCAAACCTTGTAGAGGTTGATAGTTCTTGCCTCGTAGCCTTCTTCCGTCGAAGATGGATCCACCTGAGGGTTCAACCTTTGGGCTCTTCCTCGATCTTTGAGTGAACTAGGGTTTCCGGCTTGCTAAACCTTGAACCTAGAATGAGTAGAGAGTATCTAGGGGTTGTTTTCTTTTCAAGGTGAGGGATTCTCAACACATGAGAAGGAGTCACCTTGAGGTTGAGGAAGAAGAAGATGAAATGAAGAGAGAGAAGAGTTATGATAGAATGAGCTCTCTTTTTCCTTTTGCAACCATATCAAAAAGAAAAAGAATTATCTAAATAACAATAATAATTCAAATGAGAATAGTTGATGGTTGTTTTGGAATGACCACTATCATACTTCATTAAATGAATGTTGGCAAGAATCAAGGAGCATCCTTGCTAAATAATGATGATGGTCAAAAGTTCAACCATAGTCAACAAGTCAACCATGGTCAACAAGCCAACAAAACCAACCATAACATATTTTCATTTAATTACTATTATTAATAGATATCTCACTAATTCATTAGGGTTTGGAAAAAAGACGACTGTCAACTGTGCATGCGCACCCGTTCCGAAACCCTAATGAAAAACATCTTCTTCCGCCTCAAACAACTGTGCATACACACCTGCATTCTTGTTCCGAGGAACATGAATACTGAGAGATAAAAGCAACCCCCAAAACATATACCAGTATCCGTCTTAAACCAGAGCCAGCAGGCAATATCCGTCCGGACTCCAAACGTGCACAAGTGCGCGGATGAGAACGAACCCTGTCGCAAAACCATGCGACCTCTACTCTGTTTTGCCCAGAGGCGACCCTCTGTGTGGGACTCTAAAGACTCGACACTACGCTGGCAGTGGGTTTAACCACAGACCGCAAGCGACACTAGCTGTGCGTAACGGTCCCCAGGTAGTTGCCGACAAGAAGGCTGACGAGGTGAACCCCATCTGAACTCCTACTGAGTCTGAATGTGACAGTCTCCGTACAGTCCGGTCTGTTCGTCTGATACATCGCTTGTCGGGCCTAGGGGGCGGTAAAACATCAGTCCCCCAATAGCGGTACAAGTCGTGTCGGAGTGAAGCCCAAAACACCCTGAGATAACACTGGAACCTACCAGTATATCTCGCTTGCCCTGGCCAGGGACTACTCGTGTAATGGCTCTCCTAGACACAGCGCGATGTCAACCCCCAATACCGGGAGAGACGAATCCTGTCTAACCGGCACTGCCTCCAAGTGCTTCGGGACTGCACCCAACCACCACCTGTTTGCACGACTCCTTTGAGCCGTGGTAGGGTAGTGATCAAAGTGCAGTGGGAACACACTCGAGGCAAAGTGCCAGTGTCAAGTCAGCGGACTAAGCTGTACTCATGTCACCTGGGAACTGATGACTGACGATAGGTATAATACCAACCTGTCAGTTCCCGACGAGTCCTGTCCAGTGTACTCGTAACCTAACGAGCACCCGTATACTATCTCCAGTACGACGTACTGATGGCTGTGGGACAGACCATCTCCCATACTGGGATGAGAAGCGCATACGCTAGTCTACTCCGGAGTATCGATGCCCTGTCTCGATAGTCCTAAGACTAGGGACCTGTATAAGGATGTGCTTATAGATTACCCAGCCCCCACTAGTGTGACTGCCATCACAACGCTGGTAATCAAGCAAAGATCCTAAGGGCTCCACTAATGCGTATAAGTGATATACTGAAATAAACACAAGTACACATTGAAGTAGAAACAAACCAAGTAGCATACTACTATATTGAGCAAGATTGTTTATACAAGGTGAATATCCCAAGCTTCCATCAAGTAATATACAAACTAGTATGATACAGTAATGGCCTCTAGGGCATATACACTAACAATCTCCCACTTGCACTAAGGCCATGAACTGGCGTATCGAAGACCTATCATCTCGATCAGCCGCTCGAACTGAGTCTGGGGTAGGGCCTTGGTGAATGGATCTGCAGTGTTCTCTTCTGAAGCAACCCTCCGAACCTCGATCTCCTTGCGATCCACGATCTCCCTGATCAGGTGATACCGCCTCAAGATGTGCCTGGATCTCTGATGGGACCTGGGTTCCTTCGCTAAAGCTATAGCCCCATTGTTGTCGCAATACAGAGGTATTGGGTCAACAATGGACGGAACCACCTGAAGTTCTTTTAAGAACATCCTCATCCAGACAGCTTCTTTTGCGGCATCAGATGCAGCAATGTATTCCGCTTCCATAGTCGAGTCTGCAACGGTTTCCTGTTTGGAGCTCTTCCAACACACCGCCCCTCCATTGAGGGTGAAGACAAAACCCGACATGGACTTGGAATCATCCTTGTCACTCTGGAAGCTGGAGTCAGCAAAGGCCTCGATCTGGAGGTCTTTTCCGCTATACACCAAGAACATCTCCTTAGTCCTTCTCAGGTACTTGAGAATGTTCTTTACCGCTATCCAGTGTTTCTCCCCAGGGTTTGACTGATACCGGCTTACCACACTCAGTGCATAAGCTACATCCGGTCTGGTACACAACATCGCATACATTATAGAGCCTACCGCAGAAGCGTAGGGTATAATAGACATGCCATCCCTCTCCAAATCAGTCTTGGGAGACATCTCTTTAGAGAGGGTGATCCCGTGACAAGCCGGTAGGTTACCGCGCTTGGAATCTTCCATACTGAATCTCTTCACTATGGTGTCGATGTACCTGGACTGAGAAAGTCCTAATATCCTCTTGGATCTATCACGATGGATCCGGATCCCCAGGATGTATGAGGCATCACCCAGGTCTTTCATGGAGAACCTGTGTGACAAGAACCCCTTGACAGATTGTAGCATAGGAATGTCATTTCCTATTAAGAGAATGTCATCCACGTACAAAACGAGGAATACTGCAGTTCTCGCTACAAATCTACTATAGATGCATGGTTCATCTGGATTTTTGATAAAGCCAAATTCCTTGACCGTCTCATCAAAACAGATGTTCCAACTCCGCGATGCCTGCTTTAGTCCATAGATGGACTTAAGCAACTTGCACACCTTTCCGCTGCTCCCACTCTGAATGAAACCCTCTGGCTGATCCATATAGACACACTCCTCTAAATTTCCATTTAGAAAAGCGGTCTTTACGTCCATCTGCCAAATCTCATAATCGTGGAAGGCAGCAATGGCAAGAAGGATCCGAATGGATTTCAGCATAGCCACTGGAGAAAAGGTTTCGTCATAGTCCAAGCCAGGTCTTTGACGGAAACCCTTTGCTACAAGTCTAGCTTTATAGGTCTCAACCTGTCCATCTACACCAATCTTCCTTTTGAAGATCCACTTGCATCCTACGGGTTTTACCCCGTCTGGAGCAATGTCCAACGTCCATACTTTGTTGGTGTACATGGACTCCATTTCGGTCCGCATTGCATCCAGCCATTTTACCGAGTCAACGCTCTGAACGGCCTGCTGGAAGCTAGTAGGCTCATCATAATCTATGATGCAATCCTCTCTATCCCCGTCTATGAGAAAACCGTAGTATCTCTCGGGCGGATGAGACTGCCTACTACTCCTGCGGAGCGGCGTAGGAATGTCCTGTTCATTTGAACCCTCTGGTTCTACTAAGCTTTCAGTAATAGTTTGTGGTTCTGGAATTTCTTCCAGTTCTACTGCGCTCCCATTTATCTCCTTTTCTAAGAACTGGTGTTCTAGAAAGTGGGCATTACGAGAAACAAGGACTTTTTGTTCCTCTGCGTAGTAGAAAAGATACCCCCTGGTGCTCTTTGGGTATCCCACAAACTTGCACAGTACTGAGCGTGCCTCGAGTTTGTCCGCATGCTGCTTTTTGACAAAAGCCGGACATCCCCAGATCTTCAGATATTGAAGATAGGGTTTCTTCCCACTCCATAACTCATATGGTGTGGTAGGCACAGTCTTAGTGGGAACTCGGTTCAAAAGGTACGCAGCTGATTCTAGCGCATACCCCCAGAATGATCGCGGTAACTCAGCGTTACTCATCATGGACCGTACCATATCCAATAGGGTGCGGTTCCGTCTCTCCAATACACCGTTATGTTGCAGAGTGTATGGAGGAGTAAGTTGAGAGAGAATTCCATTCTCTTTTAAGTAGTTCAGGAACTCGGCACTCAAGTATTCTCCACCTCGATCCGATCTTAGAATCTTGATACTTTTGCCGGTTTGTTTTTCTACCTCATTCTTATATTCCTGGAATTTTCCAAAGGCTTCGGATTTATGTTTCATCAAGAAGACATGTCCAAACCTTGAAAAATCATCCGTAAAAGTAATGAAGTAAGAAAAACCGCTTCGCGCATGTGTAGACATTGGACCGCACACGTCGCTGTGTACGAGTCCCAAGAGCTCGCTCGCTCTTACTCCGTGTCCAGTGAACGGAGTCTTTGTCATCTTTCCTTTGAGACAGGATTGACAAGTGGCATACGATTGATATTCGAACGGATTCAAATACCCTTCTGTATGTAACTTAGTCAACCTTCTCTCATTGATGTGACCCAGTCTACAATGCCATAAGAAAGCCTGATTGATATCTGGAGACTTTCTTTTGTATGTATTCTGGACATTAAAAATCTGTGGTTGGTTTAATACGTATATACCATTGCTCAGTGTACCTGACCCAATCAGAACTTGATTAAGGTGAATGTTTACAACATTACTTACAAACGCAAATTCATAACCTTCTTTAGAAACTAAAGATACAGAAATGATATTACAAGTTGCGTTGGGTACAAAAAAAAACAATTACGCAAAACCAAAACATGCCCATCTGACATTCCCAGGTGATAGTCCCCCACGGCTTTAGCATCCATGCTAGCTCCGTTCGCAACTCTGAGGGTCATGTCACCTGCCTTCAAAACCCTACGGTTTCTCAACGCCTGCAAAGAATTACAGATATGAGATCCTGATCCGGTATCCAATACCCAGGAAGTAGAATTTATAGAAAGACAGTTTTCAATAACATACACACCTGAAGCTGAAGCCGCAACCTTCTTCAGTTCCTGTGTCCTGGCCATCCAGGCCTTGCAATCTTTCTTCCAGTGTCCACTCTTATGACAATAGAAGCATTCCTCTTTACCCACAAGCTTCCCCGCAATCTTTGTTGCCTTTTCCTTTCCCTTCGTACCCACTTTACTAACACCGCCTCTTGGTTTGGCGGGGGCTTTCTTCCTCTTTTCCTTGGCTTTCGCCTTGGACCTGGAGGAAGAAGATCCTCCTACAAACAAAGCTAGTGTATCCCTACCCTTCTGTAGGGTGCCCTCTGCGCTCCTCAGCATGTTGAGGAGTTCTGAAAGTTCAACTTCCTTTTCTTGCAAGTTGAAATTCAGTATGAACTGGGTGTAAGTGGATGGAAGGGACTGGAGAATTATATCCGTATAGAGTTCACTATCCAACATGGTCCCAAGTTCCGCGAGCTCCTCAGTGTAGCCAATCATCTTAAGCACGTGGTCCGCTACAGATGATCCGACGGCCAACTTTGTCGAAAATAACTTCTTCGACACTTCGTATCTTGCGATACGAGACTGCTCTCCATACAGTTCTTTTGTATGGAGAAATATGGATTCCAAATCCATATTCTCGTGCCTCCTCTGATGATCGTTGTCCATCGAGGCAAGTACGAGGCACCTGGCCTTCGCGCTGTCAATCTCCCAAGTCTTACGGATTTCCTTATCCGCGACGCTGGAGGTGGGACCTGGGACGGGGGGAGCTTTGGTGGTAAGAAGATACCCCAGCTTGTCGTAAGTGATTGCCAACTTGACATTCCTGAGCCAATCTTTGTAGTTTGGCCCTGTCAATATGTTTTTATCTAGAAGTAACTTAAGTCCAGTCATTTCGATTTGGTCGCTGCAGGGGGGAGAGAAGAAACACTTTAGCACGATGCTCTTGCAAGTTTAGAATGGTTTTTAATTTGTCTAAACAGGATGGCTCCCACTGTCTCTCGAATCCCTCCTCAAACCATAAAGGAAGAATTAGTCAGGATCAATCCCACCGCACAATACTTGCTTAACCGTTCAGCCAGGCCAGTGTCGGTACTTCGAGGGAGGTTTTCCAACGCTTTCGCGAAGTTCCTTAATTAAATAACCTCTTTTCCCTGGGGGCGTAGCCCCGCTAACACCTTTCTAGGCACCTACTAGGTTTATAGCATTGATCGTTTAGTGAGAAATTTCCCGAGGAGTAGCATATACTCACAGTAGGATCGGGATCCAAATATCATCGCGTGATGAAACTGAAGGAATCCTACCAGAATCACCACACTCCAAATGGTATGCAAATCTAGCAAGTTTCAGTACTTATGAAACTCCCGATGTGGATTTTTGCCCCATGCTCTTATGACCTTGGCGTGAGGTCAAAATGTCATAAGTCACATGTCAAGTTCTTCCCATCATTATCCTGGTTAATTTGAACCCACCCGTACCTACCCTTGACGTAGGCCAAAATGGCAGTACGACTGTCTCAAACCAACGCATTCTATCTATGCAACAGATAAATATCCGGCAGCTACCAATCACTATGCCTTGGCGTGAGGTCAAAATACATAGCTTGAATACTACCGTATATTTAACTGAAATGATGGAGGGCTACGAATGGTTTTGGCGAAACCGTGAACGTAGTGAACTTGATATAATCGATGGAACGAGATAGCTTTTAGAAGGAGTGGCTCGAGCTCCGCATTTAAAAGTTAGTTTTGAAAAGAACCGAGTGGTTTTTCGAAAGTGTTCCAACGACTTTAGCTTGGTTTATTATCTTGCATTAGTTCTTTTAATGCGTCCCATCATTTAAATCCTACCATTGCAGAAAACAACCAAAATATGACGTACGCTTATGCCATTCGCATTCGCCACGGGGTCCCGTCATCACTCGTTAGGTTACTTAACTAACGACAGAGCGGGGGCTGGGCTAGCGCGGCTGTAAAACATAAGTAACGGCTAAATAGAAAGCAATGATAGACCTTACAGATCACAGATGAATACATTGGATATACTAGCAATCCGCAATCCTTTCGAGCCTGGAACGAAAAGCGGATAACACGGTCGCGGTGAATAGCCAAATACCCCACCCAAGACCCCTACGGGTGCGGCAAACTACCCGCCAAGTACTCGGTAGTTTGTGCACCCCCTCCATGGGTCTATCCTAGGAGCAAAAACAGTAAAAAGAATTATACAATGACGGCTACAACCCCGACCCGGTTGTGCGGCCAAACAAATAATAATTATTACATCAATTTACATTTACAATGAATGAAAGAAAAACAAAACCTCATCTCACATCCACCCCGGCTATTCACCCGCGACAGTCCAACACATTCATATACACATTGCAATATCAAACACAGATCATGTATAACCCCGACTAATCGTCTTATAGCGATTGGCCGACGTTCAATACATGCAAGCATCACAGATATAACCATCATAGTCAAAGTGCAGTGAAGTTCGGAAAAAATACGGAATTATAGGACCCCAAAAGTAAATTTCTTTTCTGGAAAATCTGGGCACATATAATATATTTTAAAAATCCCAAAACCAACACAGACACACACTGCACGAAAAACGATGCACAGAAAACGACAAACGGCGGCGCTTCCGCGGCACATGCCTACCTCGTGCGGCGGAAGAGCGGCGGTTTGAACGAAACAGTGGATCGTTTTTCATGGGTGTTCACACAAAACCCTGAGCCGAATTTACAAGTATAATGTTTTTCATTTAGAGCAGAAAAAATTTCAACAGAAACTTAGGGTTTTTGTTTTTCCGGTTTTGTGATTTTTTTCGGTTCCGAACTTCGTTACACTTCACTACCAAGCTAGTTTAAGTTTAGTTAGGCTCTGATACCACTGTAAGTCCATATTGCGACCCCCGGTTCTTACGGGGAGGCGGAAACGGTATAAAAAACAAATTTTATCACAAGAGGCAACATGGACTAAACAAGGTCGGGATCGTGTCTAAACTAAACTAGCAAACTTGCTAAAGAGACTTAGCTACTCGGATGAAGGTTATACCTAAACTTGAACTCCTTCTTCTTCAAACCTTGTAGAGGTTGATAGTTCTTGCCTCGTAGCCTTCTTCCGTCGAAGATGGATCCACCTGAGGGTTCAACCTTTGGGCTCTTCCTCGATCTTTGAGTGAACTAGGGTTTCCAGCTTGCTAAACCTTGAACCTAGAATGAGTAGAGAGTATCTAGGGGTTGTTTTCTTTTCAAGGTGAGGGATTCTCAACACATGAGAAGGAGTCACCTTGAGGTTGAGGAAGAAGAAGATGAAATGAAGAGAGAGAAGAGTTATGATAGAATGAGCTCTCTTTTTCTTTTTGCAACCATATCAAAAAGAAAAAGAATTATCTAAATAACAATAATAATTCAAATGAGAATAGTTGATGGTTGTTTTGGAATGACCACTATCATACTTCATTAAATGAATGTTGGCAAGAATCAAGGAGCATCCTTGCTAAATAATGATGATGGTCAAAAGTTCAACCATGGTCAACAAGTCAACCATGGTCAACAAGTCAACAAAACCAACCATAACATATTTTCATTTAATTACTATTATTAATAGATATCTCACTAATTCATTAGGGTTTGGAAAAAAGACGACTGTCAACTGTGCATGCGCACCCGTTCCGAAACCCTAATGAAAAACCTCTTCTTCCGCCTCAAACAACTGTGCATACACACCTGCATTCTTGTTCCGAGGAACATGAATACTGAGAGATAAAAGCAACCCCCAAAACATATACCAGTATCCGGCTCAAACCAGAGCCAGCTGGCAATATCCGTCCGGACTCCAAACGTGCACAACTGCGCGGATGAGAACGAACCCTGTCGCAAAACCATGCGACCTCTACTCTGTTTTGCCCAGAGGCGAGTACCCTCTGTGTGGGACTCTAAAGACTCGACACTACGCTGGCAGTGGGTTTAACCACAGACCGCAAGCGGCACTAGCTGTGCGTAACGGTCCCCAGGTAGATGCCGACAAGAAGGCTGACGAGGTGAACCCCATCTGAACTCCTACTGAGTCTGAATGTGACAGTCTCCGTACAGTCCGGTCTGTTCGTCTGATACATCGCATGTCGGGCCTAGGGGGCGGTAAAACGTCAGTCCCCCAATAGCGGTACAAGTCGTGTCGGAGTGAAGCCCAAAACACCCTGAGATAACACTGGAACCTACCAGTATATCTCGCTTGCCCTGGCCAGGGACTACTCGTGTAATGGCTCTCCTAGACACAGCGCGATGTCAACCCCCAATACCGGGAGAGACGAATCCTGTCTAACCGGCACTGCCTCCAAGTGCTTCGGGACTGCACCCAACCACCACCTGTTTGCACGACTCCTTTGAGCCGTGGTAGGGTAGTGATCAAAGTGCAGTGGGAACACACTCGAGGCAAAGTGCCAGTGTCAAGTCAGCGGACTAAGCTGTACTCATGTCACCTGGGAACTGATGACTGACGATAGGTATAATACCAACCTGTCAGTTCCCGACGAGTCCTGTCCAGTGTACTCGTAACCTAACGAGCACCCGTATACTATCTCCAGTACGACGTACTGATGGCTGTGGGACAGACCATCTCCCACACTGGGATGAGAAGCGCATACGCTAGTTTACTCCGGAGTATCGATGCCCTGTCTCGATAGTCCTACGACTAGGGACCTGTATAAGGATGTGCTTATAGATTACCCAGCCCCCACTAGTGTGACTGCCATCACAACGCTGGTAATCAAGCAAAGATCCTAAGGGCTCCACTAATGCGTATAAGTGATATACTGAAATAAACACAAGTACACATTGAAGTAGAAACAAACCAAGTAGCATACTACTATATTGAGCAAGATTGTTTATACAAGTTGAATATCCCAAGCTTCCATCAAGTAATATACAAACTAGTATGATACAGTAATGGCCTCTAGGGCATATACACTAACACTTTTCGCCATTGAAAATTTCGGCAGCACCTCCTTTATATATTTTAACCCGAAAACGGTACACACAATATAATAAAAGGCATCCCCAAGCGGGAGCTAGCTCTTTGCCAAATGGCGGGACAACCACGCAACATAAAATGAATATACAATGCTGAAGGGTGAGGATCAAAGCTCAGAAAGAAAGTAAAGAACTCAACATCATCAAGGAAGCCAGAAAACCATAATAATACATGAGCACGACTCTAAGGTCGAAAGAATAAACAACTGGTTTTCTAACTCTATCAAATAATACAAGTCTGGTTGATAGAGTTTACTAGATACAACTGAAACAAATAAAAGTACAATGGTGGTCACGATGCAAATGAACCTACCTACCCAAGCAATCACTCGGAAGGAAGCAGTGTGCCAGCAAGCCACAACGAATTTTTTACGGCCAACCCTGTAAGAAACAGTGGCACAACGGGGGTGAGTTTCCAATTCGTGAGTAGAAAACATCACCGAGAAGAAATCGCATGTATGGATCTCTCCTAGGTCATACAATAAAAATACACAATACTACAATAAGGGTGACAGCATATCAAGTGTGATATCAAATTACTCATGTCCGTGTCAAGAGAAATAATATATCGATGCGTGACATGTTCTAATGCACCATCCAACATGTGTCCAACAGCGACACACAAATCATGATAAAACCCGAGTGCCCAGCATCGACACTCAAAACATATCGAAGTCCGTGTCTGACAACGACACATAATACTCAAATCTCGGGCTCCGTCGGTCCGGATCGGCCCTTGGGCTCCGTCAGTCCGGATCGGCCCATCACATCAAACCTCTCGACTACATCTGTATCCTCTGGATATCCGCCGCGCCCGACATCACCGGTAAGTAGTCCGCCCCTTCCAGGCTCATCGTCATCCCTATAAAAGCACTCTCGCCCCGGGGTACTATACCGGGTCCACCATGTACCCGGGACGGTTCATCCTCCTCCTCAAATCGGGTCTTGACTACCAACAGAAATCAAGAAAACTCATGGTGGATGACATATATATCATATCACGAGAAAACCGCAACTTGCATTTTAAAATGATAATGAGTTTATAAAATCCATGTGGTTTTCCCCAAATCCAGAAACCTCATGGAAAATCCGAAATCCTAAAATCAAGAGTCAATAAACAGTGAATACCGGTATAAAGCCCCACAATATTGCATAACAGAATGAATGTATAAATGCATGAACTGTCTAAGTAACAAATGCAATATCTAAACTAGCATATGAAAACAAGCGTACTAGTACTATGTTGAAACTAACAGTTAGCAATTTATACCAACAAAGTAATGTTTTCTAATGTGTACGTGACATGGAAATTACCGAAGATGATGTGTGTGAGCCGGAAAGCAAGTGTACGTGGAGCATATGCATCATCGGTAATGGTGCTGGTGTCCTAACAACATGGGTTCATAATAACAAAAGAAAACACATGTACAAGCATGCAATGCGATGAGAACAACATGAATATAGTGAAAAAGATGTAGTAACCGCAACATATAAGAATATACATATCCAATATACGTGTCATACAGTTTTTGGTGTTTGAAATAGCACGAATCGTAGTTTTAGAAAAATAGGGGCTATGAGGTCTTTTAGAAAACATACGTCATTTGAAAAATCCGTAGTATCCCTTGGCCTGTCATTAAAAATACTCACGATTCGTTAGTTTTGAAAATAAGTATGACTCGAGACCAGTCAAAAGGGTACGGAAATCCACCTAAAGTCTGAGTCGATATATCTAGTAGTCGGTGATCTCGCCTCAATAGCGTCACGTACAGTAAAATACGTAGTACGACATCTTCGAGTCAAGAGTGCGGATCAATCATCTTATCTATACCTCGTACGGTAAACTACATCGTACGGCATCCCAAAATCGTGGTACGGGTCAAATATCACATATACCTTATTATTCATATTGTATCATTATCGTAAAATCATGAATTAGGGGTACCGTTCTAAAGTCTAGTACATTCCAATATCATCAAACATATATCCTCGTGTGTATGAAACACATAGCCCAACGATCCACTATAATATCATGTCGTATATCATATCACGACCCAAACACATATCACAATCTCACGGCATCATGCCTGATCAGATCGGCTCATCTCTAAGTATCATATACTGGGCTCATCATCCGTGTATACGTATGTGTGTGTGTATCAACACATCCACACACACACACACACACACACACAGATATATATATATATATATATATATATATATATATATATATATATATAAACATATATACCCAAAATCATATCACGTGTGTGCATGTGTGTGTGTGTTAACTTTTACTTTAAGGTTTCGCGACTAAGAAACTAACTAAAAGCACTATCATGCTAAGTATTCACGTCTCACAATAACACACACACACACACACACATATTTCATAAACGCATTCTATCCTACGAAATTGCGGGGGTGCTATACTGTAATATTTCAGAAAATATAAAATATTATTTTTGGAATTTAATATTAAAATAATATATTTCGCAAAAACTACCCGATTTGCGAAATTGGGGTTTTCGTAAAACGGTATAAATATATACCAATAATTGTGAAATAATTGGAGATTAAAATGATTTATTCATTTAAAAATATATTTATTGGATTTGGCATTTTTATAATTAATTATATGCAGTTTGAATAAAAATTAATTAGTGCACTACTAATCGCGATTAAGCTAAATCCGTGTTTCAGCATTTTTCCATGGTTAGTGCACCATGACATGTTGCATTTGGTTGCATATTGTTTCATTGGTATTTGTTGATATGTGGCTTTTAGAGAAAAAAGGTAAAAAAGTGAATTATTAGAGAGAGAGAGAGACATGAGTTGTTAGAGGGAGAGAATAAGAAAGAGAGAGAGAGGACAGCCATCACTTTCCTCCCCCATTTGTTTCCTTCATCTTCCTCATCCTCATGTTCCCTCCACCTCCACCTTCAAGTATCATCTCAAAATCTTTATCAAAGCCCTATACTCCTTTCATTAAAGATGATCCCGTCCTCATCCTCAACACTTTGGACCAATCAAAGCTGGATTTTGAAGACTTTGAGAAACTCAAGAAAATTCTTGAGTTGCCAAATGAGGTATAATTCTAAACCCTAGCTAAGTTATTATGTTTAGTGTATTCTAGTTTAGTTTAGAAAGTGATTAAGTGTGGATTGTGATCTTAGAAATTTTCTAGTTGAGGTCTAGGGTTTGAGTTGTGTTGTGGTGATGTGTAGTGGCTGTTACAAGACCTTAGTGTTAGAATTCTGGACAAAACCAGAGACTAGACACCGAGATGCGAACTTTAGAATTGCCGATATCGGGTTTTTGTGGAATTAGTGATGGTATTTAGAGATCTGCTGCTACCCGGAGACCCTAAAAATTATATAGCGATTACAGTGAGTCGTGCAGGAAACCTTGAAGCTACCCTAGTGCCAAATTCATTTTCCTGGCCGTAAATAATCCCTTTCTGGCCGCAAATGTCATCCTTGGTGTGAGATAATGGGTTCGTGCTTGGTCTGTAGCTCCTATATCTGATAATTAGACCTCCTATATCTGCAAAATTGGCTAATTGTACCTGAGATGAAATCTGGGAGTGGTTTTCCTAGATTGCTGTTTTCGTGTTTTGAGATTCTAAAACTTGGGTTTTGGTATTTGATATTGTATTGGGTCGTTGGATATTTGTACGTCAATGACGAGAGTTTTTTGGTTGTTTTTGCATGCGTAGGCTATAGGTTCTAACCTATGAGCGTACCTTATGCCATATTGGTTTTCCGAACTTGATTTTAATAGCATTTGCGTTTGTGTATTTATTATAGATACCTTCACGTGGATTCCGAGACGACGGAGCACGTCGACTACGGCAGAACAAGGAGTTCCGCAGGTGAGTAGATTTATATCTTATAGGGTTACTAGGCACTGTCACAAGGTTCTACAAGGCATCAACCATGGCCGATTTAAAATTTAGACGTGCCGAACAACCCTAACCAAGATCTTAAACTAGAGATTAGGCGAAAACAAAGCAAGTAAACAACTTTACTTCTAAGAGTTATGGATTACAAACTTGTAGTCCGTTCCTTCACTTCTAAAGCTCCGTGTTGAGGTCCTTTCGCTGCGATCATCGAGTACCCGGACTCAAGAGAGGCTCCATGAAGAGAAAGATGCAATCTTGCTTCCGATCTTCGATAACAAAGATGATCTACCTTGAAGAAACTCAAGCCCAAACTTTTGCTTCACTAATCAAGTATTAGCAAAGCAAACACCCTAATCTAAGTCGCTAGAATATATGAGGATGATGAAGTAGGAATTTAGCTCTCATTTGTTTTCTTTATCTCACTCATTTTCATCACTTTTGAAAAAGCTAGAAAGCTTTTTATCAAAGAGGAAGAAGAAGAAGAAGAAGCAAAACCATTAGTGATGAATAATGAATCAAGTGTGGTTAGAAATGCAACCATGGGTTAAGTATGAAGACTTAACCCATGTAGAGAATTAACTATGGTTAAAGGGTTGGGTTGGGTTACAAAAATATCTTTGCAAAATATCACAAAATATCAAAGTCAAAGTCAAAGCTTCAAGAAGCTTCTTGAAAGCTTCATGAAAGTTTAACCCTAATCCAAACCCTAACCATATTTAAACTCCACAAATCATGTTGCATTTATAACCAGAACAAGTTACAATATTATACATCACATATACAATATTTATTGCAACAAAATAAAATAATACAATTAACATATATCATATATATATCAATGTATTACCCGAGTGAGAAAAAGAATCTTTAAGTGAGCTTAAATTAGTTAATGTAATTTAATATATCAAATATATAATTATACATTAAATTATCAAATCAACACTTGATCCGATAATCCGGCTATTTCACAAATAACCGACTAATATAATCTGTATCAGTTCATCGAATCAACACTTGATCCGATGACCCG
Source organism: Agapanthus africanus (assembly GCA_030015575.1). NCBI lineage: Eukaryota > Viridiplantae > Streptophyta > Magnoliopsida > Asparagales > Amaryllidaceae > Agapanthus > Agapanthus africanus. Next base: position 709,903,836 of record CM057339.1, read on the forward strand.
GCTATATCACATATACCCGGCCGATATCTCAAATCGCAAGAATCTAATACGGTATTGCATACACGTATTATTCTCGGTCCCGCACATATCTCATATGTGCTCCTACTCCGTTTTTCCTGAGCCAGGAAATCTCTGTGTAGGACTTTAAAGAATCGTCAATACGCCGGCAGTAGGTGATGATCATATCAAACACCCACAAGCTGCAAGCGGTCAGCTAAACGTAATACCCACCCAGGTATTGAGCAATCAGAAGATCAACAAGCAAGCCTGTACATTGTCACGACCCAAAATTGGCCCGTGACGGCCCTAATACTACGCAACGCCTAAAGACGTAACGCAGTAAAAGAAAGCCAAAACCCAGAAATATAAACCATGAAAAATACGGAAAAGATAATATAAGTTTTGAAACCATTGAAATCGCAACCCAAATTCTTTAAAAGTCTTACTTTAAAATTTTAGCAACACCCCCATTTTATAAAGACTAGTCAAGATGAATACAACAGAGATAATGACAGTAGAGAAAAAGCTGTATATAAAAGACATCAAATCCACAATAATACATGCTAACGTCCTCACCAAGTCTCTATGTCCACAAATACAATAGTAGATGGAGAGAGAGTACAATATACAACGAAGGTACAATATGAAATACAGATAACCGTCTAACCCACCTAAGCAAAATGGTACTGTGAGCTGATGCGGTATCTGTAGCAAAAGGTGGTAGCTGGATAGCTGAATAAAGGAATAGCCTGCCTCGACTACTCTGGGGAAAAACCTGAAACACCTGTGGCACAACGGGGGTGAGTTGCCAACTCGTGAATAGTATAAAACATATGCAGGTAATCGCAGGAATGCACGTACAGCATGAATCTAAGGTATGCGATTACAGTAGTAATATGTCATGCAATGCTGAAATAAGAGAGTACACTAGCAGGTACAATCAATATGTGAAGCAATGATGACATATAAAAGTATGCAATAACTATGCAATAGAGATATGAGAAAGCACATATGCAACTATCATAAGGGTACACTACAAGTACTACCAAAATATGAATCTGTGCAAAAGATAGGTAAGGGTGTAGTATAGGGTAGAATATGCCATTTCCCACGGAAACCTGACGTCGTGGCAGGATCACAATCCATCAAGATACTCCAATCCCAAATTCTCAAACCAGCCCCCACATTGGGCACTCACATCATATAAGTCTCACATCTCCTCAATGTACAATATCGAGTAATCTCCTATATCCCGAATGTACAAATCACCAATCACATAGGTATATCCAATGTCCAGTCCCAATGAATCACCTAGTATCCCAAGTCCAATCTCAAGTAAGAATCTAACATCCTAAAGGTATGTATATGTACAGAAATAAATATGATGGGGGCAATACACATATATTAGCGTCCCATACCACTAATATTGGTGTAAGGGTATATATAACAACGGCTAAGTCCCCTGTTATATATACAAAAAGGGGTTAAAGAAATATCATGAAACCGTGTGCCAAGCATCGACACAGAAATCCTCGTATATGGGGCTCCGTCAGTCCAGATCAGCCCACGGGGTCCGTCTGCAGTGTCGGCCCTCGGCCCCGACAGTACAGGTCATCCCGTATCCATCTCTCTACTCTGGCCAGTAGCCTCCGGACAACTGCCAGGTCAAATCAATCACCGGTAGGTACTCGCCCGCCTCCAGGCTCAATCGGCAAACCCATCGATCTTCTTGCCGAGGGGAACCATACCGGGCCCCACCATGTACTCTCATACGGCAACCACACATCGTATGGAGCATAAAATCAGCACCGATAAAACTCATGGGGGACGCTCAAATATCATATCAAGGAAACCGGGTTGTTACATGTATGCATAATTTCATGAACTCCCGCGGTTCCCAAATCCCGAAAACATCATGTAAAATCCAGATAAACAATGCGCAATCCAAGAATAAATGTATGCGATATATCTGAATGCGAGCAGGTAAACACAAGTATATAGCTGAACCAGATGTATGCGAAATCATGATAAGGTACAGCTAAGTAACATCAGTAAATGTGAATATGCGACAACAACTGAATATGTGTCTAACATACAGGTGTAGCAAAATATAGGTATCTACCTATAGGAACTGATGTCGTATACCCCCTGGGTATAAGTAACATATGTAGGAAATCCCTCCCGGTATAGGTAAAATATGTAGGAGGTATACCTGTAGCTGTATCGCAGAGTGAAAATATACCTATCACTAAAGGTATGATACACTATAGGTATACCGATAAGCTAGATGTCAAGTGTGGCAAGCAATGGTAGCTATAAGGGGTAGTGTGTGACAAGGCAATTATTGACGGTGTGTGTGTAGCATACAATCCGTGCTCGTGCAATATGAACCGTCAATAATGTGTGCGGTGTCCTACGGCAGCTAGTCACGGTATAACAATATCTAAGGAAAAGCAGTAAGGCGCAATTCTACAATGACGTAGAATGTGCGACAGGTAATTGAATCCTAGCCCAGACGCATAACGCCATGCGGGCGATTCCCCTGTAGATGTTATATCTACTCACCTACACTCCACGCTGGGTGAATCCTACAGTCTGCTCCCTCTGTAGTAGTGTCCGTAGCTCCTGCCTGCAAACCTGTAAACACGACATGAATATCACATATAAGCCAAAATATTCCGCGAAACGCGATATCGAATCGAAACGAGAAACTCGCGTCGCGAACTAAGCGCGCGTGTGCACGATACGCTAAATCGTGTGTGTACGCGTCTAAAACCATCGCGACACGCCGCGATACGCTGGATCACAGAACTCACTCACGTATTGCGCGTATCGCGCAAACACCACGAACACAAAAACGACAAATAGTCCCAGATTTTCCTACAGGTAAAATATCACAAAACTAGACATGCCAAAGACCTAGAAAACACAGCAGGGAGCCCTACACCAAAACCCCAACACCCAAGCCCCCCTCTGGGCCGCAATTTGCGGCCAAAACAAGGAAATTGGCGGCCAGGTTAGGGGTAGGGTGGCTCGTCTTCTGGTGGTGTTATCTATACCTAGTGTACATGCTCCAGTTCCCTCAATTTTACTCTGCAAGGTCCGGGTCTATAGCAGATCACAAAAGTCACAAATATCGCTTTAAAAACACCAAATTGCACAAATAAGAAACATTATGGTATTTTAGTGTAGTCTGGCTATTATCTCAGTGGAAGTGGCCTAACAACACTACAAGGAGCTAGGTTAACCAATTCCAACACATTCCAACCAAAATTCCACACAAAACACCAAACTAGCACTAAACTAGCAATTTAATACAAACCGACACTAACAATCACACAACTAATCAAACTAGGGATTGGGGTTCAGAAATTATACCCTAAGGAGCCCTAGAAAGCTGGTGAAGAGGTGTAGGGAGGAGGTGAGAGCTCCTGCAAGTGCTGGGACTCCTCCTGCTGCTGCTGCTTGCTGTTGCAACTGCTGCTACTTCTGGTGTTGCTGCAACTGCTGATGATATTGCTGTTGTTATTGTTGTTGTTGTTATCTTTGTTGTTGTTGTAGCTGATGATGCTGCTGCTGCTCCTGTTTCTACTGCTGCTATTGTTGTTGTTGTTGTTGTTGTTGTGAAGATGATGATGATGATGATCCCTGCAGCTGCTGCTGCCACTGCCTGTTGCTGCTGCTGCCAAGGCTTGCTGCTGCTGCTTCTTCTCTCTCTCTCTCTCTCTGCAGTGAGTGTGTGTGTGTGTGTTTGTGAGAGAGAGAATGAGGGAAAAGAGAATGAGAATGAGTGCAAGGCTACAACCCCTCCCTCTCTCCTTCTCTCTCATCATTAATGAGGCATGGTTCACCCCATGCTCACCATGCCCTCTCTCACACACAAGTCAACATTCAACCCAATATTAAAACATTTCCCAAAAATCATTTTAATTAAAACCAACCATAACACTATTAAACCCAAAACACCTAATACAACCTTAACACTAAATTAAGCAATGGTTAAACCACAATTACATCCTAGTTATCATGCACAAGTGTGTGTGTGCCTAACAAAATTCTAATAAAATACACAATAATTAGGATAAAATATTAAAAACTTAATTTGGTAAACTTTTATTAAAAACCACACATTAAAATATAATTAGCTACAAAACACATTCTAAGGTGTTACATACATTCTCCTGTGAATCCATCCAGTAACACTCCCGTACAGTCCGGTCTCTTCGTCTGATATGTCGTATATCTCGCCTAGGGGTGGTAAACGTCAGACCCCAATAGCTTGATAAGTTGTGTCGATATGAGGTCCATAACAGTTCGAGAAATTACTGATAGCACTTACCAGTAAATCTCAGCAACCCTGGCCAGGGATTTCCAGTTATAGCCAATCGAACACAGCGCAACATCAACTCTCTATACCGGGAGAGACGAAACCCCTCCTATAGCTCATTGCCCCCATGTGATTCGGGACTGTACCCAAAAGCCACCTTTTTGCACGCCCTCTTGGACGTGGTATGATGGAAATCAAAGCACAGTGAGAATCGCACAAGACTCTATAACGATCTCGGGTCTACAGACTAACTTGTACCAGTGTCACCAGAGAACTGCCATCTGACGTGAGGTATAATACCATCTGGGAGTTCTCGACGGGTCCGTCCAGTGTATCCAGTCTCCACTGAGCACCCGTATACCTTCTCTGATGTCAAACACCAATGGATATGGGATCATCCATCGCCCATCATATGGGTCAAGAAGCGCATACGCTAGTCTACTCTGGAGTATCGATGCCCTGTCTCGGTACTCCCACGACTAAGAATATTTGAAGGATGTACTTGGTGACTACACTGTCCCCACTAGTATGATCTGCATCATAGTCATGGTAGTCAAGTACTCATCCTATGGACTTTATCAATATGTGACATAGAGACAATCAGAGTACATGTTAAGATAAAGAGTAACCAGATAGCATACTATCATGTCGAGCAAGAAAGTCCTCACTATATATGTCCAAGCATCCATTACAATATACAATGTATGTACAGTAATGGCCTCTATGGCATACATATAACTAACAATCTCCCACTTGCACTAGGGCCATCTGTTGGAGTATCGCATACCCAGCAATTAGCAGTTATTGAAGTATCTCATACTCAACCATCCCATAAAAGTCTCTACTGGGAAATAGGCCTTTGTGAGTGGATCCGCATTGTTGTCCTCTGTGTCTACTCTCCTAACCTTGATCTCCCTGGAGATCAACCATCTCCATGATCAGGTGCTACAGCCTAAGAATATGTCTGGATCTCTGATGGGATGGGGGTTCATTGGCATAAGCCACAACTCCATTGTCGCACAATGGCAGGAACGAAGTTCATCTCATGAACTAATATATATCCAGACTGCCTCTTTGGTAGCATCCTTGGTAACGATGTATCTTGCCTTTAATCATCTAGTAAGTCACGGTATCTAGCTTGGAACTCTTCCAACATACCGTCCCTCCACTGAGGGTAAAGATAATGCCTGCGACTGACATTCAGTCGTCCTTATCACCCTGGAACCTTTCCAGTGATTCTCCCCAGGATCGATTGATACCATCTCACTACAACTAGTGAGAATCCTAACATCCAATTAGATCTATCTCATTGATCCATAACCCAGGATTTAGGAGGTATCACCTTGATCCTATAGAGAATCTTTGTGATAAGCGGAGATTGACCGAGCGTAGAATAGGAAACTCCTTCCCTATTAAGAGTATGTCATCCACGTACTCTACGAGGATCACCATACTCCGTACTACCTTTTTGTATATACAAGAATCATCTACCATTTTGATGAAGTCAAACTCTTTGACTACTTCATCAAAACAGACGTTCCAACTCCGCGATGCCTGATTTATCCCATAAAACATCATGCTCACGTTTCCGCTGCTCCCACTGTTTACGAAGCCCTCTGGTTGTGTACTTATAGACGCTCTCTTCCAAATCAATATTTAGAAAAGCAGTCATGACACCCAACCGCCAGATATCGTAGTCATGGTATGTAGCCGTGGCAAGTAGGATCTGGATAGACTTAAGCATTGCTTTGAAAGTCTCAACTTTTCCATGTACACCAAGTAATCTTCTCAAGATATACTTGCTCCTGATGGGGATTTAACCCTTCAGATAAAGCAACCAAAGTCCATACTTTGTTGGTGTATAAGGATTCCATCTCAGATCGCTAAGCATCCAGCCATCCTTACAGAGTCCCACTCCTGATGGCCTGCTCGAAAATAGTTGGGTCATCATCTCATGATGCAATACTCTCTCCCACTGTTATAGAGAAACCGAAGTATCTCTCAGGTGGATGAGGAAACCTACTAGATCGGCGGAGAGGCTGAGGTTCGTTGGGATCTATTGAATCCTCCAGGTTTACCAAATCATCAGCTGCAGTTTGTATAGCTGGAACTCCTTCCAGTTCTACCTCATAACCACTAATTTCTTCACAAGAAATTCCCTTTTTCTCAAAAAGTGGTATGCCGAGAAATAAAACATTTTTTGTTCCTCCGTATGGTAGAAGATATTCCCTTGCGAATGCTTGGGATATCTAACAAACTTCCACAGAACTGCCCTTGCCTCGAGCTTGTCCGGATTTTGCTTTTGACATAGGCCGGACAACCCCAAATCTTAACTTCCTTAAGAGATGGGCTCTTCCCATACCATATCACATATGGAGTGGTAGGCATTTGATTTGGTTAGAACCCTATTCAATAGGTATGCAACTTCTCAAGTGCATAACCCCAAAAGAAAATAGGCAACTCAGTAGTACTCATCATAGAGCACACCATATCACATAGGGTGCGATTGCTCCGCCCCGATACACCGACGTGCTGTGGTGTATTTGGAGGAGTAATGCTGAAAGAGAATCTCATTCTCCTTTAGAATAGTCCAAGAATTCTGTGCTCAAGTATTCTCCTCCTTGATCACATCAAAGGACATAATACTTATACCCAGTTTTTGGTTCTCTACTTCTAACTTATATTCATTGAATTTCTCAAAAGTTCCAGACTTGTGTTTCAACAGGAACATATGTCCGGATCTTGAGAGATAATCAGTGAATGTAATGAAGTACAAAGAACCGGTCTTGGCATGTGTAGACAGGGGACCTTCATACATCAGCATGTATCAATCCCAAGAGTTCACTAACTCCTTTTCTGTTTCCAATAAACGGAGCTGTAGTCATCTTATCTTTGGGACATGACTGGAAAGTTTTACAAGATGTAAATCCAAACTAATTTAAATATACATCTTTATGTAACTTTAGCTAGTCGGGTCGCATTGATATGACCTAGTCTACAATGCCTCAAGAAGGATTCGTTCATTTCTGAACTCTTCCTCTTGTGTGTGTTCTGTACGTTAAGAACTGTGGTTTGATTTAGAACGTCTATGTTTTTAGATAACGTGCCTGAACCGATCAACTCTTGATATAGGAAATGTTCAAAACATTATCCAACAATACAAAATTATATCCTTCTTTACTAATAAAGAGATCGATATGATGTTGTATATTAGGTTTGGTATCTAATAACATTCGTTCAGAATCAATGTAGTCTGATAATACACGGTGATCATTGCCAACAGACTTGGCTGCAACACTTGCATCATTTCCAACTCTTGAAACTGTTAGTGTATATGCCCTACAGGCCATTACTGTATCATACTAGTTTGTATATTACTTGATGGAAGCTTGGGATATTCACAGTTGTATATACAATCTTGCTCGAAATGGTAGTATGCTACTTGGTTTATCTCTGCTTTAATATGTGCATGTGTTTCTTTTAGCATATCGCAGATATACATATTAGTAGAGCCCTTAGGATTATTGCTTGATTACCAGCGTTGTGATGGCGCTCACACTCGTGGGAGCTGGGTAATCCATAAGCACATCCTTATATAGGTCCCTAGTCATTGGACTATCGAGACAGGGCATCGATACTCCGGAGTAGACTAGCATATGCGCTTCTCATCCCAGTGTGGGAGACGGTCTGTCCCACATCCGTCAGTACGTCGTACTTGAGATAGTATGCGGGTGCTTGTTAGGTTACGAGTATACTGGACAGGACTCGTCGGGAACTGTTGGTTGGTATTATACTATCGTCAGTTATCAGTTCCCAGGTGACATGAGTACAGCTTAGTCCGCTGACTTGACACTGTCACTTCGCCTCGAGTGTGTTCCCACTGCACTTTGATTACTACCCTACCACGGCTCAAAGGAGTCGTGCAAACAGGTAGTTTTTGGGTGCAGTCCCGAAGCACTTGGAGGCAGTGACGGTTAGACAGGATTCGTCTCTCCCGGTATTGGGGGTTGACATCGTGCTGTGTCCAGGAGAGCCATTACACGAGTAGTCCCTGGCCAGGGAAAGCGAGATATACTGGTAGGTTTCCAGTATTATCTCAGGGTGTTCTGGGCTTCACTCCGACACGACTTGTACCGCTATTAGGGGACTGACGTTCACCGCCCCCTAGTCCCGCCATGCGATGTATCACACGAACAGACCGGACTGTATGGAGACTGTCACATACAGGCTCAGTAGGAGTTCAGATGGGGTTCACCTTGTCAGTCTTCTTATCGACATCTACCTGGGGACCGTTACGTACAGCTAGTGCCGCTTGAGGTCTGTGGTTAAACCCACTGCCAGCGTAGTGTCGAGTTTTTAGAGTCCCACAGAAAGAGCTATTCGCCTTTAGGCAAAATGAGTAGAGGTCGCATGGTTTTGCGACAGGGTTCGTTCACATCCGCGCACTTGTGCACGTTTGCTGTCCGGACAGTTTATACTAGCGGGCTTTGGTTTAAGCCGGATCCTAGTATATGATTTGGGATTGGTTTTTCTCATTGTATTCGTGTTCCTCGGATCACGAGTACGGGTGCGTATGCACAGTTGCTTGAGACAGAGGGAAAGGACTTTGATTAGGGTTAATGACTATTGTCATTTTATTAACCCTAATGCTTATGTGTGAATTATGGTTAATTGATATTTGTTTAATATAATTGTGCATGGTTATGGTTGTTGACCATTTGACTATCTTGACTTGTTGACCTTTGTTGACATGTTGAACATCATCATTCCATATAAAAGATGCTCTTTGATCCTTGCAATTAGCATTAAATATGAAATGATAATGGTCATGTCTTGATTAAGCCATGACAATTATCTCACTAATTATCTAATTATAATAATTCACACATATATGTGAGAATGGTTTATTTTATTCTCATTCTATCATTTACTTCCTCTCTCTTGTTCTTCCTCTCCCTCAAGCTCTCCCCTCTCATGTGTTGAGAAACACTTGAGCTTGAGAAAAACCCCTTCTTGATAATCTCTACTCTCATCTAGGGTTCAAGGATTAGCACTTCTTGCACCCTAGTTACTTCTAGCTTGGAGTTGAAGCCAAAGGTTAAGGCTTTCGGGTGGATCTTTCTTCGACGCGAGAAGACGACAAAGGTGACCTCTTTCCACCACTCCAAAGAGCAAGGAGAGAAGGACATAAAGCCCTAAGTATAACCTTTCTAACACTTGGCTAGTTTCTAGTTAGCTTTAGCTTGTTTTTGTTTAGCAAAGATCCTTCTTTGTCTAGTCCATGTTGCCTAAGTTGATAAATATTTGACTTTTATTCCGTTTTCCGCCTCCCCGTAAGCACCGGGGTGGGCAACGTGGACTTACAGTGGTATCAGAGACTAACTAAACATAAACTAGCTAGGTAGTAAAGTGTATCGAAGTTCAACCGGAAAAAATCGAAAAACCGAGTTTTCAAATCCCTAAGTTTCTGTTAAATTTTTTTTGTTCAAAACAAAATAAATCATACTCCAAAAATCATCTCAGGGTTTTGTGAAGAAAGCTACCAAAAACGATCCAGAGATTCGACCAAAGAGCCGCGGTTCCGCGGCAATAGCAAGCTATTGCCGCGCAACCGCGGCCGTCTTGGCTCGGCTCTGGGTCGAGTTTGGTGCAGTGTTTTTCTGGCTTGGTTTTTGGATTTTTAAGATGGTTTATATGTGCCCAGGTTTTCCAGAATAGAAATTTGTTTTTGGGGGCCTATAAATCCGTATTTTTTATCGAACTTCAATACACTTTGACTAAAAGGTTATATCTGTGTTGTTTATATGTATTGAACGTCGGCTAATCGCTATATGTCGATTAGTCGGGGTTATACATATCTGTGATCTGTGTTTGATGATGGTATGTGTATATGAATGCGTTGGATTGTCGCGGATGAATAGCCGGGATGGATGTGAGATGAGTGTTTCTTTTTCTTTCATTCATTGTAATATGTAAATTGATGTAATAATATTTGTTTGGCCGCACAACCGGGTCGGGGTTGTAGCCGTCATTGTATAATTATTTTTACTATTTTTGCTCCTAGGATAGACCCATGGAGGGGTGCACAAACTACCGGGTATCTCGAAGTGCCGAGTGGCCTACTCACGGTGTTGAGGGAGGTTGCTTCGCTTCGGGTACTTGGCGGGTAGTTTGCCGCACCCGTAGGGGTCTTGGGTGGGGTATTGGCTATTCACCGCGACCGTGTAATCCGCTTTTCGTTGCAGGCTCGAACGTATTGCGGATTCCTAGTATATCCAATGTATTCATCTGTGATCTGTAATGTCTATCATTGCTATATATTTATATATGATAACTATTTAGGCGTTGCTTATGTTTTACAGCCGCGCAAGCCCAGCCCCCGCTCTGTCGTTAGTTAAGTAACCTAACGGGTGATGACGGGGCCCCGTGGCGAATGCGAATGGCATAAGCGTACGTCATATTTTGGTTGTTCTCTGCAATGGTAGGATTATATGATGGGACGCATTAAAAGAACTAATGCAAGAAAATAAACCAAGTAAAAGTCGATTGGAACACTTTGAAAACCACTCGGTTCTTTTCAAAACTAAACTTTTAAACGCGGAGCTTGAACCACTCCTTTTAAAAGCTATCTCGTTCCATCGATTATATCAAGTTCACTACGTTCACGGTTTCGTCAAAACCATCCGTAGCCCTCCATCATTTCAGTTAAATATTCGGTAGTATTCAAGCTATGTATTTGACCTCACGCCAAGGCATAGTGATTGGTAGCTGCCGGATATTTATCTGTTGCATAGATAGAATGCGTTGGTTTGAGACAGTCGTACTGCCATTTTGACCTACGTCAAGGGTAGGTACGGGTGGGTTCAAATTAACCGGGATAATGATGGGAAGAACTTGACATGTGACTTATGACATTTTGACCTCACGCCAAGGTCATAAGAGCATGGGGCAAAAATCCACATCGGGAGTTTCATAAGTACTGAAACTTACTAGCGCTGCATACCATTTAGAGTGTGATAATTCTGGTAGGATTCCTTCGGTTTTATCACGCGATGATATTTGGATCCCGATCCTACTGTGAGTATATGCTACTCCTCGGGAAAACTCTCACTTAACGATCAATGCTATAAACTTAGTAGGTGTCTAGAAAGGTGTTAGCGGGGCTACGCCAACAGGGAAAAGAGGTTACTTAATTAAGGAACTTCGCGAAAGCGTTGGAAAACCTCCCTCGAAGTACCAACACTGGCCTGGCTGAACGGTCAAGCAAGTATTGTACGGTGGGATTGATCCTAACTAATTCTTTTTTTACGGTTTGAGAAGGGATTCGAGAGACAGTGGGAGCCATCCAGTTTAGACAAATTAAAAACCACTCTAAACTTGCAAGAGCATCATGCTAAAGTGTTTCTTTTCTCTCTCCTAATTGCAGCGACCATTCAACATGACCGGACTTAAGTTATTACTAGATAAAAACATATTGACAGGGCCAAACTATAAAGATTGGCTCAGGAATGTCAAGATGGCAATCACTTACGACAAGTTGGGGTATGTCCTTACCACCAAAGCTCCCCCTGTCCCAGGTCCCAAAACCAGTGTCGTAGATAGGGAAATCTACAAGACCTGGGAAATAGATTGCGCGAAGGCCAAATGCCTCGTACTAGCCTCGATGGACAACGAACATCAAATGAGGCACGAGAATATGGACCTAGAGTCCATATTTCTTCATACAAAAGAACTGTATGGAGAGCAGTCTCGTATCGCCATATACGAAGTGTCGAAGAAGTTGTTTTCGGCAAGGTTGACCGTCGGATCATCGGTAGCGGAACACGTGCTTAAGATGATTGGCTACATTGAGGAGCTCGCGGACCTTGGGACCACGTTGGAGAATGAACTCTATACTGATTTGATTCTCCAGTCCCTTCCTTCCACTTACGCCCAGTTTATTCTTAACTTCAACATGCAAGGAAAGGAGGTTGAACTTTCCGAACTTCTGAACATGTTGAGGAGTGGTGAGGGCACCCTACAGAAAGGTAGGGAGACATCCACTTTGTTTGTAGGAGGATCTTCCTCTTCTAGATCCAGGGCGAAAGCCAAGGGTAAGAAGAAGAAAACCCCCGCCAAACCAAGAGGCGGTGTCGGTAAAGTGGATACGAAGGGAAAAGGAAAAGCAACAAAGATAGCGGGAAAGCTGGTGGGGAAGGAAGAATGCTTCTATTGTCACAAAAGTGGTCACTGGAAACAGGATTGCAAGGCTTGGAAGGCCAGAACACAGGATTTGAAGCGAGCTGCAGCTTCAGCTTCAGGTGTGTATGTTATTGAAAACTGTTTATCAATAAACTCTACATCCTGGGTATTGGATACCGGATCAGGATCTCATATCTGTAATTCTTTGCAGGCGTTGAGAAAGCGTAGAGTTTTGAAGGCAGGTGACATGACCCTCAGAGTTGCAAACGGTGCTAGCATGGATGCTGAGGCCGTGGGGGACTATCACCTGGGATTGTCAGATGGACACTTTTTGGTTTTGCGTAGTTGTTATTATGTACCAAATGCAACCTGTAATATCATTTCTGTATCTTTATTATCTAAAGAAGGTTATGAATTTGCATTTGTAAGTAATGTAGTGAACATTCACCTTAATCAAGTTTTGATTGGGTCAGGTACATTGAACAACGGTATATACGTTTTAAACCAACCACAGATTTTAAATGTCCAGAATACACACAAAAGAAAGTCTCCAGAAATTAATAAAACTTTCTTATGGCATTGTAGACTGGGTCACATCAATGAGAGAAGGTTGACTAAGTTACATGCAGAAGGATATTTGGATCCGTTCGAATATCAATCGTATGCTACTTGTCAATCCTGTCTCAAAGGAAAGATGACAAAGACTCCGTTCACTGGACACGGAGTAAGAGCGAGCGAGCTCTTGGGACTCGTACACAGCGACGTGTGCGGTCCAATGTCTACACATGCACGAAGCGGTTATTCTTACTTCATTACTTTTACGGATGATTTCTCGAGGTTCGGACATGTCTTCTTGATGAAGCATAAATCCGAAGCTTTTGAAAAGTTCCAGGAATATAAGAATAAAGTAGAAAAACAAACAGGCAAAAGTATCAAGACACTAAGATCTGATCGAGGTGGTGAATACTTGAGTGCCGAGTTCCTGGGTTACTTAAAAGAGAATGGAATTCTCTCTCAGCTTACTCCTCCATACACTCCGCAACATAACGGTTTATCGGAGAGACGGAACCGAACCCTATTGGAAATGGTACGGTCCATGATGAGTAACGCTGAGTTGCCGCGATCGTTCTGGGGATATGCGCTAGAATCAGCTGCATACCTTTTGAACCGAGTTCCCACTAAGACTGTGCCTACCACACCATATGAGTTATGGAGTGGGAAGAAACCCTATCTTCAATACCTGAAGATTTGGGGATGTCCAGCTTATGTCAAAAAGCAGCATGCGGACAAGCTCGAGGCACGCTCAGTACTGTGCAAGTTTGTGGGATACCCAAAAAACTCTAGGGGGTATCTTTTCTATTACGCAGAGGAACAAAAAGTCCTTGTTTCTCGTACTGCCCATTTTCTGGAACATCAGTTCTTAGAAAAATAAATAAGTGGGAGCGCAATAGAACTGGAAGAAATTCCAGAACCACAAGCTATTACTGAAAGCTTAGTAGAATCAGAGGGTTCAAAAGATCAGGACATTCCCATGCCACTCCACAGGAGTAGTAGGCAGTCTCATCCGCCCGAGAGATACTACGGTTTTCTCATTGATGGGGATAGAGAGGATTGCATCATAGATTGTGATGAGCCTACTAGCTTCCAGTAAGCCATTCAGAGCGTCGACTCAGTAAAATGGCTGGATGCAATGCGAACCGAAATGGTGTCCATGTACACCAACAAAGTATGGACATTGGACATTGCTCCAGATGGGGTAAAACCCGTAGGATGCAAGTGGATCTTCAAAAGGAAGATTGGTGTAGATGGACAGGTTGAGACCTATAAAGCTAGACTGGTAGCAAAGGGTTTTCGTCAGCAACCTGGTTTGGACTATGACGAAACCTTTTCTCCAGTAGCTATGCTGAAATCCATTTGGATCCTTCTTGGCATTGCTGCCTTCCACGATTATGAGATTTGGCAGATGGACGTAAAGACAGCTTTTCTAAATGGACATTTAGAGGAGTGTGTCTATATGGACCAGCCAGAGGGTTTCATTCAGAGTGGGAGCAGCGGAAAGGTGTGCAAGTTGCTTAAGTCCATTTATGGACTAAAGCAGGCATCGCGGAGTTGGAACATCTGTTTTGATGAGACGGTCAAGGAATTTGGCTTTATCAAAAATCCAGATGAACCATGCATCTATTGTAGATTTGTAGCGAGAACTGTAGTATTCCTCGTTTTATACGTGGATGACATTCTCTTGATAGGAAATGACATTCCTATGCTACAATCTGTCAAGGGGTTCTTGTCACACAGGTTCTCCATGAAAGACCTGGGTGATGCCTCATACATTCTGGGTATCCGGATCTACCGTGACAGATCCAAGAGGATATTAGGACTTTCACAGTCCAGGTACATCGACACCATACTGAAGAGATTCAGTATGGAAGATTCCAAGCGCGGTAATCTACCGGCTTGTCACGGGATCACCCTCTCCAAAGAGATGTCTCCCAAGACTGATTTGGAGAGGGATCGCATGTCTATTATACCCTACGCTTCTGCGGTATGCTCTATAATGTATGCAATGTTGTGTACCAGACCGGATGTGGCTTATGCACTGAGTATGGTAAGCAGGTATCAGTCAAACCCTGGGGAGAAACATTGGATAGCAGTAAAGAACATTCTCAAGTACCTGAGAAGGACTAAGGAGATGTTCTTGGCGTATGGCGGAAAAGACCTCCAGATTGAGGCCTTTGCTGACTCCAGCTTCCAGAGTGACAAGGATGATTCCAAGTCCATGTCGGGTTTTGTCTTCACCCTCAATGGAGGGGCGGTGTGTTGGAAGAGCTCCAAACAGGAAACCGTTGCTGACTCGACTATGGAAGCGGAATACATCGCTGCATCTGATGCCGCAAAAGAAGCTGTCTGGATGAGGAAGTTCTTGAAAGAACTTCAGGTGGTTCCGTCCATTGTTGACCCAATACCTCTGTATTACGACAACAACGGGGCTATAGCTTTAGCGAAGGAACCCAGGTCCCATTAGAAATCCAGACACATCTTGAGGCGGTATCACCTGATCAGGGAGATCGTAGATCGCCAGGAGATCGAGGTTCGGAGGGTTGCTTCAGAAGATAACACAGCAGATCCATTCACCAAGGCCTTGCCCCAGACTCAGTTCGAGCGGCTGATCGAGATGATAGGTCTTCGATACGTCACTATATGGCCTTAGTGCAAGTGGGAGATTGTTAGTGTATATGCCCTAGAGGCCATTACTGTATCATACTAGTTTGTATAATACTTGATGGAAGCTTGGGATATTCACAGTTGTATATACAATCTTGCTCGAAATGGTAGTATGCTACTTGGTTTGTCTCTGCTTTAATATGTGCATGTGTTTCGTTTAGCATATCGCAGATATACATATTAGTAGAGCCCTTAGGATTATTGCTTGATTACCAGCGTTGTGATGGCGCTCACACTCGTGGGAGCTGGGTAATCCATAAGCACATCCTTATACAGGTCCCTAGTCGTTGGACTATCGAGACAAGGCAACGATACTCCGGAGTAGACTAGCGTATGCGCTTCTCATCCCAGTGTGGGAGACGGTCTGTTCCACAGCCGTCAGTACGTCGTACTTGAGATAGTATGCGGGTGCTCGTTAGGTTACGAGTACACTGGACAGGACTCGTCGGGAACTGTTGGTTGGTATTATACCTATCGTCAGTTATCAGTTCCCACGTGACATGAGTACAGCTTAGTCCGCTGACTTGACACTGTCACTTCGCCTCGAGTGTGTTCCCAATGCACTTTGATTACTACCCTACCACGGCTCAAAGGAGTCGTGCAAACAGGTAGTTTTTAGGTGCAGTCCCGAAGCACTTGGAGGCAGTGACGGTTAGACAGGATTTGTCTCTCCCGGTATTGGGGGTAGACATCGCGCTGTGTCCAGGAGAGCCATTACATGAGTAGTCCATAGCCAGGGCAAGCGAGATATACTGGTAGGTTTCCAGTGTTATCTCAGGGTGTTCTGGAATTCACTCCGACATGACTTGTACCGCTATTAGGGGACTGACGTTCACCGCCCCCCTAGGCCCGCCATGCGATGTATCAGACGAACAGACCGGACTGTACGGAGACTGTCACATACAGGCTCAGTAGGAGTTCAGATGGGGTTCACCTCGTCAGTCTTCTTATCGACATCTACCTGGGGACCGTTACGTACAGCTAGTGCCGCTTGCGGTCTGTGCTTAAACCCACTGCCAGTGTAGTGTCGAGTCTTTAGAGTCCCACACAGAGAGCTATTCGCCTTTAGGCAAAATGAGTAGAGGTCGCATGGTTTTGCGACAGGGTTCGTTCACATCCGTGCACTTGTGCACATTTGCTGTCCGGACAGCTTATACTAACGGGCTTTGGTTTAAGCCGGATCCTCGTATATGATTTGGGATTGGTTTTTCTCATTGTATTCGTGTTCCTCGGATCACGAGTACGGGTGCGTATGCACAGTTGCTTGAGACAGAGGGAGAGGACTTTGATTAGGGTTAATGACTATTGTTATTTTATTAACCCTAATGCTTATGTGTGAATTATGGTTAATTGATATTAGTTTAATATAATTGTGCATGGTTATGGTTGTTGACCATTTGACTATCTTGACTTGTTGACCTTAGTTGACATGTTGACCATCATCATTCCATATAAAAGATGCTCTTTGATCCTTGCAATTAGCATTAAATATGAAATGATAATGGTCATGTCTTGATTAAGCCATGACAATTATCTCACTAATTATCTAATTATAATAATTCACACATATATGTGAGAATGGTTTATTTTATTCTCATTCTATCATTTACTTTCTCTCTCTTGTTCTTCCTCTCCCTCAAGCTCTCCCCTCTCATGTGTTGAGAAACACTTGAGCTTGAGAAAAACCCCTTCTTGATAATCTCTACTCTTATCTAGGGTTCAAGGATTAGCACTTCTTGCACCCTAGTTACTTCTAGCTTGGAGTTGAAGCCAAAGGTTGAGGCTTTCGGGTGGATCTTTCTTCGACGTGAGAAGACGACAAAGGTGACCTCTTTCCACCACTCCAAAGAGCAAGGAGAGAAGGAAATAAAGCCCTAGGTATAACCTTTCTAACACTTGGCTAGTTTCTAGTTAGCTTTAGCTTGTTTTTGTTTAGCAAAGATCCTTCTTTGTCTAGTCCATGTTGCCTAAGTTGATAAAAATTTGATTTTTATTCCGTTTTCCGCCTCCCCGTAAGCACCGGGGTGGGCAACGTGGACTTACAGAAACTTATCACCCGTTCTCAGTTCTCTACCTTTCTGTAGCCCATGTAACAAATTACATTTGCGGGATCCTGATCCGGTATTTCATACCCAGGACGTAAAGGATACTGAGAAACAATTCTCGGTAATGAACACACCCGGAGAAGATACATCTGCATGCACTTTCTTCGTTTGGGTGGCACGGGAATTCTGGTAATCCCCTATTTCCTGCTCTGTCTTATAACAATTATAAGTTGGAGCGGGGCCAACGTTCCCTAGCGCAGTATAACAAGCGGGTTCGGTCAATACATCCGTATTATTATCCTTATTAAAGCGTGACATAGTCGCTACCTGGAGAGAGATAGAAGAAAACACTCAGCGTATACTCTTGCAAGATTAGATTGGTTATTTATATATCTAATCAGGATGTCTCCCACTGTTTTAGTCAAATCTTCCTTCAAACCCTAAAAGGTAAGACTAGCCGGGATTAATTATACTCTACAACTTCGCCAATCTTTCAGCCAGGCCAGTGTCGGTACTTTGAAGGAGGTTCTCCGTGCTTTCGCCAGGGCCTAATTAAAGTAAAGCTCGTTTTCCCAGAGGCATAACCCCGTTGACACCTTTCTAGACACCTACTTGATCAGCTAATTGTAATGTGTAAAACTCTCCCAGGAGTAACTCTTACTCGCAGCGGGTATCGGGATCCAACTATCTCATAGAAGGTATGCAATCTCATTGCAAATTTCAAAACATGAAATTCCCAATAATATTTTACCCCTAACCCCCTATGACCTTGACAAAGGCCAACAAATCATAGGATGCTAGTCAAGTTCAACCCGTCATTTCCTGATTGAATCAAACCCACCCGCACGACTCTTGACAAGGGCCAACAAGGTCGTACGACTACCCTAATCCAATCTGCATCATATGCATAAGCAGATAAGTACTATTCAGCTACCGCACACTACGCCTTGAAAAAGGCCAACAAACGCATCACGAATACTAAACAGTGCTTATCTGAAATGACGGAGGGCTACGACAGGTTTTTAAAAAAAACCCTTTGCGTAATGAACTTGATATCGTTGTAGAATCGAGTGATTTTAAATGGAATGTGTTTGAGGCCTTTTCTAGTTTTTCTAAAGAGGTCATTCCCGGTGAAGGGATCGTCGGCTCTTTCCTCATCGAATAAGGTGCGGGATATTTCATAAATTTCACCATGCAAAGCAAAAACTATAGAAACAATCAAAAGACAAACTGAGTTTGTAGCATCGATAAGTCTACGGTAGCGCCCTGGCCGTCTAACAGACGCCAAATGCGGAACAAAAACTTTTACAACTGGCGCTATCGTATACTATAACCCGGATCTGCCATTAAAGCTAAACTAACAAACTACAAAGTGGATAGAAATGTTATACCGAACGATCCGAGTCCTTCGGTCTTCAACCATCATCCCACGCTTTGTTGCGGCTGCTCCGATCTCCTGAATCTCCAGTCTTCTCGTCCAGGTGGCACCACGTCGACGGATCTTTAAACGGGCTCTCGCCTCTGAATCGAGGCAACTCGATCATCAAGCTTGCTAAAAGAGATGACCAAGATTGATGTAGAGAATGAGTAGAACATTTTGTCTCGTTACGTCCAAAGGTATGGACGAACGGTTAATGAAGTTGCCTTTTTGGATTGGAATGAAATGAGAAATGTTTTTATCTAATTTCCATGAATCCTAAAGCTATCATAAATCTTTTTTCAAGCAACCATTATATTTTCAAAGAGGGGCCGGCCACTTAAGTTGAGGGGGAGGTGAGTGTAGGAGGGAGAAGGTGACCACAAGCATTAATTGATGAATGAGTCATAACAACACCTTGCATCTCATTAATGCATACAATGAATCAAATAAACCTAGTCATCAACTCATTTAATGAACAATTAATGCACTAAGCCACCTCACCATCCTAGTCATCAACTAGAAGTTTCCACACACATGACTCACCCTATGACGAAAAGATAAATCCGTCTTTAACCGAATGTTAAAGACGAGTGATAGAAAACTGGAAACTGGCAACTTCCAAAAACGATCCTGAAACGAATTTCAGGATAACCCCGTAACAGTATAAACATACCCGCATTTGTATTACGACCGAATACAAATGCAACTGAGAAAAAGATATTATATCTACACAGTATAATACATGGATCCGGCTTAAACCAAAGCTCACCAGTATTATCTGCCCAAAATATGACACGTGCATAAACGCACGTGCATTTTCCGAACCCTGCCATAAAACCATACGGCCTCTACAACGTTTCGTCCGAACTTGGGAAACTGTCTGTGGGGGACTCTAATGACTCATCAATACACTGACACTGGGTATAACCACTAGCACGTCAGAGGTACTAGCTGTACGTAACGGTTGCCTATGTATTGATTGGAAGGGAAGCTGACGAGAGAACTCAACCAGAAACCCTACTGAGCCTAACAGTGACAATATACATACAGTCCGATCCGTTCGTCTATGAGTATCGCATATCGGCCTAGGGGGCTAGTAATGTCAGACCCCCAATAGCGGTATAAGTCGTGTCAGAGAGTGGCCCAGAATACTCTGAGATACTACTGGAGTACCTAACAGTAAATCTCCTGCCTTGGCCGAGGGCTTTGTGTAATGGCTCTCCTAGACACAGCGTGATCTCACCCCCAATACCGGGAGAGACGAATCCCCTGCCGATCCGCTCACTTGCCTCCATGTGTCTCGGGACTGTACCCAAAAAAGACCTATTTGCACGACTCCTTTGAGCCGTGGTAGGGTAGAAATCAAAGCACGGTGGGAACTCACACGAGACAAATGACGACCTCAGGTCGATGAACTAACCTGTACACATGTCACCAAGGAACTGCTATCTGACGCTAGGTATAATACCAACTAGCAGATTCCCGGCGAGTCCTGTCCGGTGTACTCGTAACCCAATGAGCACCTGTATACAACTTAGGTGAACCAACTAACACCAATGGCTTGTGAGGCCGGCCACCGTCGCTCGTCAGGGTCTCGACTGTATACACTAGTCTACTCTGGAGTATCGATGCCCTGTCTCGAAACTCCCACGACTATGGACACTTTAAGGATGTGGTTACAGACCCCAGCTCCCACGTATATGATCGCCATCATACTGCTGGCAGTCAAGCAAGAATCCTATGGGCTCTATCATCATGCAATAGTGAACTAAAGCATGTGTTTACCCCAATCAGAGCAAAGCTCTGTTCAAATCCCAAGGTGGGAGATGAAGCAACACTTCATGTTCCCCCAATTAGAGCAAAGCTCTGCTTTGAAAATTTAAACTTTAATAAATGAAGCAACGCTTCAGATTCTTTGCGCTGCGCGCAACGCGCCACGTGTCAGGCGCAAAAACATCAGCGTAGCGCCCAAGGCAGCACACCCAATCAGAGCAAAGCTCTGTTTTAAACAAAATTAAATGAAGCAACGCTTCAGCGGCGCAAGCACTGCGCTGCGCGACACGTGTCAGCGCAGTTGCGCTGCGCGACACGTGTCAGCTCAGATGCGCCAGCGCAGTTGTGCTGCGCTGTGCACTACATGACACGTGTCACGCTCTGGAACATTTGCGCCAAACAGAATTAAGATTTCAAAGAAATCTTTCTGTTCTTGTTAAAATAAGAAGATTTACTTCTGTAAAACAGAAGCCCTTGGATCAAAGATCCAACGGTGGGGAAAATTCCCCAAATCACTCAGAGAAAGATCTCTTTAACAAATTTAACTAATTTATGGGCACTATAAAAAGGACCCTAGGCCTCAATTCAAAGGCATGAACATTCTTGAAAAAAAAAATCAAGAGCTTCAAACAGAGAGAACTCTAGGAAAAATTTCAAGAAAAAGGTAAAAACCTTCACGAGAGAGAAGAAATTTCTTTTAATAAATCATTAATCTAAAAACCAGATCAATGATCTTCACATAATAAACAGTGCTTTGCACTTCTTATGAACCACTGGTTCTTTAAAACAAGAAAAAAAACAAAAATAAAAAATATATAGTGCTTTGCACTTTTATGAACCTTTGGTTCTTTGAAATAAGAGAAACAAGAAAAACTTGTTTTTTCTTTGATCTAAATTAGATCAAGGAAACGAGTAGTGCTTTGCACTTCTTCTTGTGAACCATTGGTTCCTGAATCTGAAAGATTCTTAAGTCATAGTGCTTTGCACTTGTAAACTGCGCTGTTGCGCTCCTGGATTGGTGCAAGCCACCAGAGTGCGCCACGTGTCAGCAGCGCAGGCGCAGCGCATTAGCGCAGCGCACTGCGCTTGCGCGACACGTGTTAACACTATAAGCGCTTGCGCTCTCTGATTGGCGCAAAGCGCCTGATAAATGCAATGCATTTCTCAAAGGGCCAGGCCCATGTCAAAATATCAAGCAGGCCTAATTAAATTGATGCTCTGCATCATTTATAAATGGGTAGAGCCCAAACAAAATAATAAAAATGCTACGCACTTTAAAAAGGGCAGAGTCCAAACAAAGTAGACGCTCTGCATTATTTATAAAATGGCAGAGCCCAGTCCAAACAAAAATAGAAAGTAATGCAATGCATTATTTAAGTGTGGGCAAAGCCCTAACACAGGTCTAATAGACCAAAAATAAATAAAAGTGTTGAACATTTTCAACTGGACTTAGCCCAATTTTGGCCGTAAGTCCTCAAATTTAAATTGACTGAGCATAGCTGCTCTATTAAAATCAATTTATATCCGGTTCGAGGGTACATCTCTGAACTTCTCTGACACATGTCGTTGTAATCATTCAACGTCGTCAGAGAGGTGATGGGTCCCGACGACCACACCCATCAATATCGGACCGAAACATCCTTAAACTAATATTGGACCACCACGTCCCTAAACTGGCGTTGGACCACCACGTCCCTAAACTGGCGATGGACCGAAACCTCCCTAAACTAATATTGGACCAAAACGTCCCTAAACTAATATTGGACCATCACGTCCCTAAACTGGAATAATAGAGCCTCCAAATGCTCTTTTGCCGGATCTAAACGATCCCGTTTAAGTTGATCTTAGCCCCAAACACGGCTAACGTATCCTTAAACATTCAAACGGACAATAAAACTCCAAATCAACCTTTGTTCAAGGGTACATCTCTGAACTCCTCTGACATCTGCCGTTGTAATCCTTCAACGACGTTAGAGAGGTGACGAGTCCCGATGGCCAGATATTAAATGAATTATCACGTTAAGTTGATCTTGGTCTCAAACAAGACTAACGTATCCTTGACGAACGTTTAAGTTGATCTTAGTCTCAATACGACTAACGTATCCTTAAACTAAAAACACCAAACCCAAATCTAAGTAAATACGGATTTGGATTAATCCACGTCCTACGGGCGACGGCATTACTCAGTCTCCGTATACAATCCACGGGCAACCACAAACAAAACAAACACCCACGACACGAAGTGAAATTCTGAAGAAGGAGAAAGTTGTTACCGCGATGCGGTAGCGTGATTAACTGCAGGGGCTTGCGCCTGCAGGGAAGAGCATCCCCACAATCAAAAACCCCTCAAGTGAGGGGGAATCTGACGAAGTCTGCTACATCGGCCGCATCCGTCTAAACCTCCGATACACGGTGCCATAAATCAACTTGGCATCATCGGAGAGGTGGACGGATAAAACCAAATAGCATCTGCCCCGAATCTCAGGCAAGACACCCTCGCGTTGTCGGCCGCCATTCGGAGGGGAACAGATTCTGGCATGCCCGGTGGGACCTTTTCCTCTTTCCACTCCACACTTCGTATGTCGTCCTCACGAACCAATCGCGGTTTGTTAAATGGTTGCCTTCGGATTTCAAGTTACTAAGATTTGGTCTTTTGCCTGGCGTAGAACTCAAGATTCAATGGCCTTTAACTGCACCAACTGCTCGAAATGCCCCTGCAAAGGACGCTCCACCTCACCGGGAGGTGTAGCATATGGGCCCCAAGCGGCTTCCTTCCTCGCTTTGCCGGTAGACCAGGTGACCCAAGCCACCACTGGCCTGTTCTTCGGGACCATGATCCCACCTACAAGCTTCTCTATGCGGATACCTACACCGGAGGTGAACAAGAAGTCGGTCTTCGACCGACTCACTGCCACGACGGCCCCTGTCGACGGGTCGCCCACCACCAAGCCGACAGCCTCTGTCTTTGCGAGGCAGGATCAAAACTCTGAAGGGCTCGCTAAGAAGCCCAGGAACTCTAAAATGGCTGTCCCAAAGAGGGCAACGGCCGCTGCTCCGGAAGTCGTTAAGGCGGCTTCCCCTGTCAAAGAATCAGTCTTTTCAAGACTGACGATTCCTGCTCCTACCCCTGCTCGAGGATCCGTCTTCAACAGGTTGAATATCACCCCTCAAAAGACAACCTCAGTCTTTAAGAGGTTAACAGCGGCGGCGCCCCATTCAGACTGGGGGCAAAAAGAAGCTATCTCTATCTCTGAGCCAGTCCCAATGGCTCGTCGTGCTCGACGCCGCCATTGGCGACGAGTGAGGAAGGCAGGGGGCAACTCCCCCTCAGGGCTAACTCCACCGGCTCCAGTGGTGCAAGTCAACGCTGCTGTTCCAACTGGGAACAGCTTTGAACTGCTGAGGAGGGTACGTAAGAACTCTCCAACCGCTACACTGAAAAGATCTCCTCCACCTGCGGAGAGAGTTCCAGAAACAAAGCAAGAACAGCCCCCTCAACGGCTGTCCTCAAGAATTTATAAAGTTTGGTGGAGGGTTCAAGACTCCGTGATCGACCCAGATCACTCTCGTCAACGAAAGAAGGTGAAGGTGCAAAAAGAAAAGGACCGTCCTATTAAACAGCGGATGACAACCATCGCTAGGGTACCCACTGCAACGACCCCCTCCACTTCAACGGCCCACAAAAGAAGAAGGCCGGAGAAAACCCCCGCGCCAAATGCTAAAGATGGTGAACCTAAACGCCCTAAGTCCGGGGGCATTGTAGTTCACACCGTCTATATGACATCTGGTAAGGAGGACAGTCGCATATCAACAGGTCATATACCGCACACGCGGTCAGTGACCAAAGCGCAGGAGCAACAGCAAAAGCTCCAAGAAATGATGAACGCTATGGCCGCACTTACCGGGCCAAAAGAAAATCTTGAAACGTCCTCGGATGAACGTCAAGAGGAAGAAACCGACGTCGAATTCCTTCGTAGAATATTGGAAAAGAAGGACAAAGAGGCTGCTGAACAAGCAGCCAACATACAGCATATGGGCCTCCTCTTCCAAGACATGATAAGGATGATGATACAACAAGATCCACCGGCCGAACATCCCCCGATCGTCCTTGGAGACGAGAGGGGAAAAACATCGAATCCTCCACCAGCTCTGTCGACGGCTAAAGAGGATACAATCTCCAAAGCTGATTTGGATGAGTACATCGCCCAACAAATACGGGTTCATCATGCGACCGAAGCAGCCGGCCAGGTCGTAAAAACGGGACGTCCATATCCGAGTTGGTACGATCAAATCAAGTACCCGCCAGGTTATACAATTCCCAAGTTCCATGTCTACAAGGGGACGGGCAATCCTCATCAGCATGTTTCCCAGTTCAGGGCACTCTGCGGCAACACCGGCGGTGACGACAAGCTGTTGCTTCGCCAGTTTGTTGGAAGCTTATCAGATACGGCGTTCGAATGGTACTCTAATCTCCCGAACGACTCTATTAAAACCTTCGCGGAGATGGAGCTGCTGTTTACTCAGCGTTTTGCAAGCGCCGGTGAACGTACCCCGATGACGGCACTGATTAACGCCAGGGTAAAACCCGGCGAGACGTGGGTTCAGTACGCTATACGATGGCGGAACTTATGGTCGAAGTGTGAGCAGCGCATTGAAAAATCTCCCGTGGTGGTTTTTTTTGTGGGAACCCTTGATCCGCAAGCAACCATCTCACAATTTATGATGTTTTTCAAGCCAACTACCTTCCAGGCCTTGATTGACAAACTAGCGCAAATGGACCAAATGGGCCATAAACCCCCTCTTCCAAAGCCGGACTCCCGAAATGATAAAGGGAAGGGAAAAGCGATCGTTGTCGCTAATGCACAACAACAACCGAGCAACTCGAAGCCGGTTGTGCGTCAAAATAATATGCGCCCGTACGTAGACCTTGAGAAGAGACTAGGGCGTCCTTACTCGTTTCCCCGCGATAAAACGAGAAGGTTATTCGAGCTGGCATTGCGCAACAGACTCATAAATCTACCGGATCCAAAATGTCCGTTGCAACCAAGTGATGTCAACGAGCCCAACTACTGTCCTTATCATCGAGTACTAAGCCATCCGATCGAGGATTGCTACGTTTTCAAAAATTGGCTTGAAAACCAATACCGACAGGGCAAATTCGCGATATTTGACAAATGGATGGTGAATCCCCCGCAGCCCCACACCTCTAAGAGGACGAATACGCCGGGGGCAACATGCTCCGTCGTTGAAGAAGCTCCTTGGGAGGTTGTATTATCGGCCAAGACAAAGAGAATGCTAAATGATCTTCAGACATCTCCAGCGATCAAGTGGAAGAACCCGTTGGAACCGCAGATCATTGAAGGGATGCTAAAGCCACGTCCAACCCTAAAGACCGATGGTGGTGGTTCAAGCACTTGCAACCAGCCGTCAAAATCTTCGAAAAAGAAGAAGGAGAAATCTAAGAAGCCCGTGAAGCCTGACGACAAGCACACGGACTTGCAAAAACAAATTGACGCGCTGGAGGAATACAACCAGAAGGCACGGACTCCCATTACACTCCAAGAGTTTCTCAGCCACGTCTTTCAAGAGGAAGATGAGGGAGAAAGTTCATCGGATGAATCTGAAGAATGCGTAGCAAGCTGTCGTGTGATTTCCCATTCGTTCATGGACGATGAGGAAACTCCTTGTACCGAAGCACTAGGGGCAGATCTTGAACCAAAATTCCCGGAGCTATCAGGTGAAATGATTGACGCGTTCCTTGATGAAGCTCGATTGAAAAGTAAAGCTGATCGAGAACGCGAGACGACTATATTTGAAAGGGCCAAGCGCCAGCGACTTGATGAAGGAGCTGAGACGATCCCGTTGGAGATAAACACCTCCGCTACCGACAAAAGCCAATTCAAGATGAAGAAAAAGTTTGCTAAGGCCATATCAATGGGCATGAAGCTACCATCCTCTGAAGGAAACATCACCGGTGAAGTGGAAATGCACCCCTCCTATTGCTTATATCATCAAAAGATTTCACACCCCACTCAAGAGTGCAAAGCTTACGATAGATAGTGGCAAGGATATGTTGCTCATCGACAACGCTTTAAGCGGGAAAAGCGTAAAACTCGTCGAGAACAAAGAAATACGACCGAAGGGATTAAAAGAACTACCGGCAATTGTCGCATGGTTAACACCGGCAGGTCACAAGTGCCTACATTCGGGAGCGATTCTGATGAAGAGCTGGAACTTGCCCCTCTCTTTAAAGAATCCACTTCGGGAA
This sequence comes from Agapanthus africanus, assembly GCA_030015575.1. Taxonomy (NCBI): domain Eukaryota; kingdom Viridiplantae; phylum Streptophyta; class Magnoliopsida; order Asparagales; family Amaryllidaceae; genus Agapanthus; species Agapanthus africanus. The sequence goes on from CM057339.1 coordinate 709,931,072, forward strand.
AAGAAGGAGAGCCGAAGGTCTGTGAAAATATCCGGCTGCGGAATCGGACGTTGCCCTAAAAGAATCTCGGACCCTCAAACAGAAAAGATAAAGGGAAAGAAAACGTCTCTGAAGATATCGTCTTAGATGACCAAGTTCTGGAGGAGCTAAGCGCCGACAACCCACCGAAGAAGAATAAGGTGGATTACAACGTCTTAGCACATCTGAGGAAGCTGCCCTCACAGCTCAGCATTCTTGACGCCCTTTTACTATCGAAAGAGGCGAGAGATTCGTTGATTAAGGCACTCCAAGATCCGGAACAATTCCAAGCATGCCTGTCCGAGGAAAAGATGAAAGATGAACTAGAGGAAGTGCATACTGCCGATGTCACTTTCGGTGACGAGGACCTTCTCTTTGGGACGTGTGAACAGAATCGCCCCCTTTATGTCTCAGGATACTGCCACGATATTAAGATAGGCAAAATCCTCATAGATAATGGATCCTCCGTTAATCTCCTCAACGTGCGGGTGTTAAAAGAAATCTGCATGAGCGTTCAGCACCTTGCTCGGGACAAGATCACCATCTCCGGGTTCGACTCCCAATCATTAAAGACTCTTGGATCTGTGATACTGACATTACGCTTCGGGCTACTCGTCACGGACATTAAGTTCCACGTCATAGACGCCAAGACATGCTACAACGCTTTGCTCGGCCGACCATGGTTACACGAGTACAACATCATCTCTTCTACACAATATCAGTGTATGAAGTATTTTAAGGATGGTTTCGAGTACACCGTGACGGGAGAACTGAACCCGTTCTCTGTGAACGAGGTCCGCAAATATGAAGATGCCAAATACTTCTTACTGGATTTCGAAGACACAGAGAAGTGTCACAAGCCGGAGAACAACGCTAACGCCACCATCCCTGTCTTCGGCAGTGATATCGAGGAAGAAGAGGAGATAGTGTATTCGGGTCCATCCCAACACAACAAGCCAGGACCGTCCGCTCCTACATTGATCTTTGGTAGCAACTCGGAAGATGAGATCCGTGTTGTATTCTCTGCTCGATCTTCCATACGAACGTCCGCTGACGAAGAGCAAAGTATACAAGTCGCCATAGTGCCGCACCATAAAGAACTGGATACACTTAATATTTACAATGTAGAAGAGCTACAAACATTCTACATCCCTCCCAGGCGAGAGAGCGAGAAAGCAATTCTGTTTTACCGCTCTGAAGAAACCAAGGTAGAAAAAGAAATCTGGCATGGCGCGGATCCTACGCTCGACAAGCTTCAGCCTATCCGTCTCCCCAGATATTATACGGAAGGTTTGAAAAAGCTGCTGAAACGCCAGGGGATACCCTTCAAACAGACCGTTAGAAAGGCCAAATTCTATGATAGGGTCTGGAACATCCCCGGGACTCAACGCAAACTGCCTAACGGGAGAATGGAAACAAAAAGGCTTGGATACATCCGATCAAAGAAACGAGAGTTACTACCCGGCTGCTACGTCGTGTATGACCTTGATGAGGAAGCGAATGCTCAATGGGAGGACGCTAATCCTAAGCCAGTGAAAGTTCCAGATGCAAAGGAGCCCAGTCCGTCGTTCGAAGAACAAATGGACAAACTTATAAGGAAAGCTGGTCAAAAAGTCCGGGATGATCACAACCGCGTGACGGCCATCTACGAGAAAGCCAAGATGCAACGCCTTCTCCAACATGCCGTGAAGGATGAAAATGCCGCTCCTTGTCAACCTGTTATAAAGAAGGCTCGGCGCAAAAGCAGAAATAAGTCGAAAAGACAAAAAGGTGCTCAACAACAAAGCAGGGCTAAGAAGCCACGCAAACGAGAGTCGAGAGTTATTGATCTATCCCTTATGAAGAAAATGGGTCGGGCATACTCGTTTCCGCGAGACAAGACGAAGAAGATACTCGACCTCGCTCTAAAACATCAGATGCTTACACTGCCGGAGTCCAAACACCCCGAACAAGCGGGCAAAGTCTCACACCTGAACTATTGCTCTTACCATCGAGTAATAGGGCATCCTCTTGAAGATTGCTTCACTTTCAAGAATTGGGTCGAAGATCAGTATCATCTTGGCGAGTTCGCTCTGTCCGATAGCTGGAGGGTAGCGCCGCCACAGAAGCACGAGCCCAAGGCCATGAAAGAAGAACCGGTTCCATATTGGGATTGGAAGCGAATTCGCACCTGTCACGTGATAACAATATTAAAAGAAGGGCCCGAGAACATGGATGAGCTCCCTTGGTGCTTCGAAAACAGCAGCGACGAGATAATCTCAGAATTCCCACCAGCGCCAAAAGAGCTGGAAGATGGAATCCATACCACTGCAGATAACCTCAAGAAAATCGAGTTAGGGACGGCTGATGACCCACGGCCGATGTTTGTCAGTGAGCTACTATCTGAAGAAAGGGTGACTGCGTTAAAAGACGTCCTTGTACAGCACAAAGATTGCTTTGCGTGGAACTATTCCGAAATGCCAGGAATAGATCCAGAGATTGCTGTGCATAGATTGGCGATATCCCCAGGTGTCAAGCCGGTGAAACAAGCGCCGAGAAGAATGCGGCTCGAGCTTGAGATGAGCATCAACGCCGAGGTCAAAAAGTTAATCGACTCTGGCTTTATCCAGGAGGTTCAATATCCTGAATGGATCACCAACATCGTCCCGGTGATGAAGAAAAATGGGACAGTGCGCATATGCGTAGACTTCCGGGATCTCAATAAAGCCTGCCCGAAAGATGATTTCCCAGTGTCAGTCACCGAACTGATGATAGACAATATGTACACTCATGAGGTTTTCTCCTTTATGGACGGTTCATCGGGGTATAACCAGATAAAGATGCATCCCGAAGATCAGAAGCACACCGCCTTCAGGACTCCTCTGGGTATATTCTGCTACAAGGTGATGCCCTTCGGTTTAAAGAATGCCGGTGCCACTTATCAAAGGGCCATGACGAAGATCTTTGATGATCTCATACATGAAATCGTCGAGTGCTATATCGACGACCTCGTTGTTAAAAGCAAATCATATAAGGAACATCTCGAGCATCTGAAGACCGTATTTCAACGCCTTCGGCAATACAACTTGAAGATGAACCCGCTCAAGTGTGCATTCGGAGTTTCCTCAGGCAAATTCCTGGGATTCATTGTTCGACACCGAGGTATTGAAATAGATCCGTCAAAGATCAAAGCGATCATGGAAATGCCTCCGCCAAGAACTCTCAAACAGTTGCGATCTCTCCAAGGGAAGCTCGCATACATACGGCGATTTATAGCCAAGCTTTCAGGCAAGTGCCGTCCCTATAGCCACCTGATGAAGAAGGGAACCCCATTCGTTTGGGATCACAAATGCCATGGCGCACTGGACGAGATCAAGCAGTACCTGCAGAACCCTCTAGTGTTGGCTGCTCCAGTTAAGGGAAAGCCTCTCATTCTTTACACGACCGCCCTCGAAGGTTCCTTAGGCGCATTATGGGCATAAGAGAACGATCAAGGGAAGGAAAGGGCACTCTATTACTTAAGTCGAGTTCTGCTGGGAGCAGAAAGCAATTACTCTCCCATTGAGAAGCACTGCCTGGCGTTAATCTTTGCGATAACAAAGCTCAGACATTACGCATTAGCACATGAAGTTCGTCTCATTTCGAAGGTAGACCCTCTCAAATATCTAATGTCAAGGGTCATATTGACAGGTCGACTCGCTAAATGGGCTCTGCTCTTGATGGAGTTCTCGATAACGTATCAACATCTCAAGGCAGTAATAGGCCAGGCCATCACCGATTTCCTCGCTGAGCATCCGATACCGGCTGATTCTCCTCTGAATTGCTATTTGCCAGATGAATATGCGTTTGACGCGATCGACGGTGGTGATACCCAATGGGAACTTTATTTCGATGGAGCATCTTCCATGAAAAAGCGCAAACAATGTACCCCTATAATCAAATCGGGAGTAGGCCTCATCTTCGTAACTCCACAAGGAGGGATTATGCGCTTCGCCTTCTCCTTAACCGAGCCGAGGACGAATAACGAAGCAGAACATGAAGCCTTGATAGCAGGCCTCGAGATCGCCATCGACATAGGAATTGAAAACATCCTCATATACGAAGATTCTCAACTCGTCGTTAGTCAAGTAAACGGCGACTACCAAATGTGCAAACCGGAATTGGTAAAATACGGTGAAAAGGTGCAACAACTGTTGACCCAAATTCCCTCCTAAACTTTGGAAAGCATACCGTGCGCGGAAAACAGCAAAGCAGACGCGTTGGCCAAACTTGCTAAAGAACTGGCTGACGAGGACCTCGATGACGTTAGAATCGTGGTACAAAGCCGTCGGGTGCTTGCCCCAGCAGAAATATCTCCGGAATCATCCGAACAAAAAGGAGCGAGCGAGTAGACGGCCCTGCAAGTAAAAGATTGAGAAAATACCGAGGATTGGAGAGAAGTCTTCATAGATTACTTCAAGTCCCACCGAATGCCTGAAGAAGCGTCCACAAGACATCAGCTCATGAAACGAGCTCTGTCTTTCGCCTTCGTCAATGATACTCTGTACAAGAGGTCGTTTGATTCTCTGTGGCTGAGATGCTTAGGACCTCACGAAGCGAAAAGAGTCGTCCAGGAAGTTCATGACGGACTGTGCGGTTCTCACCAAGCGGGCCCAAAGATGAAGTTGAAGATCAAACGGATGGGCTACTATTGGCCCACGATGATCCAGGACTGCCTCGAATATGCGAACACTCATGCCAAATTCATGGGGACTTCATCCATCAGCATCCAAATCCATTACATCCAACGGTGGCTAGCTGGCCGTTCGAGATGTGGGGAACTAACATAGTCGGCCCCATCGAACCAGCATCGTCCAGAGGACATCGTTTCATCCTGGCAACGACTGACTATTTTTCCAAATGGGCAGAAGCAGTACCGTTGAGGGAAGTGAAGACGGAGAATATTCTCCATTTCTTCAAGACGCATGTCATATATCAGTTTGGAACACCAAGACGAATCATCTCCGATAACGGGCCAGCCTACAGAAGCCACAAAATCAGTCGCTTCGCGCAACAACATAATATAGACTGGAGATATTTCTCAGTTTATAATTCGCGAGCTAACGGTCTAGCCGAGGCCTTCAATAAGACCTTGACGAAGATCATGAAGAAAACGGTGTCACGAAATAAGAAAGACTGGCATGAAAGACTGCAAGAAGCTCTCTGGGCGTATCGAACTACGTTTAAAACGGCTACGAACACAACGCCGTACGCGTTGGTGTTTGGGACGGAAGCGGTACTTCCCCTCGAGATTGAGTTACCCTCTCTGCGAGTGGCAGTCCACTACGAGCTGACGGATGAAGAAAATACTCACCTTCGGCTTGAGGAGCTTGACGCCCTTGATGAAACCCGGCTCATAGCGCAACAAAATCTGGAAGCTTATAAAGCAAAGATGACGTGCTCATATGAAAGATTAACCCGACCGAGGACATTCTGCCAAGGTGAACTGGTGCTAGTGGTCAAAAGGCCTATGATCCCCAATCGCGCCAAGCGAGGAAAATTCGAGCCAAACTACGAAGGCCCATACATCATAGATAAGGTCTACCAGGGTGGGGCCTATCTACTCATGGACATGCACGGTGAAAGGCCTTTCAGGCCAATAAACGGTCGCTTCCTAAAGAAATACTATGCTTAATGAGGCACAGCCTAGGTCAATATTAGATGACGACGACTATGTCCGCTTGCTATCTTCCTAAGCTCAAACTCTATCAGTAATAACCAGCCTTCTCAAAGTCGGACCGAAATGTCCTTAAACTAATAGCAGACCGAAATGTCTTTAAACTACTACCGCAGCACCTTTAGGCTGACGAGATATAATAAAAAAAACATATAAAAATAAAATAAAAAAACGGTATGTCCGTAAGCAAAAAGGGCACGGATGAAAACCCGAAAGGGCTCCGTGAGTAAAAACAGCAGGGCTACCGGCGAGTGTTCGTGAAAACCCGAAAGGGCGCGGCCTCGTAAAAAAAATAATATATAAAAAAAAAGAGAATAAAAAATAACGGTATGTCCATAAGCAAAATGGGCACGGATGAAAACCCGAAAGGGCTCCGTGAGTAAAAACAGCAGGACTACCGGCGAGTGTTTGTGAAAACCCGAAAGTGCGCAACCTCGTTAAAAGAACACTTACAAGATCCTCTCGACCTTGTAAGGAGAAACCACCCACGTGAGATCCTTACGACCCACAAGGGAGCAGCACACTTAGGGATCCCCACGATTCCTAAGGAGAAAATACACTTGCGAGATCCTCACGACTCGCAAGGAGAACTCTCTTATGGGACCCTCACGGCTCATAAGATTTGAAAGTCTTAAGTTACAGAGACCTAAACCTGTGCTTAAGCAATCCCCACAACTTCCGATATTGCCCTACAAGTGGTCCAATACTGGCTCTTGTATACAATCCACGGGTGCGAATAAACATTTCCCTTGCCAAGTCCCATCCGTGACTGGGGATATGTTCGCATGGTGAATGACCCTTGTAAGTCCTCTCGACTTAAAAGGAGAAAACCCTATTGTAGGATCCTTACGACTTACAGAGGAACATACACTTAGGAATCCTCACGATTCCTAAGGGGAAAATACACCTACAAGATCCTCACGACTTGTAGGGAGAAATACCTTCGTGAGACCCTTACGGTTCATGAAGTCAAAAGCCTTAGCCGACAGGACCTTAACCCTGTTCGCTAAGCCACCATTGATCGACATCGACAGAGGCAGATGATGATTCGCCCCTGGTAATATCCCAGTTGTAGCGTTGCTGATGCCGAAATCGGTGTCTAATTTCAGGTTTACGGTGAAAAGCTGGTAGGTCGCACATGCATACGAAATAGCCGAAATGATGGGGCAGCTTGCAATAAAAAATCAGCAAGTAAAAATGTATGCATGCAAAATAGCCGAAATGATTGGGCAACTCGCAATAAAAAGCAGCGAGTAAAAATAAAATAAATAGCCGAAATGATTGGGCACCGCGAAAAATAGCCGAAATGATTGGGCAATCGTGACCTTCGCGGTGTAAAATCTGAAATGATAGAGCATCGCGGAAGTAAAAAAAAAAGAGAAGAAGAAAGTGATGAAAACTTTGGCCCTACGGCTAAGATCACATCGATCACTGCATACAATCCAAGGGCGTGAACGAAGAAGGGAACCATACTTCCCCGGCAGGCTTCGCCAGAAAATGAAGTCAAATCTCAACAGTTCGTCCCAATGCTAAAGAAATCAGTGTCTTCAGCAAATTCCTCGACTCACGGATACAAACACTCCTTGACGAGAGCCGCCTGATCCGCGTTGACTCGTAGAGCCACCTGTGCCTCCGTGGGAAATCCTCGACTCGTTTCAAACCCCAAGGAAACAAATAATCCTTGGCGCTAGGGAAACAAATAATCCTTAGCAAATTCCTCGACTCACGGATACAAACACTCCTTGACGAGAGCCTCCTGATCCGCGTCGACTCGCAGAGCCACCAGTGCCTCCGTGGGAAATCCTCAACTCGTTTCAAACCCCAAGGAAACAAATAATCCTTGGTACTAGGGAAACAAACAATCCTTAGCAAATTCCTCGACTCACGGATACAAACACTCCTTGACGAGAGCCTCCTGATCCGCGTCGACTCGCAGAGCCACCAGTGCCTCCGTGGGAAATCCTCGACTCGTTTCAAACCCCAAGGAAACAAATAATCCTTGGCGCTAGGGAAACAAACAATACTTAGCAAATTCCTCGACTCACGGATACAAACACTCCTTGACGAGAGCCTCCTGATCCGCGTTGACTCGCAGAGCCACCAGTGCCTCCGTAGGAAATTCTCGACTCATTTCAAACCCCAAGGAAACAAATAATCCTTGGTACTAGGGAAACAAACAATCCTTAGCAAATTCCTCGACTCACGGATACAAACACTCCTTGACGAGAGCCTCCTGATCCGCGTCGACTCGCAGAGCCACCAGTGCCTCCGTGGGAAATCCTCGACTCGTTTCAAACCTCAAGGAAACAAATAATCCTTAGCGCTAGGGAAACAAATAATCCTTAGCAAATTCCTCGACTCACCGATACAAACACTCATTGACGAGAGCCTCCTGATCCGCGTCGACTCGCAGAGCCACCAGTGCCTCCGTGGGAAATCCTCGACTCGTTTCAAACCCCAAGGAAACAAATAATCCTTGGCGCTAGGGAAACAAATAATCCCTGGCAAACACCTCAACTCACGGATACAAACACTCCATGACGAGAGCCTCCTGATCCGCATCGACTCGCAGAGCAACCAGTGCCTCCGTGGGAAATTCTCGACTCGTTTCAAACCCCAAGGAAGCAAATAATCCTTGGCGTTTGGGAAACAAATAATCCCTAGCAAACACCTCAACTCAAGGAAACAGACAATCCTTGACGGGAGCCTCCTGATTCGCGTCGGCTCGCAGAGAAACCAGTGTCTCCGTAGGAAATTCCCGATTCGTCTCAACTTGCAAGATGAAGCCTCAGGCAGCAGGGACTAAAAAAATTGCTTCCTGAACAATGGGACCCTGCAAGTCGATCTAAACGGTCTCTTGCATACTATTCACGGGTCTCACTCACCAAAGTCGAGTTTTGACGAGGAGGGAAACAACCGCTTACGAGTCCTCTCGATTCGAAAGAGGGAAAAATTCTCTTATAGGATCCTTACGACTTATAAGAGAAAACCACACTTAGGAATCCTCACGATTCCTAAGGAGAAAAAACCCACCTACGAGATCCTCTCGATCCGTAGGGAGGAAAATCTCTACGAGACCCTCACGGCTCATAGAGTTGAAAAGTCTTAGGAGGCAGATCTAAACCTGCGACTTAAGCCATCGCCATCCTGTGAAGAAATCAAGAGGCCTACTCTAGTGTATGCTAATTATGTCGACATGCTGAGAAAGAAAAAAGCAACAGAAAGAGCATCCGATTTACATTTGATCAAGCATTCAAAACACATTCATTCATGCATGGGCAAAAGACTCAGAACAAAAGATAAGACAGGCTAGGAAAAACAAAAATTTCATTAATATTGCCCGAAGTTCTTACAATCATAAAAGCAATAAACGAAAGTTACAATGGAATGACCTCAGATCCAGGGCATGGATTGAGGAATTCAAAAGAGACTCTATCTATGACTTTCCAGGCCTCGCGGACCATCCTAGTATGCTTTCTTTCGCGAGCACAAGCATCAGGGTCCCCCCTGATGTCTTCCACCCTCCGATAAGCAGCGAGTATGGCAGACTGTTGAAAGACCTCGTGCAAGAGATCGATAAGACTGTCTCGCCATCTCTTCGAGATAAAGTTCAACAGGTACACTGAGTGCACCTTGTCCTCAGCAGCATCCAACGCCCTAAGTGGCACGCCGGAACAGAAGTGGGGAAGCGCTTCCCAGATGGCTCCCACGATAAGCTTAAGGAGGGAGGAACGTCGGGGAAGCAGTGGACCATTGTACGCGTCGAAGCGACTCATTATTTCAGCACACTCCTCGTTTGTGAACTCTCGATTTTGAGAGCGGCCAAGTCGGCGGATGTCCCCATAAGAGATGATCTCATTAAGAGCATGTGAGCGTCCATTGTTCCTGTGAAAGAGGATCAACAGAATTATCAGAAAGACTGATTAAGCAAAACGATATAATGCACTGAGGAATAAAATGTCATCTTCAAACTCTAAAATCAATGAAACACTCTTAAGAGTTCTTTTAGATCAAAGGGATCTATGTTTTGCCAAAAATGTAAGTTTTTGTTCATAGGTTGAGAAACCCTGAAACAGATTCATAAGAGCAAAGCTCTATTTGGTGAAACCGTAAAAGGATTTTCTTTAGATCAAAAGATCTATGAGAGCAAGGCTCTGTTAATTAAACTTAATTTGATTTAATTTAAAATTTTACCTAAAAAGGGTGCTGGGTTCTGAACTTTGAAAGTTCTTAAAAAGAAACAAGAGCAGGGCTCTAAAAGTTCTTAAATAAGAGCAAAGCTCTGAAGTCTTTTGAAAATAAAAATCTTAAAGATGATAAGCATCTGTGGGGGGACCAAAGGTCCTATTTATAGGCATCAAATGCCTCTTCAACTTCCAAAAGTTGCCACAGCGGTTGGAATTCTGCCACCGTTGCGCTCGCGCTTGGGGCTGCGCAAGCGCAACGGTGGGGGGCATTTGTTTACCCCAATCAGAGCAAAGCTCTTTTCAAATCCTAAGGTGGGAGATGAAGCAACACTTCATCTTCACCCAATTAGAGCAAAGCTCTACTTTGAAAATTTAAACTTTAATAAATGAAGCAACGCTTCAGATTCTTTGCGCTGCGCGCAACGCGCCACGTGTCAGGCGCAGACATATCAGCGCAGCGCCCAAGGCAGCACACCCAGTCAGAGCAAAGCTCTGTTTTAAACAAAATTAAATGAAGCAACGCTTTAGCGGCGCAAGCACTGCGCTGCGCGACACGTGTCAGCACAGATGCGCCAGCGCAGTTGCGCTGCGCTGTACGCTGCAAGACACGTGTCACGCTCTGGAGCATTTGTGCCAAACAAAATTAAGATTTCAAAGAAATCTTCCTGTTCTTGTTAAAACAAGAAGATTTTCTTCTGTAAAACAGAAGCCCTTGGATGAAAGATCCAACGGTGGGGAAGATTCCCCAAATCACTCAGAGAAAGATCTTTTTAACAAATTTAACTAATTTATGAGCACTATAAAAAGGACCCTAGGCCTCAATTCAAAGGCATGAACATTCTTGAAAAAAAAAATCAAGAGCTTCAAACAGAGAGAACTCTAGGAAAAATTTCAAGAAAAATGTAAAAACCTTCACGAGAGAGAAGAAATTTCTTTTAATAAATCATTAATCTAAAAACCAGATCAATGATCTTCATATAATAAACAGTGCTTTGCAATTCTTATGAACACTGGTTCTTTAAAACAAGAAAAAAAACAAAAATAAAAAAATATAGTGCTTTGCACTTTTATGAACCTTTGGTTCTTTGAAATAAGAGAAACAAGAAAAACTTGTTTTTTCTTTGATCTAAATTAGATCAAGGAAACGAGTAGTGCTTTGCACTTCTTCTTGTGAACCATTGGTTCCTGAATCTGAAAGATTCTTAAGTCATAGTGCTTTGCACTTGTAAACTGCGCTGTTGCGCTCCTGGATTGGTGCAAGCCACCAGAGTGCGCCACGTGTCAGCAGCGCAGGCGCAGCGTATTAGCGCAGCGCACTGCGCTTGCGCGACACGTGTTAGCACTATAAGCGCTTGCGCTCTCTGATTGGCGCAAAGCGCCTGATAAATGCAATGCATTTCTCAAAGGGCCAGGCCCATGTCAAAAGACCAAGCAGGCCTAATTAAATTGCTGCTCTGCATCATTTATAAATGGGCAGAGCCCAAACGGGATAATAAAAATGCTACGCATTTTAAAGAGGGCAGAGTCCAAACAAAGTAGATGCTCTGCATCATTTATAAAAGTGCAGAGCCCAGTCCAAACAAAAATAGAAAGTAATGCAATGCGTTATTTAAGTGTGGGCAAAGCCCTAGCACAGGTTTAATAGACCAAAAATAAATAAAAGTGTTGAACATTTTCAACTGGACTTAGCCCAATTTTGGCCGTAAGTCCTCAAATTTAAATTGACTGAGCATAGCTGCTCTCTTAAAATCAATTTATATCCGGTTCGAGGTACATCTCCGAACTCCTCTGACACATGTCGTTGTAATCATTCAACGTCGTCAGAGAGGTGACGGGTCCCGACGACCACACCCATCAATATCGGACCGAAACGTCCTTAAACTAATATTGGACCACCACGTCCCTAAACTGGCGTTGGACCACCACGTCCCTAAACTGGCGATGGACCGAAACGTCCCTAAACTAATATTGGACCGAAACGTCCCTAAACTAATATTGGACCATCACGTCCCTAAACTGGAACAATAAAGCCTCCAAATGCTCTTTTGCCGGATCTAAACTATCCCGTTTAAGTTGATCTTAGCCCCAAACACGGCTAACGTATCCTTAAACATTCAAACGGACTATAAAACTCCAAATCAACCTTGGTTCAAGGGTACAACTCTGAACTCCTCTAACATCTGCCGTTGTAATCTTTTAACGACGTTAGAGAGGTGACGAGTCCCGATGGCCAGATATTAAATGAATTATCACGTTAAGTTGATCTTGGTCTCAAACAAGACTAACGTATCCTTGACGAACGTTTAAGTTGATCTTAGTCTCAATACGACTAACGTATCCTTAAACTGAAAACACCAAACCCAAATCTAAGTAAATACGGATTTTGATTAATCCACGTCCTATGGGCGACGGCATTACTCAGTCTCCGTATGCAATCCACGGGCAACCACAAACAAAACAAACACCCACGACACGAAGTGAAATTCTGGAGAAGGAGAAAGTTGTTACCGCGATGCGGTAGCGTGATTAACTGCAGGGGCTTGCGCCTGCAGGGAAGACCGTCCCCACAATCAAAAACCCCTCAAGTGAGGGGGAATCTGACGAAGTCTGCTACATCGGCCGCATCCGTCTAAACCTTCGATACACGGTGCCATAAATCAACTTGGCATCTTCGGAGAGATGGACGGATAAAACCAAATAGCATCTGTCCCGAATCTCAGGCAAGACGCCCTCGCGTCGTCGGCCGCCATTCGGAGGGGAACAACATGTATACGATGATAAAGACAAACCAGATAGCATACTATCATGTCGAGTAAGACAGTCATATCGGTATAGGTCCTCCCTCAATTATTGCAATCACGTTCTTGCGATCCAATAATTGACTTTGAGGGCACTATATCCAACAATCTCCCACTTGCACTTAAGGCTAATTATTGCGATGTCGCATACTCACAGCCCGTATGATACCGAACATCCAACTCCTCTACTAATCAGTTTCACAAAACTCGTTTGCAAAACTATTGTGTTCTAGAAATAGCCTCAGTGAGTGGGTCCGCCCTGATGTTTCTTTCTATGTCTCTCTTAATCTCAAGTTCGCGGAGAAAGCCATCTCCCGAATCGAGTAGTACATGACTTAGAATATGTATGGATATCTGATGGGACCTAGTTCATAAATAAACTCCAAATCCAAACTTCTTAGACTGTATCGTCAGCTGAACCTAATCAGTATCCTGCACCATGCCTCCCACAGTATCCTCTTGGACCACCTGTCCATAATGCTGTCCCTCGTCAGAGGGAAAACTATAACTTTGACAATCACTCTGTCATCCATGTCACCCTTGAAGCCTGGAATGATAACCGTCTCCCGAAGGAGGCTGCCATTATCAAATCCGTAGAACATTCACTTATGTTCTAAAACTGCTTCCTTATGTTTCTTCAGGATTGGATTAATATAAACTTATCGCATCTAGTGCAAAAACAATATCTGGTGTGGTACTTGACATCTCACGATTGACTCAATTGCCTAAGCAAGTGATCTGCCAATCATGCATATCCCTCTCCCCTTTAGTCTGTAAGACACCTTTAGAGAGGATGACTCCATCACCTGCAGGTACACCACCATGCTAAGAGTCATTTATTCTAAATACCATTAGAATACTGTCAAAATACCCATATTGGGAAACTACCCAAATCTAGATCTAAAACCATAGATCTAGTAACTTGAATGTCAGATTTTATATCCATATCCTTTATGGAGAAACAACTTTGTGATGACCTCAGTATAACCGATCGTAGTATAGGAATTTTACTACCTACTCTGTGTATGTCATCCACAGTAAAACCATAGATCTATATTTTCTAATTCTTGAACTTCAAATATAAATCATGAATTGTTTTGTTTTCTTTTCTTTAAAATTTCGACTCATCTAATTCAAAAGACGAACTATTACACTGTTCCTGTGGACGATCCGCACTCACTTACAATCTACATCTGACACCGTAGTTGATTGCGGTCAAAAATAATTTTTGGTTGTGATTTCTTTACAATTTCATATACTACACAAACAAGAATTCTTTTCAATCAAATGGCGCCGAAATCGGGGACTATTTGAATTGATACTTTTTACATACACAATCGGAATTCATTCAATCAAATGGCACCGTTGCCGGGGATAGTGCGCTAATTGTTCGTATTTTGAAATTTGAGTTGAAAAATTTATTCCATTATAATTTTTAGATCTAAACTCGCACAAACCCTAATACGTGTTTTGTGATTTGATTGCGAGGAAATCTGGAATCATTGGAGCTTGGATAAAAATTTTGTGAATATTCCAGAGAGCTTGGGGAGTGAACAGAAGCCCTCTGTTAAAATTGTGTGCAGTGATCTTGCTACAGTACCGCGTTTCCGCGGCAATAGGCAGCTCACGCGGCGGATCCGCGGTGGGTTAGGGTCTTCTCTGTACTAAACTTCCAGGTATACTTCTACTCTTTCTTATCACTCCCCTCATCTGCTCCATTAAGAATTTTGTGCAGGTTTCTTTGCAAATATTCGCTGCGCCGCAAAAGCAAAATAAAATTTATGCATGTTTTGATTCTTGGTTGTTTGCATAACTAATACGGATATTAAGGGGCACGACCAAATCCAGATTAGGTGGGGAGTTCATTACCCTTCCTAAGCCCCAAAAATCATAAACTTGCATTCGCATTTACCCTCATTAATTAAAAAAATATCTAGAGATGACTCTAAGGACCGTCGAGCTCACTTAGGACAAGAGAAGGCCGTGGGTAATTCATTGCTTATCCTCGTTTTCTTGTGGTGTCTAAGGCAAGTGTGTCGAAGGCTAGTGGTTATTAATTAGGCCCACTACTTACGTAGTGGAGTACCTTCCCACTTACCTGGGACTTACCTGGCCGTAGGGGGACAAAGAGGCAGTGGAGGATTTATCCTGCGACTTGTCTTTTGGCAGTTAGGAGCGGTCTAGAGTTTGACCTAGGTGACCAATAGAATTAGGGTTTTTTATGTTGCATCATATTTTCAAAATCCGTCCAATTTTTAAAACAAACACCGCATTCATATCATTTCCCCTAATTATAAATTCACGCTGCCACTTGTACTAACCCTTTTTAGTGCAAGATAGGCTGGACAACGGGTTTCTAGTGCCTGTTAAGTCCGCGTTCCTTGATCGACCCTAAAGTCGGTATTTCTACACTTACCTTTTCTTTACCCACCATCATACCCACATCGATGGATCCACCTCCATCGAACTGCTTTTCCACTACTCTGCCGCCGTCCGTTGTTGCGCAAAATCCACGTCGCATCTCTCTCCAAGAGAGGTGCTATCCTACACGAGGCCCACTTTCCACCTGTCTTTCCATTCCACCAGCCAACGGGGAAAATTTTCAAATAAAACCCCAATACATCAACCTTCTACCAAAATTTCACGGTCTCGAGTCTGAGGACGCATACGTGTTTATCACGAAATTTGAAAATGTATGCGCAATGATGGGTACTTCACAGCTTTCTGTGGATGCTTTACGTCTTCGTCTTCTCCCATTTACCTTGTGCGATTTAGCCGAGAAGTGGCTATATAACACTACCGCACATTCCATTTCAAATTGGGACGAATTCGTCAAAGCATTCCTTAAGAAATTCTACCCACATCAAAAGACAGCTCGAGTCCGTAGCGAAATCTATCAATTCACCCAGCTTCCAAATGAAACATTTTCGAAGTGTCTTGAACGTTTCAAGGATCTGTTAGTCCAATGTCCACATCACGGCATCCCGAGATGGGAACTGTGCCGAATCATTTATGAGGGCATTACTCCTTACACAAGACAGACCCTTGAATCCATGTGTCAAGGCAATTTTATGACCAAAGATGATGGGGAAGCCTGGAACTTTCTAGAAGATTTCGCTGAAAAATCTTTACAGTGGGAGGGTGTGAGTCAATCGTCTAGGGATGGCAATGATATTTCCATAAGAGTTAGAGCTGACATTGCAGCTAGCAATAAGAAACTCGAGACTATGGAAAACAAATTTTTAGCTGCCGCCCTAAGTCAAATGTCACTCTCCAAAACTGTATGTGGCTGCTGTTCTAATCCGTCTCACTTGACGGAAGAATGTCCGTTTCAAGGTCATGAGCTTATCAATTCTGCTTACCAACAAGGACCTAGGAACGATCCTTATTCTTCCACATATAATCAGGGTTGGAGGAATCACCCTAATTTTTCTTGGAACCAATCACATTCTCAAAACACGGTTCCAAACACGAATCATTTCCAAAGAGTCCCTTCACCACAACAGCACCCACAACTTCAATTGAGTCAGCACCCCTTCCAATCACAGAACTTCAAAAATACGGCCAACACTTTTGCACCACATGAAAACTCTTTGCAATTGACCGGTACAGATAATACCTCGGCACTAGCACAAACCTTGGATACTTTCATGAAACAATCCATCCAAGGGACGGCATGTTTGCAATCTTCCGTCGAGAATGTGATGAAGATCATTATCTCTCAAAATGAGAACATCAAATCGATGGAAGCACAAATTGCACAACTAAAAGCCGAAATGAGTGCAAGAGAGAAAGGGAAACTTCCAGCTCAACCTTTACCCAATCCTGGCTATTCACATCATGTGGATGCAATCACGTTGAGATCTGGAAGAGTGCTTGACAATCATGTTGGGGAAGAGTTTGATGATACTGATAAATCAATCAATAACACCCCGGCTGAGACCTTTCCTTCCACTTCTACTTCCAGTTCTGACCCCAGTTCTTCTACCCCACCACCTTCTTCCGAGCCTATTCTTCGTTTCCCAAAAGGCTCGCCACTTCAGCCCACCTCTTTTACTCCTCCACAGACGATCCCCACTTCTATTTTGGGATCGGGTCCACACACACTTCCTTCTCCTATGATGAACCCAGCGCTTATTTCTAAAGCACCTTATCCTAATCGGTTAAGGGCTAACACACCAAGTCCACATATGGAGAAGATTATGAACATTTTAAAGCAAGTTAACACCAACATCCCTCTCCTAGATGACATCCAACAAGTTCCATCCTATGCAAAAACTCTTAAGAACTTGTGCACTAGGAAGAGGAAGACTCAAGTGCCCAAGAAGATATTCATGGAAAAGACTGTAGACACGGCTTTCCCCCAGCAATTACCGAGGAAACGTAAGGATCCTGGATATCCTACTATTTCCATTTCTATTGGGGAAAAACACATTAACCGTGCTCTCTATACCTTGGCGCTAGTGTTAACTTGCTTCCATACTCAGTTTATGAGCAACTAGGTATCGGAGAGTTGAAGCCAACCCATTGCACTCTCCAGATGGCTGACTGATCTATCACCAAACCTAGGGGGGAACTGGAGGATGTGTTAATAAAAATCGAGGAATTTATCTTCCCCGTGGACTTTATTGTAATTGATACACAGCCTGTAGCGAACCCACGGAATCAAATTCCGGTGATTTTAGGTCGCCACTTTTTGGCCACTTCCAATGCAATAATCAACTGTCGTAATGGTTCTATGACCCTATCCTTCGGGAACAGGTCAATAGAGCTGAACATTTATAAGTTGGGAAGTGTACCCTCTGAACCTACTGCTCAGGTCTGTTCTGTCGACTTAATGGATGTCGACAGCAGCGAATTTGATGATCCTCATGATACCGATCTTGACTCTTTTCATACGTTATTGTTTGACCCAACTATGTATCATACACAAAAGAACTCTGCCACCGAGATGTCCGGGTCAACAACTAACACTGATTATTAACTGCTTTTAGAGTCTGAAGATCACCCCGCACTTTGTGATGACATTATTCATCGGGGTATAGATGGAACTTTTGAGGTGATCTTCGTTGATGAACTCGCATTTTTGAATGACACGGGTGTTGAGATGAATCATGTCCCAATCAATGAAATTGAACCTCCACCCCTTCTTCTGAACTGTAAAAAGAATGCGAGTAATCCATCACATACACTGCATCGTCTCTCCAAAATGAGACGCACACACATTCTATTCCACCACTTAACCTTTCCCCACTTCTTCTTCCACCAACCAGAGCACTGCATTGATAAAATTTTTGAATGGTTGGTGTTAACATTCGGTCTTTGCAAAGCTTGGCATCGTCCACTGATTTTTGACCCCCCTCATGTGATTTTCAAAGCTTAACATTGTTTAATTCAAGTTTGGGGGGGTATAATTGGGCTTTTGAAAAGAAAATTTTTACAAAATTTTGAGCCAAAAATAAGTTTGGGGGAGGTTCTTCACTTAAATATTTTGCCCCCACTAATAAATTCCTCCCAAGCTTACAGTTTTTTTTAGATTTAGCAGATGGCAACAGTGAGGACACTGTTGAAAATAAGTTTGGAGGAGGTTTGTGCTTATTTTTGCATCATTTGCATATCATTTGCATAGCACAAAACATTTTTTGAAAACCATAAAAATTTAAAAAATTTCAAGAAAATAAATATATTTTTGTACATAAATAAGATAATAAAAGTTTAGATAGTGAAAAATTACATCCATGAGATTAGAAAAATTTAAGAAAACTAAGAAAATTAGAAGTTTTCTTATACGAACTAGTAATAAGTAGTTATGAGCCGTTGTCCCCAGGGTTAGTAAGATGAAAGACGTCACTAATCTGAGGATAAAAATAAGTCTGAAAAATAGTTTCTATTCTGGAAGCCAAATATTTTGAACGTTGGTATCCTGCTATTCGCACTTACACACGTCTTAAAGCCTGGGATAGTAGAGGATACCTTGAAATGCTCTTGTCTTAAAGCCGATGTATGAAGGAAATAAAAAGAAAAAAAAATGAATAAAATATAAAGTGGTGAGAAAAATGGACACTGGTTTTGTTATCACCAAGGGCAATAAAAAAATATATAGCGAGGGTGCTTCTTCACCTAGTGCCCTAAGGCCAACTGGTCTGTGAGTCACTGAAGCCTTAGGTGGTGCAAGACGAGGAAAATACACCAAGTAAGCAAGCACATGAGTAATCGGTCGGTTAGTACCTCAAGAAGTATTAACGGTCGCATGAAAGTGTGTGAGCAATCTCATCTAAATATTCATTAATTAAAAAGTACTGAGGCTGATGGGCAAGAGTATGATAGCTTGAATTGAATTCTCCAGGTGTAGGGATGTCTTTACACACACGCAGGGTTATATGATCGATGTTTAGAAGAAAGATAGGAATGAAAAATAAGACGATGTTTTATTGAGGGAGGACATGATTTCTGACATCTTTTCATGACCATTAAGATAGGGCTCATGACAACCGAAAAGCTAGCTTAGTTGGAAACCCTAATTTTCAAGGCTTTTCTTTTACAATTCTATTCTTTAAATGTAATATTCATGATCTTCCTTTTATTATTGGATTTTGTGGGTGCAATCCGCTGAAAACCCTCAGGAGACAACACTCCTCCTACTAGGGACACCTAGAGGTTTAAAGACTTGTTGCACGTGCTCAGTGCAATCGTGCTGCCTGCGAAAGTGTGCTAGTTAGTTTTTCTCTTTCTTTATTTTCTCCTTCTCTTTTTAATAAAACATTCGCTCGAGACGATCGAAATTAAGTTTGGGGGTATTTGATTAGTCGAAAATAATGTATTTTTAACACGGCAATTTCCCTATCATTTGCACTCATATAGAAGTGTTCGGCATTCATATTACACATATTAGAAAATCAGTCGTAAAATATCAGATTGCATGTGTTAGACTCTAAAACCGACATTTCTGAGGAAATTGTGTGTTTATCATGGCATCGCATCATCCCTGTATTGCGCAAAACTTGTGTCGAGATTTGTGCAGGAAATTGCAGGAGCAAAGCCAAAAGAGCTGATAAAAAATACGCCAACTCAATGATTTCAGATATGGTAGCAATTCAAAAGGAAATATAAAAATCAACATATCAAAGAAAGGCCCACAAGTCAGCCTAAATCAGCACCAGAGTTTTCAAGCCCTAAAGCTTCAAAAGAGCCGCGGAACCGCGGCGGGAGCCGGCTTGAGCCGCGGTTCCGCGGCTTCTTGGCCACATCAGCTTCCCATTTTCAGCGCAAAATTCATCTCTCGAGTCCCACATTCATTTCATACATGTCAAATTCCAGAATTATCTTGAAGCTTCTTCCAGATCAGCAAAGATGATTAATTAGGCTAATCTTGATTAAGCTCCTAACTAATCACATCTAGAAGCTTCTCCTCTAACTAACTTTTGGAGGGAAATTCAAATTCTAATCCTAGATCTAGGGTTTAGGGAAGTCTATAAATAGAAGCCTAGACCTAGGGTTAAAAGCTAATCAATCTTAGGTAATCCTTAGTTGTTCAATCATTAGTTATTTCAATAATCTTCCTCATTCTTTCCCTCTTACATCATCTTCTTCCACAAGTCTAGTGACAAGGCTTGTGCGAAACCCTAACCCTAATTCCACTCCAAATTCAAGATCTTGAGTACCAATCAAGCAAGAAGCCTTCAACCTTTTAGGAGCCGAGCCGATCTCCAACAGAGCAAGTGATCCAAGCCGATCCGCGACTCACGGAGCCGAGCGAAGCCAAATCGACAATCGAGTTCTTCCTCTTGTAGTTCTTGAGCGAACGTAATAAAATTGTTGATATAAATAAAAGGTGAAATTCTTTAATCTTGCTTTCTTTAAATTCTTGCATCATGATTCGATCACAATTTATGATTGTAGTTCTTGTGATGATGTTTGAGTAAAACTCCACTCGTTAAGGAGTCGAGACGATAAATAGAATGATGATGTAACAAATCTTTAAACGATTCTTGAGTCCTACGAGTTTTGTAAACGCTAGCAAGTTCAAGAATCGATGACCTAGTTTCGTAGCGATGCTTTCTTGATTGTGATCGCTCGAAATTAGGGTTCTACGATCGTTTCTTGAATTTACTAGAGGCTAGAATGTGAATGATATCGACGAAAGAACAAGGGATAAGATGAAACCCTAGTTTCACTAGAAATCCCTAATTCTTGTCGATCATCATCGATCTAGTAACAATCCATTGAAGGATAAGAATATGTCAATGTAAGATTACATCACATCTATAGATCCGATCGATTCCTACGAGCCTCATTTCGATTCTTGATATTTGGTTGGAAAAATCATCAAACTATCAATTCTTGATTCTATCTTTTTCTTGTTATTAGATCTATATTTTCTAATTCTTGAACTTCAAATATAAATCATGAATTGTTTTGTTTTCTTTTCTTTAAAATTTCGACTCATCTAATTCAAAAGACGAACTATTACACTGTCCCTGTGGACGATCCGCACTCACTTACAATCTACATCTGACACCGTAGTTGATTGCGGTCAAAAATAATTTTTGGTTGTGATTTCTTTACAATTTCATATACTACACAAACAAGAATTCTTTTCAATCAAATGGCGCCGAAATCGGGGACTATTTGAATTGATACTTTTTACATACACAATCGGAATTCATTCAATCAGGTCTCATAGTCTGGAACAACAGTAGTGTCAAGTGTGGGTAAACAAGAACCTCCCTGTCACCGTCTTTGAGCATACCGAAATACCTCTCGAGTGCCTGAGGTTACCCACCTTATCTGCGGAGTGGCTATTGGAATGTCAAACCTGATTGAATATATAGGTCCTATTAAATTTTCCGTAATTGTTTGCGGTTCTGGAATCACTTCCAGTTCTACCATACTCCCACTACTGTTTTCTGAAAAAATCCATTTTACTAAAACTGTGGTAAGTCATGAACAATATCACTATTAATCTTCCAGATGGTAGAATATCAACCCTCGACATAGCACGGGTCAACCCATAAACTGCCATTACAGAAACGTGCCTTGAGTTATCCAGAGTCTGGTTTTAAGCATAAGCCGGACAACTCCCCGTATCTTAACATCGATAAGATATGAACCATTCTATATATAATATAGAAATAGAGGCACTAATTCAACTGGAACCAGATTCAAACCATGCAACTGTCTCCAGTGCATATCAATTTAATGGAGAGAGGCTAACCAGCATTACTCAACTTAGGAATACATCCAATTATGAGTAACCCGAAAGAGAAACAAGTTTCTCAAAATCATTACTATCAACTGAATACCAATCACAAGAATCTACATCTTCAATCTCTTTGAAGAATCCCGATACTTGCGATACCTGGTTCTCTACTTTATTCATATACCCACAACTTCTCAAAACATAGACATTGTATTTCTATGAAACACTTGTCTAAAAACTAGAGAAGTCACAAGTAAAAAGAACATAGTACGAGAACCTATCCCTTTGTCCTGACGAACACTTGACAACAAACAATACTCTGTATAAGTCCGTCGAGTTGAATAACTCAAAACCTTGTGCGTCGTAGGTTGAAAACTGTACCCAGGCAATTTCCTCAAATATCACCAATTACAACGAATTTCGATATAATGAGGATGATCACCAAATTCCCAATAAACCATACTGATGTGAGAATCATACCTGGTAAATACATACCCTGCAGTAAGTATCTAATCGGGAAATCAGTTTTCGATTAACAATGCACTGAAACATGAAAATGTTTCGTAGGGGTATCCTGGTATTTCTAGTAATGTCTCTTCCATAATCCAATTCATGAGTTTAACCGTATATTTCTTTGCCACCTCTCCAAATCCCTTTATTTGTCTTT
The DNA here is from genome assembly GCA_030015575.1 of Agapanthus africanus. NCBI lineage: Eukaryota > Viridiplantae > Streptophyta > Magnoliopsida > Asparagales > Amaryllidaceae > Agapanthus > Agapanthus africanus. The sequence continues at coordinate 709,953,636 of CM057339.1, forward strand.
ATTCATTACCTTTTGTACACCCCTTAGGCTAAGTGGTTTTCTTCCTTCCCTACCGTTCGGCACCAGCCTATGGTTTGGAAGAAGACTATCCAGTAAGTATAATAGGTGTACGCTCCTAAACCAAGGAGTACTCGCAACTTGAGAGAAGGTGATGATAAAAGACAACCGAATAATACCTTATTCTATTTCTCCTGAACTGGGGAAAAAGGCAAAGGTGAAATAGGAGTGGCGATGAAGTACGAGGTTTGGTCGTGAATTATAGCAGTCGCAATTTACTTTGCCCTCTTTCTAATCCCTTTATTTTGTCTTTAGTTATTACCTTTTGTACACCTTACTTAGGCTAATTGGTTTTCTTCATTCCCTACCTTTCGGCACCTGCCTATGGTCTGGAATAAGACTATCCAATAAGCGTAATAGATGTACTCTCCTAAACTAAGGAGCCCTCGCAACCTGAGAGAAGGTGATAATAAAAGTCAACTGAATAATCCAATTCTATTTCTCCTGAATCTGGATCCATCCTGGAAGAATTCCCTTCGAGTTCGTATATAACCATACGATGGATCTATCCAATGGAAGTGGATATCCGTAGTAATATGGGATGTTCTGAGAAATTCAAAGGGTAAAAGAGGGAGCGGCAATGACTTATGCAACTTTAGACAATCCAAAAGCCAGTATTTTAAGAAGGTTCGGTCAACTTGGTCACTGAGTCATAGTCTAGGGTCGGTCAAAGGTCGCTGACAAAGAGAGAGAGAGAAAAGAAACACTCTGCGTGCACTTTAACTTAGATCAGTATGGTTATCACTTTATCTAATCAGGAAACCTCCCACTGTATCTCAAATTCTCCTCCAAACCTGAAAGAAGAATTAGTCGGAATTACCCGAAGAGTAAACCAACTCATCAGTGAGAATCGGGATCCAACTATCATCACATGATAACTTGATGGAAGCCACTCAAGTTATCACACTCCAGAAGGTATGTGCATGCCTGGCAAGTTTCCTGTATGTTAGAAACTCCCGATGTGATTTTTGCCCCATGCTCTTATGACCTTGACTAAGGGCCAACATATCATAAGTCACATGTCAAGTTCTTCCCGTCATTATCCAGGTTGATTTGAACCCACCCGCACATGCTCTTGACTAAGGGCCAAAATGGCAGAACGACTGTCCCAAACCAACTCATCTATCTATGCAACAAATGAATACCCAGCAGCTACCAAACACTATGCCTTGACTAAGGGCCAAAATACATAGCTTGAATACTACTGAATACCCAAAAGAAATGACGGAGGGCTACGGCTGGTTTTTGGCGAAAAACCTTTAACGTAATGAACTTGATCTCGTTGAAGGAACCTGATAGCTTTTTATAAAAATATAGTGGTGAAAACCTTTTGCTAAAGAGGTCACTCCCGGTGAAGGGATCTTGGCTCTTTCCTCGTGGAATGAGGTGCAGGATATTCCAACTGAATACCACGATGCAAAGCAACTTGTAATCGACTATAGTGAAGTTATTGCCCTGACGCAAACTTCTGCCCAAGGGGTCACTCCCGGTGAAGGGATCTTGGCCCTTGCCTCGTCGAATGAGGTGCAGGATATTCTAACTGAATATCACTATGCAAAATAAAAGGAAACGTCTTTGTAATAACACTTTTTAAAGCTGTTCCAACAACATCAAATATAGGTTTGTTTTATCCTTGCATTGATCAGAATCAACACAGTCCCATCATTTAATCACACCAGAAAAGAACGAAAAATAAAATGTACGTATATGCCATCCACATTCGCCACTGGGTCCCGTCATTACCCATTAGGTTACTTAACTAACGACAGAGCAGGGACTGGACTAGCGCGGGTGTAAAACATATATAACATCTAATAGTATATATACCAATATACAATAATCGCTCCAGGCGTGATAATATGCAACATTACAGAAAAGTAATAAGCATCACAGAACAATACAGATAATCTGGGATCCCCGGGTTTCATAGAGCCGCTACTGAAACCCGACGTTCCCCTGGTCGTGTGAATAGCCTGTGCAATGAAACCTAGACCCCTACGGGTGCGGCAAGTTACCCGCCAAAACCTGAAGCGAGGAAGCCCCTTACAGCAAAGTGAATGGACCACCCAGCACTTCACGGAATCCAGTAACTTGAGCACCTCCTTGGGTCAACCTGTACCCCCTACGAGTGCGGTGAATAGTCTGCTAATTCTAGAGTGAGGCCCCTCTGCCTCTCAAAGCCATGAGATACGGACCCGTTGCCCTCCAGAACCCGGCTATCCGTGCACTCCTTCGCGGGATAAACCTAGTACAAAAAAGAAAATATATACAACGGGTACATCGACCTCAGCCCGGTCGTGCCCCAAAAGAATATTATACAAACAGGCAGTGACGGCAGTCCACATGTTGGACGCTCTCCCCGCAATATCAAATGTACAAATAAATCCAAACAGCACTATCATTGCACACTGCTATCCACCACGACAAATCCGCAACATCACAGCACAACACAGAACATCAACGCGAATGTCACGTTCTCAAACCCGTCTAAAAGAACTATAGCAATTAGACGTAATTTACCGCTCAAATGACATTCCCGGTCGGAGATATAAGGTAAGTACTGCATACTAACAAGTTGAAAATTTCGATCGACCAAACTTCCCGAAGTGGGCCCCACGTACATCTGGTGTACAGTAACAAAAACTGGGCCCAAAAGAACTATACCAGAAATCACAATTTCCAACAAAGAATCACCAGTAGAAAAATGACCAACTGAAATACCAAGACAGCCGCGGTTCCGCGGTCAAAGCAAGGCTTTGACCGCGGTTCAGCGGCAGTACGGACGATTCAGTTGACCGTTTTTCTCCATTATTCTTTAAAAAGCCTGCTTGTTTTTCTGTGATGCTCAAAATAATTTTTAGACCCTTTTAAAAATCGACAGAAACTTTAGTGTAGAAAATTGTAGTTTCGGAAATTCCGTTCGATCGATCTTTTAAATGCGTCAGCACAAGTTAGTAAAGCTTAATGGTGAGGCTCTGATACCACTGTAAGTCTACGGTAGTGCCCCGGCCGTCTAACAGACGCCAAATGCGGAACAAAAACTTTTACAACAGGCGCTATCGTATACTATAACCCGGATCTGCCATTAAAGTTAAACTAACAAACTACAAAGTGGGTAGAAATGTTATACCGACCGATCCGAGTCCTTCGGTCTTCAACCATCATCCCACGCTTTGTTGCGGCTGCTCCGATCTCCTGAATCTCCAGTCATCTTGTCCAGGTGGCACCACGTCGACGGATCTTTAAACGGGCTCCCGCCTCTGAATCGAGGCAACTCGATCATCAAGCTTGCTAAAAGAGATGACCAAGATTGATATAGAGAATGAGTAGAACATTTTGTCTCGTTACGTCCAAAGCTATGGACGAATGGTTAATGAAGTTGCCTTTTTGGATTGGAATGAAATGAGAAATGTTTCTATCTAATTTCCATGAATCCCAAAGCTATCATAAATATTTTTTCAAGCAACCATCATATTTTCAAAGAGGGTTCGGCCACTTAAGATGAGGGGGAGGTGAGTGTAGGAGGGGGAAGGTGACCACAAGCATTAATTGATGAATGAGTCAAAACAACACCTTGCATCTCATTAATGCATACAATGAATCAAATAAACCTAGTCATCAACTCATTTAATGACCAATTAATGCACTAAGCCATCTCACCATCCTAGTCAACAACTAGAAGCTTCCACACACATGACTCACCCTATGACGAAAAGATAAATCCGTCTTTAACCGATTGTTAAAGACGGGTGATAGAAAACTGGAAACTGGCAACTTCCAAAACCGATCCTGAAACGAATTTCAGGATAAACCCGTAACAGTATAAACATACCCGCATTTGTATTATGACGAAATACAAATACATCTGAGACAAAGATATTATATCTGCACAGTATAATACATGGATCCGACTTAAACCAAAGCCCACCAGTATTATCTGCCCGAAATATGACACGTGCGTAATTGCATGTGCATTTTCCGAACCCTGCCATAAAACCATACGTCCTCTACAACGTTTCGCCCGAACTTGGGAAACTGTCTGTGGGGGACTCTAATGACTCATCAACACACTGACACTGGGTATAACCACTAGCACATCAGAGGTACTAGCTGTACGTAACGGTTGCCTATGTATTGATTGGAAGGGTAGCTGACGAGCGAACTCAACTAGAAACCCTACTGAGCCTAACAGTGACAATATACATACAGTTTGGTCCGTTCGTCTATGAGTATCGCATATCGGTCTAGGGGGCTGGAAATGTCAGACCCCCAATAGCAGTATAAGTCATGTCAGAGAGTGGCCCAGAACACTCTGAGATACTACCGGAGTACCTACCAGTAAATCTCCTGCCTCGGCCAAGGGCTTTGTGTAATGGCTCTCCTAGACACAGCGCGATCTCACCCCCAATACCGGGAGAGACGAATCCCTTGCCGATCCGCTCACTTGCCTTCATGTGGCTCGGGACTGTACCTAAAAAAGACCTGTTTGCACGACTCTTTTGAGCCGTGGTAGGGTAGAAATCAAAGCACAGTGGGAACTCACACGAGACAAATGAAGACCTCAGGTCGATGAACTAACCTGTACACATGTCACCAGGGAACTGCTATTTGACGCTAGGTATAATACCAACTAGCAGATTCCCAGCGAGTCCTGTCCGGTGTACTCATAACCCAATGAGCACCTGTATACATCTTAGGTGAACCAACTAACACCAATGGCTTGTGAGACCGGCCACCGCTCCTCGTCAGGTTCTCGACTGTATACACTAGTCTACTCTGGAGTATCGATGCCCTGTCTCGAAACTCCTACGACTAGGGACACTTTAAGGATGTGCTTACAGACCCCAGCTCCCACGTATATGATCGCCACCATACTGCTGGCAGTCAAGCAAGAATCCTATGGGCTCTATCATCATGCAATAGTGAACTAAAGCATGTATACGATGATAAAGACAAACCAGATAAAATACTATCATCTCGAGTAAGACAGTCATATCGGTATAGTTCCTCCCTCAATCATTGCAATCACGTTCCTGCGATCCAATAATTGACTTTGAGGGCACTATATCCAACAACATCTGCTAGTTTCACTAAAGAGGTCACTCCCGGTGAAGGGATCTTGGCTCTTTCCTTATCGAATAAGGTGCTGGATATTCTACAAGGAATACCGCTATGCAAAGCAAGAACTAGAGCTACCAGTTTTTAAACAAGTTTCTACAACATTTTTAGGGTTCTTTTAGTTTCATTAATCTCATTAATGAAGTCCCATTTTATTATGCTTCACAAGCATCTGATATGAAACGAAATCAACAATATATAATATATATCTCATATATATAATATAAACATTCGTCTCTTGCAGTAATATGATCTCATCACAGAACATTGCAGCAGAAGAACATATATGAAATATTGGATATACTAGGATTTTCGTGTTTTATGCGAGCCTGTATAAAACGCGGATTCCACGGTCGTGATGAATAGCCAAACCCACATCCCTAGTCCCTTACGAGAGCGGCAAGCAACACTGCCAATTCTAGGGTTAGGAGACCCGGTCTCGACTCCTCAAGATGGTCTCCCACTGGACCCTAGAACCCGGTTACTTGTGCTCCCCGCCTTGGGTCTACCTAATGCGGAAAAGTAAATAATATACAATGGTGACATCATCCTCGGCCCGGAAGTGCCCCAATAAAAGAATATTACATACAATGAATTTTACATGAATGAAAATAAAAACCCCCATCTCACATAAAACCCCCGGCTATTCAAAACGCGATGATCCAATATAACATATCGCAGCAACACATAATATCACATATCATCAACGTAAGTAAATATGCGTATCCCAATTGTCGTTGATGTATAGCAACGAAACCGGCGATACACCACATATTACACTTACGGTCGCAGAAAAGAAAGTGTAAAACTACAACAGTTGGAATCCGCAACCTTCTTAGACATCGCATGCCTAACCAAATGAATTCCTTAGACATCTCATGCCTAAAAATTATAAACCCCGCATTTTAGTCTCGATCTTGAAAACACTTTTCAATTTCTAGTCGGGAAATTCAACAAGATTCCCGACATCCTGATCGAATGCTTATTGGAAACTTTAGTAGACGGTCGCACCCCCGGATGCCGTCTACTAAGTGTACTAAGGCGGAACACCGCTGCCGCGAGCACCCGAACGAATGCTTTTGGCGACGGGGTTCTCCTACAGTCACTTAGTCGGGGCTATGGGGCATGGCTATCTATTAAGTTTACCCGGCGAGTATCCGCGTATGCTACGTGATTGCGACGGACTTTTGATCACATCAAAATCCCGTGGCAACTGATCAAATGAGACTAAACTACTAGATTTATAACATTCAATTTAGTTATCTCATAACTACTTGTGGATTAAAATTATTGTATCACATTCAAGATAAATAGACAATGTTAAACTTTCCAATCGAATAAACAAACACCCAAGATTTCCCAAATAGCTCAATACTTGAGCAGAGTTCAAAAAGTATCCATCACATGCCACAGTACCAATGGTCCAGCCGTAGAAGGGTCAAACCAACGCCTCACATGTGGCAACGCCGTACTGCCCCAAACTCTAAGGTTCAGAGGCGGTTCAGACGGTCACATAATCGAGTTAAGATTTGTGTTCTTCTTGAGGGTCCACCGCGTTACTTGCACGACTATGAATGTTCTTTAATTAAGGAAAAAAATCCAACACATGGAAATTTTCCGACAGGGGAAAAAGTGAGTTATTGATATCCGCTCGAACTTTTTAACACGTTCTAAATTATCCGGAAAAGACTTAAACGAAGTTAAACTTTCCGATCGAATCAACGAATATAAAAGATCTCTAGAAAACTCAACACTTGAGTAAAATTAAAAATTCCCGGAAGCTGGCAAAAGTACCTACGGATGTTACTTTAGGAACAACAAACCCTAATTCCCATGAACGGCCGTGGAACCGCCGCGCAAGGCAGGGTATTGCCGCGGTTCCGCGGCGCTTTGAGAGAATTAAAATGTCGTTTTCCACAGTAATTCATAGAATTCCCTGCTTAATTTTCTGAGTATTTTTAATACAGAAAAATTCAATATTTTAAAAAATTTCCAGAGAGGGGGTAAATTGCGTCGTTTCGGGGTTCGATCGGACTTTAAAATTCGTCTAGACTTCGCCTAAAGCTCTAGCTTGGCTCTGATACCACTATAAGGTTACTAGGCACTGTCACAAGGTTCTACAAGGCATCAACTATACCCGATTTAAAATTTAGACGTACTGAACAACCCTAACCAAGATCTTAAACTAGAGATTAGGCGAAAACAAGGCAAGTAAACAACTTTACATCTAAGAGTTATGGATTAGAACCTTTGTAGTCTGTTCCATCACTTCTAAAGCTCCGTGTTGAGGTCCCTTCGCTGCGATCATCGAGTACCCGGACTCAAGAGAGGCTCCATGAAGAGAAAGATGCAAGCTTGCTTCCGATCTTCGATAACAAAGATGATCTACCTTGAAGAAACTCAAGCCCAAACTTTTGCTTCACTATGTAAGTCCACGTTGCCCACCCCGGTGCTTACGAGGCGGAAAACGGAATAAAAATCGGATTTTTATGAGCTTAGGCAACATGGGCTATGCTTAGAAGGATCTTTGCTAAACAAAAACTTGCTAAAGCTAACTAGTAACTAGCTAAGTGCTAGAAAGGTTATACCTTGGGCTCTTAGTCCTTCTCTCCTTGCTCCTTGGAGTATTGGAAGGAGGTCACCTTGCTCGTCTTCTCATGCCGAAGAAAGATCCACCCGAAAGTCTCAACCTTTGGCTTCAACTCCAAGCTAGAAGTAACTAGGGTTCAAGAAGTGCTAGTCCTTCAACCCTAGATGAGAGTAGAGAAGATCAAGAGAGGGTTTTTCTCAAGCGTAAGTGTTTCTCAACACATGAGAGGGAGAGAGCTTGAGGGAGAGGAAGAACAAGAGAGAGAAAAGATATGATAGAAATGAGAAATAATTGAACCATTCTCTTAAGTATATGTGTATTATTTTAATTAGATAATTAGTAAGTTAATTGTCATGGTTAATCATGACATGACCATTATCATTTCAATTTGCAAGGATCAAAAAGCATCTTCCAAAAGAAATGATGATGGTCAAAGTGTCAACCTAGGTCAACAAGTCAATAAGGTCAAATGGTCAACAACCATAACCATGCTCAATTATTAAACTAATAATCAATTAACTATAATACAAACATAATCATTAGGGTTAATAAAATGACAATAGTCATTAACCCTAATCAAGGTCCTCTCCCTCTGTCTCAAGTAACTGTGCATACGCACCCGCATCCGTGATCCGAGGAACACGAATACAATGAGAAAAACCAATCCCAAATCATATACTAGGATCCGGCTTAAACCAAAGCCCGCTAGTATAAACTGTCCGGACAGCAAACGTGCACAAGTGCGCGGATGTGAACGAACCCTGTCGTAAAACCATGCGACCTCTACTCATTTTGCCTAAAGGCGAATAGCTCTCTGTGTGGGACTCTAAAGACTCGACACTACGCTGGCAGTGGGTTTAACCACAGACCGCAAGCGGCACTAGCTGTACGTAACGGTCCCCAGGTAGATGTCGATAAGAAGACTGACGAGGTGAACCCCATCTGAACTCCTACTGAGCCTGTATGTGACAATCTCCGTACAGTCCGGTCTGTTCGTCTGATACATCGCGTGGCGGGCCTAGGGGGCGGTGAACGTCAGTCCCCTAATAGCGGTACAAGTCGTGCCGGAGTGAAGCCCAGAACACCCTGAGATAACACTGGAAACCTACCAGTATATCTCGCTTGCCCTGGCCAGGGACTACTCGTGTAATGGCTCTCCTGGACACAGCGCGATGTCAACCCCCAATACCGGGAGAGACGAATCCTGTCTAACCGTCACTGCCTCCAAGTGCTTCGGGACTGCACCCAAAAACTACCTGTTTGCACGACTCCTTTGAGCCGTGGTAGGGTAGTAATCAAAGTGCAGTGAGAACACACTCTAGGCGAAGTGACAGTGTCAAGTCAGCGGACTAAGCTGTACTCATGTCACCTGGGAACTGATAACTGACGATAGGTATAATACCAACCAACAGTTCCCGACGAGTCCTGTCCAGTGTACTCGTAACCCAATGAGCACCCGTATACTATCTCATGTACGACGTACTGACGGCTGTGGGACAGACCGTCTCCCACACTGGGATGAGAAGCGCATACGCTAGTCTACTCCGGAGTATCGATGCCCTGTCTCGATAGTCCAACGACTAGGGACCTGTATAAGGATGTGCTTATAGATCACCCAGCTCCCACGAGTGTGAGCGCCATCACCACGCTGGTAATCAAGCAAAGATCCTAAGGGCTCTACTAATATGTATATCAGCAATATGCTAAAAGAAACACATACACATATTAAAGCAGAGACAAACCAAGTAGCATACTACCATTTCGAGCAAGATTGTATATACAACTGTGAATATCCCAAGCTTCCATCAAGTAATATACAAACTAGTATGATACAGTAATGGCCTCTAGGACATATACACTAACAATCTCCCACTTGCACTAAGGCCATATACTGGCGTATCGAAGACCTATCATCTCGATCAGCCGCTCGAACTGAGTCTGGGGCAAGGCCTTGGTGAATGGATCTGCTGTGTTATCCTCTGATGCAACTCTCCGGACCTCGATCTCCTGGTGATCCACGATCTCCCTGATCAGGTGATTCCGCCTTAAGATGTGTCTGGATTTCTGATGGGATCTGGGTTCCTTCGCTAAAGCTATAGCCCCGTTGTTGTCGCAATACAGAGGTATTGGGTCAACAATGGACGGAACCACCTGAAGTTCTCTCAAGAACTTCCTCATCCAGACAGCTTCTTTTGCGGCATCAGATGCAGCGATGTATTCCGCTTCCATCGTCGAGTCAGCAACGGTTTCCTGTTTGGAGCTCTTCCAACACACCGCCCCTCCATTGAGGGTGAAGACAAAACCCGACATGGACTTGGAATCATCCTTGTCACTCTGGAAGCTGGAGTCAGCAAAGGCCTCAATCTGCAGTTCTTTTCCGCCATACACCAAGAACATCTCCTTAGTCCTTCTTAGGTACTTGAGAATGTTCTTTACTGCTATCCAATGTTTCTCCCCAGGGTTTGACTGATACCTGCTTACCACACTCAGTGCATAAGCCACATCCGGTCTGGTACACAACATCGCATACATTATAGAGCCTACCGCAGAAGCGTAGGGTATAATAGACATGCGATCCCTCTCCAAATCATTCTTGGGAGACATCTCTTTGGAGAGGGTGATCCCGTGACAAGCCGGTAGATTACCGCGCTTGGAATCTTCCATACTAAATCTTTTCAGTATGGTGTCAATGTACCTGAACTGTGAGAGTCCTAATATCCTCTTGGATCTGTCATGATAGATCCGGATCCCCAAAATGTATGAGGCATCACCCAGGTCTTTCATGGAGAACCTGTGTGATAAGAACCCTTTGATAGATTGTAGCATAGGAATGTCATTTCCTATCAAGAGAATGTCATCCACGTATAAAACGAGGAATATTACAGTTCTCGCTACAAATCTACTATAGATGCATGGTTCATCTGGATTTTTGATAAAGCCAAATTCCTTGACCGTCTCATCAAAACAGATGTTCCAACTCCGCGATGCCTGCTTTAGTCCATAGATGGACTTAAGCAACTTGCACACCTTTCCGCTGCTCCCACTCTGAATGAAACCCTCTGGCTGGTCCATATAGACACACTCCTCTAAATGACCATTTAGAAAAGCTGTCTTTACGTCCATCTGCCAAATCTCATAATCGTGGAAGGCAGCAATGGCAAGAAGGATCCGAATGGATTTCAGCATAGCTACTGGACAAAAGGTTTCGTCATAGTCCAAACCAGGTCGCTGACGAAAACCCTTTGCTACCAGTCTAGCTTTATAGGTCTCAACCTGTCCATCTACACCAATCTTCCTTTTGAAGATCCACTTGCATCCTACGAGTTTTACCCCGTCTGGAGCAATGTCCAACGTCCATACTTTGTTGGTGTACATGGACTCCATTTCGGTCCGCATTGCATCCAGCCATTTTACCGAGTCGACGCTCTGAATGGTTTGCTGGAAGCTAGTAGGCTCATCACAGTCTATGATGCAATCCTCTCTATCCCCGTCAATGAGAAAACCGTAGTATCTCTCGGGCGGATGAGACTGCCTACTACTCCAGCGGAGTGGCGTGGGAATGTCCTGATCTTTCGAACCCTCTGGTTCAACCAAGCTTTCAGTAATAGCTCGTGGTTCTGGAATTTCTTCCAGTTCTATTGTGCTCCCACTTAATTCTTTTTCTATGAACTGGTGTTCTAGAAAGTGGGCATGGCGAGAAACAAGGACTTTTTGTTCCTCTTCGCAATAGAAGTAATATCCCTTGGAGCTCTTTGGATATCCCACAAACTTGCACTGTACTGAGCGTGCCTCGAGCTTGTCCGCATGCTGCTTTTTTACAAAAGCTGGACATCCCCATGTCTTAATGTGATTAAGATAGGGTCTCTTCCCACACCACATCTGATATGGTGTAGTAGGCACAGTCTTAGTTGGAACCCGGTTCAAAAGGTATGCAGCTGATTCTAGTGCATATCCCCAAAACGATCGCGGCAACTCAGCGTTACACATCATGGACCGTACCATATCCAATAGGGTTCGGTTCCGTCCCTCCGATACACCATTATGTTGCGGAGTGTATGGAGGAGTAAGCTGGGAGAGAATTCCATTCTCTTTTAAGTAACCCAGGAACTCGGCACTCAAGTATTCACCACCTCGATCATATCTCAGTGTCTTTATACTTTTGCCTGTTTGTTTTTCTACTTTATTCTTATATTCCTGGAATTTTTCAAAAGCCTCGGATTTATGTTTCATTAAGAAGACATAACTGTACCTTGAAAAGTCATCCGTAAAAGTAATGAAGTAAGAATAACCGCTTCGCGCAAGTGTAGACATTGGACCGCACACGTCGCTGTGTATGAGTCCCAAGAGCTCGCTCGCTCTTTCTCCGTGTCCAGTGAACGGAGCCTTTGTCTTCTTTCCCTTGAGACAGGATTGACAAGTTGCATACGATTGATATTCGAACGAATCCAAATATCCTTCTGTGTGTAACTTAGTCAACCTTCTCTCATTGATGTGACCCAGTCTACAATGCCATAAGAAAGTTTTATTGATTTCTGGAGACTTTCTTTTGTGAGTATTCTGGACATTGAAAATCTGTGGTTGGTTTAATACGTATATACCGTTGTTCAATGTACCTGACCCAAGCAAAGCTTGATTAAGGTGAATGTTCACTACATTACTTACAAATGCAAATTCATAATCTTCTTTAGATAATAAAGATACAGAAATGATATTACAGGTTGCATTTGGTACATAATAACAACTACGCAAAACCAAAAAATGTCCATCCGACAATCCCAGGTGATAGTCCCCCACGGCCTCAGCATCCATGCTAGCACCGTTCGCAACTCTGAGGGTCATGTCACCTGCCTTCAAAACTCTACGCTTTCTCAACGCCTGCAAAGAATTACAGATATGAGATCCGGATCCGGTATCCAATACCCAGGAAGTAGAGTTTATTGATAGACAGTTTTCAATAACATACACACCTGAAGCTGAAGCTGCAACTCGCTTCAAATCCTGTGTTCTGTCTTTCCAAGCCTTGCAATCCTGTTTCCAGTGACCACTTTTGTGACAATAGAAGCATTCTTCCTTCCCCACTAGCTTCCCCGCTATCTTTGTTGCTTTACCTTTTCCCTTCGTATCCACTTTACCGACACCGCCTCTTGGTTTGGCGGGGGCTTTCTTCTTCTTACCCTTGGCTTTCGCCCTGGATCTAGAAGAGGAAGATCCTCCTACAAACAAAGTGGATGTCTCCCTACCTTTCTGCAGGGTGCCCTCAGCACTCCTCAACATGTTCAGAAGTTCGGAGAGTTCAACCTCATTTCCTTGCATGTTGAAGTTAAGAATAAACTGGGCGTAAGTGGAAGGAAGGGACTGGAGAATCAAATCAGTATAGAGTTCATTCTCCAACGTGGTCCCAAGGTCCGCGAGCTCCTCAATGTAGCCAATCATCTTAAGCACGTGTTCCGCTACCGATGATCCGACGGCCAACCTTGCCGAAAACAACTTCTTCGACATTTCGTATCTTGCGATATGAGACTGCTCCCTATACAGTTCTTTTGTATGAAGAAATATGGACTCTAGGTCCATATTCTTGTGCCTCCTCTGATGTTCATTGTCCATCGAGGCTAATACGAGGCATTTGGCCTTCGCGCAATCTATCTCCCATGTCTTACGGATTTCCTTATCCGCGACACTGGAGGTGGGACCTGGGACAGGGGGAGCTTTAGTGGTAAGGACATACCCCAACTTGTCGTAAGTGATTGCCATCTTGACATTCCTGAGCCAATCTTTGTAGTTTGGCCCTGTCAATATGTTTTTATCTAGTAATAACTTAAGTCCGGTCATCTTGAATGGTCGCTGCAATTAGGAGAGAGAAAAGAAACACTTTAGCATGATGCTCTTGCAAGTTTAGAGTGGTTTTTAATTTGTCTAAACTGGATGGCTCCCACTGTCTCTCGAATCCCTTCTCAAACCGTAAAGAAAGGATTAGTCAGGATTACTCTCACCGTACAATACTTGCTTAACCGTTCAGCCAGGCCAGTGTCGGTACTTCGAGGGAGGTTTTCCAACGCTTTCGCGAAGTTCCTTAATTAAGTAACCTCTTTTCCCTATGGGTGTAGCCCCGCTAACACCTTTCTAGACACCTACTAGGTTTATAGCATTGATCGTTAAGTGAGAGTTTTCCCGAGGAGTAGCATATACTCACAGTAGGATCGGGATCCAAATATCATCGCGTGATAAGACCGAAGGAATCCTACCAGAATCATTACACTCCAAATGGTATGCAAAGCTAGCAAGTTTCAGTACTTATGAAACTCCCGATGTGGATTTTTGCCCCATGCTCTTATGACCTTGACTTTGGCCAAAATATCATAAGTCACATGTCAAGTTCTACCCGTCATTCTCCTGGTTAATTTGGACCCACCCGTACCTACCCTTGACTTTGGCCAAAATGGCAGCACGACTGTCCCAAACCAACGCATCTATCTATGCTGCACATGAATACCCAATAGCTACCAATCACTATGCCTTGACTTTGGCCAAAATACATAGCTTGAATACTTTTTGACCATTCATGTGGAATGACGGAGGGCTACGAATGGTTTTGGCTAAACCGTGAACGTAGTGAACTTGATCTAATCGATAGAACGAGATAGCTTTTAAAAGGAGTGGTTCAAGCTCCGCGTTTAAAAGTTTAGTTTTGAAAAGAACCGAGTGGTTTTCAAAGTGTTCCAATCGAATTTTACTTGGTTTATTTTCTTGCATTAGTTCTTTTAATGCATCCCATCATTTAATCCTACCATTGCAGAAAACAACCAAAATATGACTTACGCTTATGCCATTCGCATTCGCCACGGGGCCCCGTCATCACCCGTTAGGTTACTTAACTAACGACAGAGCGGGGGCTGGGCTAGCGCGGCTGTAAAACATAAGCAACGCCTAAATAGTTATCATATATAAATATATAGCAATGATAGACATTACAGATCACAGATGAATATATTGGATATACTAGGAATCCGCAATCCGTTCGAGCCTGCAACGAAAAGCGGATTACACGGTCGCGGTGAATAGCCAAATACCCCACCCAAGACCCCTACGGGTGCGGCAAACTACCCGCCAAGTACCCGAAGCGAAGCAACCTCCCTCACCACCGTGAGTAGGCCACTCGGTACTTCGAGATACCCGGTAGTTTGTGCACCCCCTCCATGGGTCTATCCTAGGAGCAAAAACAGTAAAAAGAATCATACAATGACGGCTACAACCCCGACCCGGTTGTGCGGCCAAACAAATAATAATATTACATCAATTTACATATTACAAATGAATGAAAGAAAAGCAACACTCATCTCACATCCACCCCGGCTATTCACCCGCGACAATCCAACCCATTGATATACACAAACCAGTATCAAACACAGATCACAGAGATGTATAACCCCGACTAATCGACATATAGCGATTAGCCGACGTTCAATACATGCACACATCACAGATATAACCTTTGTAGTCAAAGTATATTGAAGTTCGAAAAAAATACGGATTTATAGGCCCCCAAAAGTAAATTTCTATTCTGGAAAATCTGGGCATAAATAAACCATCTGAAAAATCATAAAACCAAGCCAGAAATACTCTGCACCAAACTCGACCAAGTGAAGAGCCAAGACGGCCGCGGTTGCGCGGCAATAGCTTGCTATTGCCGCGGAACCGCGGCACTATGGTCGATTCACTTGCTCGTTTTTGGTGGC
Organism: Agapanthus africanus; assembly: GCA_030015575.1. Taxonomy (NCBI): domain Eukaryota; kingdom Viridiplantae; phylum Streptophyta; class Magnoliopsida; order Asparagales; family Amaryllidaceae; genus Agapanthus; species Agapanthus africanus. The sequence goes on from CM057339.1 coordinate 709,969,134, forward strand.
TATCTTTAAAAAACCCTGAGACGATTTTAGGAGTATAACAAATTTTGTTTTGACCAGAAAAAAATTTAACAGAAAACTAGGGTTTTGAAATTTTGGTTTTTCGATTTTTCGGTTTCGAACTTCGACACACTTCACTACATAGCTAGTTTATGTTTAGTTAGGCTCTGATACCACTGTAAGTCCTCGTTGCCCACCCCGGTGCTTACGGGAAGGCGGAAAACGAAATAAAAATCGGATTTTTATGAGCTTAGGCAACATGGACTATGCTTAGAAGGATCTTTGCTAAACAAAACCTTGCTAAAGCTAACTAGTAACTAGCTAAGTGCTAGAAAGGTTATACCTTAGGCTCTTAGTCCTTCTCTCCTTGCTCCTTGGAGTAGTGGAAGGAGGTCACCTTGCTCGTCTTCTCACGCCGAAGAAAGATCCACCCGAAAGCCTCAACCTTTGGCTTCAACTCCAAGCTAGAAGTAACTAGGGTTCAAGAAGTGCTAGTCCTTCAACCCTAGATGAGAGTAGAGAAGATCAAGAGAGGGTTTTTCTCAAGCTCAAGTGTTTCTCAACACATGAGAGGGACAGAGCTTGAGGGAGAGGAAGAACAAGAGAGAGAAAAGATATGATATAAATGAGAAATAATTGAACCATTCTCTCAAGTATATGTGTATTATTTTAATTAGATAATTAGTAAGATAATTGTCATGGTTAATCATGACATGACCATTATCATTTCAATTTGCAAGGATCAAAAAGCATCTTCCAAAAGAAATGATGATGGTCAAAGTGTCAACCTAGGTCAACAAGTCAATAAGGTCAAATGGTCAACAACCATAACCATGCTCAATTATTAAACTAATAATCAATTAACTATAATACACACATAATCATTAGGGTTATTAAAATGACAATAGTCATTAACCCTAATCAAGGTCCTCTCCCTCTGTCTCAAGTAACTGTGCATACGCACCCGCATCCATGATCCGAGGAACACGAATACAATGAGAAAAACCAATCCCAAATCATATACTAGGATCCAGCTTAAACCAAAGCCCGCTAGTATAAACTGTCCGGACAGCAAACGTGCACAAGTGCGCGGATGTGAACGAACCCTGTCGCAAAACCATGCGACCTCTACTCATTTTGCCTAAAGGCGAATAGCTCTCTGTGGGGGACTCTAAAGACTCGACACTACGCTGGCAGTGGGTTTAACCACAGACCGCAAGCGGCACTAGCTGTACGTAACGGTCCCCAGGTAGATGTCGATAAGAAGACTGACGAGGTGAACCCCATCTGAACTCCTACTGAGCCTGTATGTGACAATCTCCGTACAGTCCGGTCTGTTCGTCTGATACATCGCATGGCGGGCCTAGGGGGGCGGTGAACGTCAGTCCCCTAATAGAGGTACAAGTCGTGCTGGAGTGAAGCCCAGAACACCCTGAGATAACACTGGAAACCTACCAGTATATCTCGCTTGCCCTGGCCAGGGACTACTCGTGTAATGGCTCTCCTGGACACAGCGCGATGTCAACCCCCCAATACCGGGAGAGACGAATCCTGTCTAACCGTCACTGCCTCCAGGTGCTTCGGGACTGCACCCAAAAACTACCTGTTTGCACGACTACTTTGAGCCGTGGTAGGGTAGTAATCAAAGTGCAGTGGGAACACACTCAAGGCGAAGTGACAGTGTCAAGTCACCTGGGAACTGATAACTGACGATAGGTATAATACAAACCAACAGTTGCCGACGAGTCCTGTCCAGTGTACTCGTAACCCAACGAGCACCCGTATACTCTCTCAGGTACGACGTACTGACGGCTGTGGGACAGACCGTCTCCCACACTGGGATGAGAAGCGCATACGCTAGTCTACTCCGGAGTATCGATGCCCTGTCTCGATAGTCCAACGACTAGGGACCTGTATAAGGATGTGCTTATAGATCACCCAGCTCCCACGAGTGTGAGCGCCATCACCACGCTGGTAATCAAGCAAAGTTCCTAAGGGCTCTACTAATATGTATATCAGCAATATGCTAAAAGAAACACATGCACATATTAAAGCAGAGACAAACCAAGTAGCATACTACTATTTCGAGCAAGATTGTATATACAACTGTGAATATCCCAAGCTTCCATCAAGTAATATACAAACTAGTATGATACAGTAATGGCCTCTAGGGCATATACACTAACACACTAATCAAGTATTAGCAAAGCAAACACCCTAATCTAAGTGGCTAGAATAGATGAGGATGATGAAGTAGGAATTTAGCTCTCATTTGTTTTCTTTATCTCACTTATTTTCATCACTTTTGAAAAAGCTAGAAAGCTTTTTATCAAAAAGAAGAAGAAGAAGAAGAAGCAAAACCATTTGTGATGAATAATGAATCAAGTGTGGTTAGAAATGCAACCATGGGTTAAGTATGAAGACTTAACCCATGTAGAGAATTAACTATGGTTAAAAGGTTGGGTTGGGTTAAAAAAATATCTTTGCAAAATATCACAAAATATCAAGGTCAAAGTCAAAGCTTCAAGAAGCTTCTTGAAAGCTTCATGAAAGTTTAACCCTAATCCAAACCCTAACCATATTTAAACTCCACAAATCATGTTGCATTTATAACCATAACATGTTACAATATTATATATCACATATACAATATTTATTGTAACAAAATAAAATAATACAATTAACATATATCACATATATATCAATGTATTACCCTAGTGAGAAAAAGAATCTTTAACTGAGCTTATATTAGTTAATGTAATTTAATATATCAAATATATAATTATAAATTAAATTATCAAATCAACACTTGATCCGATAATTTGGCTATTTCACAAATAACCGACTAATATAATCTGTATCTGTTCATCGAATCAACACTTGATCCGATGACCCGGCTATATCACATATATCCGGCCGATATCTCATATCGCGAGAATCTAATACAGTATCACATACACGTATTATTCTTGGCCCCGCACATATCTCATATATGCTCCTACTCCGTTTTTCCTGAGCCAGGAAACCTCTGTGTAGGACTCTAAAGAATCATCAATACGCCGACAGTAGGTGATGATCATATCAAACACCCACAAGCTGCAAGCGGTCAGCTAAACGTAACAGCAACCCAGGTATTGAGCAATCAGAAGATCAACAAGCAAGCCTGTACATTCTCCCGTGAATCCATCCAGTAACACTCCCGTACAGTCCGGTCTTTTCGTCTGATATGTCGCATATCTCGCCTAGGGGTGGTAAACGTCAGACCCCAGTAGCTTGATAAGTTGTGTCGATATGAGGTCCATAACAGTTCGAGAAACTACTGATAACACTTACCAGTAAATCTCAGCAACCCTGGCCAGGGATTTCCAGTTATAGCCAATCGAACACATCGCAACATCAACTCCCTATACCGGGAGAGACGAAACCCCTCCTATCGCTCATTGGCTCCATGTGATTCGGGATTGTACCCAAAAGCCACCTTTTTACACGTCCTCTTGGACGTGGTATGATTGAAATCAAAGCACAGTGGGAATCACACAAGACTCTATGACGATCTCGGGTCTACAGACTTGTAACCCTTCGAAAATCGTTTAGGCAGTTTTTCGGTAATCGGCAAATTTTTCGGCTTTTTCCGTAAAAAGTCAAAATTGGTATTTTTCTTTGTAGACCTAATTATACAAAATTTAGATAAGATATTACTATAATTTTGTCACTAAAATGTCATTTATAATTTTCTAGTTAAATAAAAAAAATTTCGTAATTAATTATTTTTTTATTATTTTAAGCCTTTTTAAATACATCTAATTAGGGATAAATACAAATTTAATTAGGTAAATTTCTTAATTAGGAGTCTTTATAAGCTAAAATAGGGTGTTAAAAAAATTGTGTCATGACTTTCACATTTTTAGTTTTTGGGTTGGAAATTTAATGAGAAAATGGTGTAAAATGGGGTTTTTTTGTGAAAAGGTTGATGTGAAACGCATTAATTGAGACTTGAGGGGTTTTATTGGCCTAGAAACATCTACACAAACCCCACACCACCCTCCTATTGCTTCTGGCCGAGCTCCAAGCTGCAGCAACTCCCATTTTCTCACTTCTTTTGCTACATTTTTCTTATCAAAATCCATAGAAAATTCATAAATTCTTTCTCCAATTCAAAGCAAAATCCAAATCCTATCTCTCCTCAACCCAAATTAGTTAAAAACTTGAAGAAAGGAGGCTTATTTGGTGGCTTGAGCATGTTAGGATTCAACTTGTGAGGTGAAAATTCTAGTCTCTTTGTCAAATTGTAGTTTAAAGGTGCTAAAATAGAATTTTGAAGTATCAATTTAATAGAAATTGCTTGTTCATGAAATTCAAGAAAGGGATTTGATTGTGGATTAGGGTTTGATGCATGGTTGATGTATTAAAGTTGGGGTTTGGTTATCTAATTAATTAGAGTGGTTTAATTGTGCTAGAATCTCAATTCTAAATACTAGTTTAGTAGTAAATGTTTGATTTGGAAAAATCAAGAGAAGGGTTTGACTTTAGAAATTAGGGTTTGTAGCATAATGCTTGGATTATGTTAGGGATGGTTATCTAGGTGATTGGAGTGGTTAATTGTGTATTGGTATGCTCGCTAAAACGACAAATTTCAACGTTTATATCGATTTGGTTTGAAAATCGCTTACTAGATTTTTTCGGAAAATAGTATGCGTTCAAATTTCGCTAGGATAGCAATATTACTAGCTTTGTATAGGATTATTAGAGTGCGCGAACGTGGGGTTTCGTCTGGTCAGGTTGCAGTTTTGACGATTGCCCCGAAACGGCGATTTTAGTTAAGGTTTTAGCGATTTTCGGGTATTTTCCGCGTACCGAGTGCACGTTGTGATTAATTCGAGAGCGTCGATCTTTTCATAGTGTGAGTTGCATCATTTCAGAATCTGTAACCTTATATTTTGTGTTATGCAATTCTAGGATCGGTCGGGGAAACTTCGGATACGGCGCGAAAAGGCAAAGCGGTGGCCGGATCAGATTAGCGGGGATTTCTGGTGAGTAGATATATTCATCTATGGGGGAATCGTTTGGATGGCGCGAGGCGCCCCTCCTCCCTAGTTAGGATTACTCTACTTTATGCAATAATTATATTGTTAGCTAGCTTATCCATTTATGTATATTGCATACCCTTACAGCTAACCCTATACTAGATTGCATGGACATTAATATGACATTCATATATACATATGTGATATCTTTTCGTAGGACACGAACACCTTACCATTGGCATCTATTGCACGCGCACTATTCATGTGACACACACGCCTTTGATATTTGCCATGCCACGTGCACTATAAAACTTGTTTAGCTTAGTTACGCCATTGCATTCATGCATGATATTTGAGAATGTATCGCACGCATATACCTCGCATTACTATCATATTTACATAGATTTCTAGCCAAACTCGCACATCATATACATTGATATCATAGACATTTATTATATATAACATGTGGACACTATGATTTTCTTGATGATTTCAGTTTTTCTGTGATTTCTGGATTTTTGGGAAAAACCGCAAGAATTTAACAAAACCTTATATTTATCCTTTTCAAAACAAAAGTTGCGGTTTTCTCGTGACGTATGTGTCGTCCACCATGAGTTTTCATGTTTTCTGTTGGATTTCGAGACCCGATTCGAGGAGTGGATGAACCGTCTCGGGTACATGGTGGGCCCGGTATGGTACCCCGGGGCAAGAAGATCGAGTTGTAGACGATGAGCCTGGCAGGGGAAGACTACCTACCGGTGATGTCTGGCACGGCGGATATCCGGAGGATACCGACCGTTGTCGTGAGATTTATGATATGGGCCGATCCGGACTGACGGAGCCCGATATTGAGACAGATATGATTTCTTTTTTGGTGTCGATGCTTGACACAGGTTTTCAGATGATTTCTTGATGATATTTAGCTACTATACAGATGTTCATGTTTTAAAGTTAGGAATTCAATAACCTTAGCATTAAAACCCTTAAAGACTTAAAAATGACATTGCATACCTGTGCATGCATACTAGAGATATTATAGCACATATGGATATACATGTTGTTCCGCATTGCGTGCATTCTTACGATTGCCTTAGTAGATGTTATATTTACTCACGAGCTGGCAACTCACCCCCGTTGTGCCACAGTGTCTTGCAGGTCGGACCCGTCAGTCTTGTAGCGGCGGGCTATCTTGTCATCAGTTCCTTTTGCTCAGACTCGCGACATCGCCCGTAGGTGGGTTGCGAGTATACTTATTTCTTTTGCTTTATCATTGTATCTAGTATTCTCCATCTACCACTTGTATTGTATATGCGACCTAGTGATGAGACTGAGAGATTTGTATATTTGTGGTTTCTTTTGGGTCGAGCTCACTTGAGCCGACGTGTGTTTTCTGGTATTTGCATCTCTTTTATGCTCTTTCTCTTGATATTACTATTATATTGCATGTGGTTGTGATCCGCCTTGGGCGAAGAGCTAGCTCCCGCTTGGGGATGCCATTTTTATGATTAAATGTTTATTATCTTGTTGTACCCATTTTTTGGGGATAGAAAATACAGGGAAGACTCTGCCGAAATTTTCAGAAATCTTTGATGTTTTAAAAAGGGATTCTTTGCAACTCAATTGATTTAAAAACCGTTTTCATTTAAGGTTTTCCTTCACTCTCTTTGATTTTTGGGTTAGATTTCTGGGCTTTGGCTGACTTAGGTTACGGTACGCCTTTAGACGTCTCGTAATCTAAGTGCCAGTCACGTTCCGTACTTTCGGGTCGTGACAAAGTTGGTATCAGAGCGTAGGTTTTACCTTTCTGAGTGTAGGACGACCTTGGTAGATGGAGTAGGTGACTTAAGCAGAGTGGCGTAGCGTGGGTATGGTCCGCGGCATACTTACGATACGGTACTCCGCCTAAGTAACCTTAGGACATAATTGCTTGTATTTCCTTTCTTGATTCCTTGCATTCCTTGATTCAATTGCAATGTCCTTATCGGTCCTGTTTCTTATTCCAGCTTCGATGCCGCCAAAGACTACGAGAGCTCAGCGGGCTGCCGCTAGGGATGAGATTCGAGCGGGCTCGTCTGAGGCGAGGATCGAGCGGGAGGATACGCCTACCCCTCAGGGTCATACCGATCCGCCTTATCCTGACCGTATTGCCAGATTAGAGGCCGGCATGCAAGAGTTGCGGCAGATGATGGGATCTTTAGTTGAGTCCAGCCGGGCACAGAGATCCGAGGACGTTCCTTCCACCGCACAGACCACGATCGTACCTGCTGCACAGATGGTCACTCCTGCTGCTATTACGGAGACTATCCCTGTTTCACTACAGGAGTTCATGAGATTGAGACCTCCAGCTTTTACCGGTACAGATGCGACAGAGGACCCACAGACATTTCTCGATAGGATGGCACGGATTGGCCGTTCGTTGAGGTGTTCTGAGGATAGATTGGTGGAGTTTGCGAGTTTTCGTTTGGAGGGTCTTGCCCAGACATGGTACGACTCAGTAGAGAGAGGCCGAGCTGCAGGTCTGCCTTCTATGACCTGGGATGAGTTTACATCTGCATTTCTTGCCCGTTTTCTTCCGGAGAGTGTCCGAGATGCTCGAGCCCGTAGTTTTGAGTCTTTGCGCAAGACTCCGGGGATGACAGTGTCGGAGTATGATATACAGTTTACCCAGTTGTCTCGATATGCACCGTACCTAGTCGACACAGAAGAGAAGAGGATAAAGAGGTTCGTGCGAGGGCTTGATACACAGCTATTCCTTACCATCGGCACCCAGCACTTTGATACATACGCAGCCGCGATGGATGCAGCCTTACTTTTGGAGGAGCGTATTTCTGAGACTCCGGTCGCTTCTGGGCCGAAGAGGATCCGTACTGATACGCCAGCTCAGCGGCAGATGGGCAGACATCGGGATAGATTATTTCCGGGGGATGGTGGAGGCAGAGGATTGAGACGAGGTCAGTTATTTGGTTCATATCCACAGACCCAGCAGTCGTCTCCAGGATGTTTTCGGTGCGGGAGTCAGTACCACCGTATCAGAGACTGTACCGTGGGACGTCCGGGCGCGGCGACAGTCCCGCATGTGACTTTACCACCTTCACCACCTTCTCAGAGAGCTTTACTTCCTACTCCTGATGATGCTTCACGCCAGCCAGATGCTTCTAGAGGCCGTGGGCGTGGCGGTCCGGTTCCGAGAGGACGAGGCGACAGAGGCAGAGGCAGAGGCCGAGGTAGAGGCAGAGGACAACCAGCCATTAGTGGTGGACAGGCCCGAGTGTTCGCATTGACTCCTCAGGATGCACAGGCATCCAATGCCGTCGTGACAGGTACTCTGCCAGTATGTTCTTTTGATGCACGGGTATTATTTGATCCAGGCTCCACACATTCCTATGTTTCCACGTATTTTGCACCGAGGTTGGGCCGAGAGTCTTCTCCGTTAGATCAGCCGCTTGTCGTTATTACCCCGGTAGGCGAGTCTTTTGTTGCCCGTTTTGTGTACCGATCTTGTTCCGTTCGTATCGGGGAGAGAGATTCTTCAGTAGATTTGATTCTCCTCGATATGCTCGACTTTGACGTTCTTCTTGGTATGGACTGGCTAGCCACCTGTTATGCATCTGTGGACTGCCGTGAAAAGGCAGTCAGATTCAGTTTTCCTGGTGAGCCGGTTCTTATTATTCAGGGAGATCGTAGTGCTACCCTTCCCAGCTTGATTTCTTCTCTTCGCGCTGGTCAACTCTTAAGGAAGGGGTGTCAGGGATTCTTAGCTTATGTTTGTGATACTAGCTCCACAGAGGTTCCGTTGGACCAGGTCCCTGTTGTGAGAGAGTTCCCTGATGTATTCCCTGACGAGCTGCCTGGTCTGCCACCAGAGCGCGAGATTGAGTTCTGTATTGACTTGATCCCTGGCACGGGGCCTATTTCTATACCTCCTTATCGAATGGCCCCGGCAGAGCTGAGAGAGCTAAAGGATCAGTTACAGGACTTGCTGGACAAAGGGCTTATCCGATCGAGTGTGTCACCTTGGGGTGCTCCCGTCCTGTTTGTTAAGAAGAAGGACGGAAGTATGCGTTTATGCATTGATTATCGTCAGTTGAACCGGGTTACTGTGCGGAACAGGTATCCCCTACCCCGCATTGATGACTTATTTGATCAGCTCCAGGGTGCAGGGTTCTTCTCGAAGGTTGACTTACGATCAGGTTATCACCAGTTGCGGGTTCGGAAGGAGGATATTCCGAAGACAGCTTTCCGTACTCGATATGGTCATTATGAGTTCTTGGTGATGTCGTTCGGGCTCACCAATACCCCGGCAGCTTTTATGGATTTGATGAACCGCGTATTCAGGCCGTATCTCGATCAGTTCATCATTGTGTTCATTGACGACATCTTGGTTTATTCTCGGAGCCGGGAGGAGCATGAGCAGCACTTACGTATCACATTGCAGACTTTGAGGGAGCATCAGCTGTTCGCCAAATTTTCCAAGTGCGCATTCTGGTTAGACAGTGTCGACTTCTTGGGTCATGTAGTGACGAGAGATGGTATTTGCGTGGACCCGAAGAAGATCGAGGCAGTTCAGCGTTGGCCTAGACCGGTATCAGTCACAGAGGTCCGCAGTTTTCTAGGTCTGGCCAGCTATTATCGACGTTTTGTCCAGGATTTCTCCCGCATTGCTGCACCGTTGACCGGGTTGACCCGGAAGGGGGTTCCTTTTGATTGGACCCAGGCATGTGAGGATAGCTTCCAGCAGTTGAAGACTCGTCTGACTACTGCTCCAGTGTTAGCATTGCCTTCAGGATCAGGCGGGTTCGTGGTATATTGTGATGCTTCTAGAGTGGGGCTGGGATGTGTGTTGATGCAGCACGACAGAGTTATCGCGTATGCTTCTCGGCAGCTGAGGAAACACGAACAGAACTACCCCACCCATGATTTAGAGATGGCTGCAGTGGTATTTGCACTTAAGATCTGGAGACATTACCTATACGGTGAGTCGTGCCGGATATTTACTGACCACAAGAGTTTGAAGTATATCTTCCAGCAGCGAGACCTGAACCTGAGACAGCGCCGTTGGATGGAGTTGGTGAAGGATTATGACTGCGAGATTTTATACTATCCGGGCAAGGCGAATGTGGTGGCAGATGCTTTGAGTAGGAGGCCCGGAGGTAGCCTATCTTGTTTGAGCGCAGTACAGATGCAGTCGACGGCGGATTGGCAGGTGTTATGTGACAGCAGAGTGCAGTTCGAGTTTACTTCTTCAGGGGGACAGCTGGCCCATTTCAGAGCACGCCCACAGTTACTTGACCATATCCACGAGGCACAGTCCGGCGATGCCCGTACATTAGAGATTATTGAGCAGATTCGGCAGGGCAGAGTTTCTGAGTTCGTGATTGATGATCAGGGGATACTCCGATTTGGGACTCGACTGTGTGTGCCAGATTCAGAGGGACTGAGGCGTGATATTCTCGAGGAGGCACATAGATCAGTATACAGTGTTCACCCAGGTTCCACCAAGATGTATCGTGATTTGAGAGAGGTTTACTGGTGGGACGGGATGAAGAAGGATGTTACAGACTTTGTGTCCAGATGCCTGACTTGTCAGCAAGTCAAGGCTGAGCACCAGAGGCCAGCCGGCGAGTTACAGCCTTTGCCCATCCCTGAGTGGAAGTGGGAGCAGGTCTCCATGGACTTCGTTGTGGGTCTACCCAGGACCAGTCGAGGGTATGACTCTATTTGGGTGATTGTGGATCGACTGACGAAAGCGGCTCACTTCCTGCCAGTGAAGACCACTTTTGGATTTTCTCAGTACGCCCAGGTTTATATTGATGAGATAGTGCGACTGCATGGTGTTCCGACTTGCATCGTGTCTGACCGTGGCACCCAGTTTACCAGCCGATTGTGGCAGAAACTACAGGAAGCTTTGGGCACCCGATTGAGTTTTAGCACAGCCTTTCATCCTCAGACTGACGGTCAGTCGGAGCGTACGATTCAGACTCTTGAGGACATGCTCAGAGCTTGTGTTTTAGATTTCGGTGGTAGCTGGGATCGTCATTTGCCTTTGATCGAGTTTTCCTACAATAATAGCTTCCAGGAGACGATTCAGATGGCACCTTTTGAGGCTTTATATGGGAGGAGATGTCGATCGCCTGTATGTTGGACAGAGCTCAGGGAGAGCTGTATTTTGGGGCCTTAGATCGTACAGGAGACGACCGAGAAGATACAGCTGATTCGGGACAGGATGAGAGCGGCACAGAGCAGGCAGAAATCTTATGCTGACAGGCGTCGTCGCCGACTCGAGTTCGCTGCTGGCGATCATGTTTTCCTGAAGGTCTCTCCGATGAAGGGTGTGATGAGATTTGGGCGGAAAGGGAAACTGAGTCCTAGATATGTTGGTCCTTTCGAGATCCTAGAGCGTGTTGGTCCAGTCGCTTATCGGTTAGCTCTTCCACCCAGCTTCCCCGATGTTCACCCCGTATTCCATGTCTCGATGCTCCGCAAGTACCTTCATGATCCTTCCCAGGCAATTCAGCACCAGACGATCCAGTTAGAGCGTGATCTTTCTTTCACCGAGCAGCCGGTGGTCATCTTGGATCGGCAGGTGAAGAAATTGAGGTCGAAGGTCATACCGTCTGTCAAAGTCCTTTGGCGTGGCCCGAACAGCGAGGAGGTCACCTGGGAGACCGAGGTCGAGATGAGGAAGAGATATCCCCATCTTTTTGAAGGTACGCGTAGTTAAATTCTAAATTCGGGGACCGAATTTCTTTAAGGGGGGAAGATTGTAACCCTTCGAAAATCGTTTAGGCAGTTTTTCGGTAATCGGCAAATTTTTCGGCTTTTTCCGTAAAAAGTCAAAATTGGTATTTTTCTTTGTAGACCTAATTATACAAAATTTAGATAAGATATTACTATAATTTTGTCACTAAAATGTCATTTATAATTTTCTAGTTAAATAAAAAAAAATTCGTAATTAATTATTTTTTTATTATTTTAAGCCTTTTTAAATACATCTAATTAGGGATAAATACAAATTTAATTAGGTAAATTTCTTAATTAGGAGTCTTTATAAGCTAAAATAGGGTGTTAAAAAAATTGTGTCATGACTTTCACATTTTTAGTTTTTGGGTTGGAAATTTAATGAGAAAATGGTGTAAAATGGGGTTTTTTTGTGAAAAGGTTGATGTGAAATGCATTAATTGAGACTTGAGGGGTTTTATTGGCCTAGAAACATCTACACAAACCCCACACCACCCTCCTCTTGCTTCTGGCCGAGCTCCAAGCTGCAGCAACTCCCATTTTCTCACTTCTTTTGCTACATTTTTCTTATCAAAATCCATAGAAAATTCATAAATTCTTTCTCCAATTCAAAGCAAAATTCAAATCCTATCTCTCCTCAACCCAAATTAGTTAAAAACTTGAAGAAAGGAGGCTTATTTGGTGGCTTGAGCATGTTAGGATTCAACTTGTGAGGTGAAAATTCTAGTCTCTTTGTCAAATTGTAGTTTAAAGGTGCTAAAATAGAATTTTGAAGGATCAATTTAATAGAAATTGCTTGTTCATGAAATTCAAGAAAGGGATTTGATTGTGGATTAGGGTTTGATGCATGGTTGATGTATTAAAGTTGGGGTTTGGTTATCTAATTAATTAGAGTGGTTTAATTGTGCTAGAATCTCAATTCTAAATACTAGTTTAGTAGTAAATGTTTGATTTGGAAAAATCAAGAGAAGGTTTTGACTTTAGAAATTAGGGTTTGTAGCATAATGCTTGGATTATGTTAGGGATGGTTATCTAGGTGATTGGAGTGGTTAATTGTGTATTGGTATGCTCGCTAAAACGACAAATTTCAACGTTTATATCGATTTGGTTTGAAAATCGCTTACTAGATTTTTTCGGAAAATAGTATGCGTTCAAATTTCGCTAGGATAGCAATATTACTAGCTTTGTATAGGATTATTAGAGTGCGCGAACGTGGGGTTTCGTCTGGTCAGGCTGCAGTTTTGACGATTGCCCCGAAACGGCGATTTTAGTTAAGGTTTTAGCGATTTTCGGGTATTTTCCGCGTACCGAGTGCACGTTGTGATTAATTCGAGAGCGTCGATCTTTTCATAGTGTGAGTTGCATCATTTCAGAATCTGTAACCTTATATTTTGTGTTATGCAATTCTAGGATCGGTCGGGGAAACTTCGGATACGGCGCGAAAAGGCAAAGCGGTGGCCGGATCAGATTAGCGGGGATTTCTGGTGAGTAGATATATTCATCTATGGGGGAATCGTTTGGATGGCGCGAGGCGCCCCTCCTCCCTAGTTAGGATTACTCTACTTTATGCAATAATTATATTGTTAGCTAGCTTATCCATTTATGTATATTGCATACCCTTACAGCTAACCCTATACTAGATTGCATGGACATTAATAAGACATTCATATATACATATGCGATATCTTTTCGTAGGACACGAACACCTTACCATTGGCATCTATTGCACGCGCACTATTCATGTGACACACACGCCTTTGATATTTGCCATGCCACGTGCACTATAAAACTTGTTTAGCTTAGTTACGCCATTGCATTCATGCATGATATTTGAGAATGTATCGCACGCATATACCTCGCATTACTATCATATTTACATAGATTTCTAGCCAAACTCGCACATCATATACATTGATATCATAGACATTTATTATAAATAACATGTGGACACTATGATTTTCTTGATGATTTCAGTTTTTCTGTGATTTCTGGATTTTTGGGAAAAACCGCAAGAATTTAACAAAACCTTATATTTATCCTTTTCAAAACAAAAGTTGCGGTTTTCTCGTGACGTATGTGTCGTCCACCATGAGTTTTCATGTTTTCTGTTGGATTTCGAGACCCGATTCGAGGAGTGGATGAACCGTCTCGGGTACATGGTGGGTCCGGTATAGTACCCCGGGACAAGAAGATCGAGTTGTAGACGATGAGCCTGGCAGGGGAAGACTACCTACCGGTGATGTCTGGCGCGGCGGATATCCGGAGGATACCGACCGTTGTCGTGAGATTTATGATATGGGCCGATCCGGACTGACGGAGCCCGATATTGAGACAGATATGATTTCTTTTTTGGTGTCGATGCTTGACACAGGTTTTCAGATGATTTCTTGATGATATTTAGCTACTATACAGATGTTCATGTTTTAAAGTTAGGAATTCAATAACCTTAGCATTAAAACCCTTAAAGACTTAAAAATGACATTGCATACCTGTGCATGCATACTAGAGATATTATAGCACATATGGATATACATGTTGTTCCGCATTGCGTGCATTCTTACGATTGCCTTAGTAGATGTTATATTTACTCACGAGCTGGCAACTCACCCCCGTTGTGCCACAGTGTCTTGCAGGTCGGACCCGTCAGTCTTGTAGCGGCGGGCTATCTTGTCATCAGTTCCTTTTGCTCAGACTCGCGACATCGCCCGTAGGTGGGTTGCGAGTATACTTATTTCTTTTGCTTTATCATTGTATCTAGTATTCTCCATCTACCACTTGTATTGTATATGCGACCTAGTGATGAGACTGAGAGATTTGTATATTTGTGGTTTCTTTTGGGTCGAGCTCACTTGAGCCGACGTGTGTTTTCTGGTATTTGCATCTCTTTTATGCTCTTTCTCTTGATATTACTATTATATTGCATGTGGTTGTGATCCGCCTTGGGCGAAGAGCTAGCTCCCGCTTGGGGATGCCATTTTTATGATTAAATGTTTATTATCTTGTTGTACCCATTTTTTGGGGATAGAAAATACAGGGGAGACTCTGCCGAAATTTTCAGAAATCTTTGATGTTTTAAAAAGGATTCTTTGCAACTCAATTGATTTAAAAACCGTTTTCATTTAAGGTTTTCCTTCACTCTCTTTGATTTTTGGGTTAGATTTCTGGGCTTTGGCTGACTTAGGTTACGGTACGCCTTTAGACGTCTCGTAATCTAAGTGCCAGTCACGTTCCGTACTTTCGGGTCGTGACAAGACTAACCTGTACCAGTGTCACCAGAGAACTGCCATCTGACGTGAGGTATAATACCATCTGGGAGTTCTCGGCGAGCCCGTACAGTATACCCAGTGTCTACTGAGCACCCGTATACCTTCTCTGATGTCAAACTCCAATGGATATGGGATCATCCATCGTCCATCATATGGGTCAAGAAGCGCATACGCTAGTCTACTCTGGAGTATCGATGCCCTGTCTCGGTACTCCTACGACTAGGAACATTTGAAGGATGTACTTGGCGACTACACTGTCCCCACTAGTATGATCTGCATCATAGTCCTGGTAGTCAAGTACTCATCCTAAGAGCTTTATCAACATGTGACATAGAGACAATCAGAGTATATGTTAAGATAAAGAGTAACCAGATAGCATACTATCATGTCGAGCAAGAAAGTCCTCACTATATATGTCCAAGCATCCATTACAATATACAACGTATATACAGTAATGGCCTCTAGGGCATACATATAACTAACATAACTACGGGGGAAGTCGGGTGGATGGCGTATAGCACCCCCGCAAATTTTGATGGAAACCGATAAATAGAATATGGTTAAGGAAACCTATATTAGAAAATTATGGATATGGTTAAAATGATAGTTAGCGATGATATGAATGATTGAATATATATATCAAGATATGAGATGAAAGCTATAGGGATATGACTCTTTTACATGATATGATAGAGATGATGTCTCGAATTGATATATAAGGATATGAAAAGTGAGTGTGAATCACGATATATAAATATAGGTAGTGCATGAGAATAAGTTTGAGATTTAGAGTAGAATGACATGAGATCTATAAGATAGAATATATATATAAGATGACTTGATGTAAGATATTAATCTGATGAAAAGAGTATACGATGAGATATGATGACTTGGTTTGATATGTCGTTATACGAATGCGAGTCGATATGATAATTGATACCTTTGCCGGTCCCATGATATGAGATTGATATGGATGTGATCTGAGAGATAGGTATATATATATGGATTATGTTGTGGATCATGAGTGATATGCTGTACGAGACGTTAGGTCCGTACCCTCATTGTCATATAGGTTGATAGAATCCCTAATTGTTTATTGCCACCTTACGATTGATTACCGTACGTGATGAGTGTTATCTGATGATTGATCCATAACCTTGACTAGAGGATGTCATACGACGGATTATGCCGTATGTGATGTTGTGAGGGTGGATGCCGATTGATAGATTCACCGACTCAGATATATTGTAGATACGTATACCTGATAGCATTTCACGTACGATGTACTTTATGTTGCGTTCATGACATTCTCATTGTATTACATATACCTGTGCTAGTACACCTACACTATTATCGATAGTGCGTATGTTACACTTACACAGATTTTCCGGCTCACACACTTTCATCATCGATAATTACTATGTCACTTACACAGTAGAATTGCCACATCATTATGCTATGTTGCCTGATATATTTGCTATACTAACATCATTATGATATGCCGCATGATATACTGATATGCTCACATCACTGTTCCATGTTGTATGATATGCGGATATGCTTACATTTCTGTTATATGTTGCATACATCATGCTTTACAATTATATGCATTGAGATGTTGTTTTCATGAGATTCTGTATTTGAGAACCGTGGTTATGTTTCAAGAGAAAGTATTTATTGTTTTAAAAACTCGGTTTCTCTTGATATAATATTTCGAGACATCCACCATGTGTTTTCTCGGTTCTGAGATTGGCATGTGAAACCCGATTCGAGGAGTTGGATGAAACCGTTTGCGGGTACATGGTGGACCTGGTATGGTACCCCGGGATAAGAAAGGGATGTTGTGCAGTAGACGATGAGCCTGGCAGAGGGACTACTACCTACTGGTGATAGTATTTGGACTCGTCGGTTATCCGAAGGATACCGACAGGAGTCGAGAGATGATATGGGCAGATCCGGACTGACGGAGCCCATGGGCCGATCCGGACTGTCGGAGCCCGAGTTATATGAGGATTTACGTGTCGATGTTGGACACTCAGGTTCCATGATTTTGATGTGTCATTGAAGGACACACGTTGATTGATATCCTCGTATTTACATGCATATGCTTTCATGATATTTACATGCATGATGTTGTTGTGTCATTGATGGACACGTAGATGTTATCCACATGCATATAGGCATTAATCATATTGTTGGCACATATGCAGATACGGTCACCATAAATATCATAGTATTACCTTAATGATATAGTTTACCTAGAAAATCGTTGTTTTATTCGATTTCTACCGGATGATGTTTTTTACTCACGGGTTGGCAACTCACCCCCGTTGTGCCACAGTCCTTGCAGGTTGACCGTAAAGATCAGTAGCGGCATCGCTGGCACATAGCTGCATTCGGCTGTTTTGCTTGGTAGGTGGTACATGTTGGATCATACCACTCTTGTATTTATTATTCATGCTGTATCTAGTTAACTCCATCAATCAGAAACTAGTATTTGTATAAGTAGTGAGACTTAGCAAGACTTGTAATTGCGAGACTTAGAGCGATGGGTTATATGTTCTCTTGGTGGGTTGATGTCTTGCTTATTTCATTATTCTTTGTGCTGATCTTCGCCGTTGGGTGTCGTATATGTAAGTTTACGGTAGCGCCCCGGCCGTCTTTCAGACGCCAATATGCGGAACAAAACATTTAACAACTGGCGTTATCGCAAACTATAACCCGGATCTGCCATTAAAGCTAAACTAACAAACTGCAAAGTGGGTAGAAATGTTATACCGAACGATCCGAGTCCTTCGGTCTTCAACCATTATCTCACGCTTTGTTGCGGCGGCTTCGATCTTCTGAAACTCCAGTCGCGTCGTCCAGGTGGCACCACGTCGACGGATCTTTAAACGGGCTCCCACCTCTGAACCGAGGCAACTCGATCGTTAAGTTTGCCAAAAGAGACGACCAAGATTGATATAGAGAATGAGTGGAACACTTTGTCTCGTTATGTCCAAGGCTATGGACGAACGGTTAATGAAGTTGCCAATTGGAATCGGGTAAATGGAAATTGAGCTATGAAATTTCCATACACTAAACTATCATAATCTTTTTCTCAAAAATGAATCCACACCACTACCATAAGGGGGCCGGCCACTATATGAAGGGGGGAGGTAAGTGTAGGAGAGGGAAGAGTAACCTTAAGCACTAAAAGAAAAGGATGACTCAAATGAACACCTAGTATGAACACATTAAAAGCAAAGGATGAATCATTAACCTAGTCACCCTTGCAATCAATGAATCATTAAATGCACTAATGAGTCACTAATCCTAGTCACCATCCTTGTCATCATCTAGAAGCTTCCACACTCATCTCAAGAAAAGATAAATCCGTCTTTAACCGAATGTTAAAGACGGGTGATAGAAAACTGGAAACTGGCAACTTCCAAAAGTGATCCTGAAACGAATTTCAGGATAACCCCGTAACAGTATAAACATACCCGCATTTGTATTACGACCGAATACAAATGCATCTGAGACAAAGATATTATATCTACACAGTATAATACTTGGATCCGGCTTAAACCAAAGCCTACCAGTATTATCTGCCCGAAAAATGATAGTGCGAAAACGCACGTGCATTTTCCGAACCCTGCCATAATACCATACGGCATCTACAACGTTTCGACCGAACTTGGAAAAGTGTCGGTGGGGGACTCTAATGACTCATCAATACACTGGCACTGGGTATAACCTCTAGCACGTCAGAGGTACAAGCTGTATGTAACGGTTGCCTATGTATTGCTAGGAAGGGAAGCTGACGAGCAAACTCATCCAGAAACCCTACTGAGCCTGACAGTGACAATATCCGTACAGTCCAGTCCATTCGTCTATGAGTATCGCATATAGGGCCTAGGGGGCCGGTAAACGTCAGACCCCCAATAGCAGTATAAGTCGTGTCAGTGAACAGCCCAGAACACCCTGAGATACTACTGGAATACCTTCCAATAAATCTCGATTACCCTGGCCAGGGATTTCGTGTAATGGCTCTCCTAATCACAGCGCGATCTCACCCCCAATACCGGGAGAGACGAATCCCCGACGATCTGCTCACTGCCTTCATGTGGCTCGGGACTATACCCAAAATATACCTGTTTGCACGACTCCTTTGACCCGTGGCAGGGTATAAATCAAAGTACAGTGGGAACTCACACGAGACAAATGACAACCTCAGGTCGATGAACTATCCTGTACACATGTCACCAGGGAACTGCTATCCGACACTGGATATAATACCAACCAGCAAGTTCCCGGCGAGTCCTGTCCGGTGTACTCATAACCCAATGAGCACCTGTATACATCTTAGGTGATCCAACTAACACCAATGGCTTGTGAGACCGGCCACCGCCTCTCATCGGGGTCTCGAATGTATACACTAGTCTACTCTGGAGTATCGATGCCCTGTCTCGAAACTCCCACGACTAGGGACTCTTTAAGGATGTGCTTATAGACCCCAGCTCCCACATATATGATCGTCATCATACTGCTGGTAGTCAAGAAAGAATCCTATGGGCTTTATCAACATATATATGATAATAAAGACAAACCAGATAGCATACTATCATCTTGAGTAAGACTGTTCTATCAGTATAGGTCCTCCCTCAATCATTGCAATCACCTACCTGCGATCCAATAATTGACTTAGAGGGCACTATATCCAACAGTATACATATATTCTTGTATACATATATTCTGTCTTGTATGGTTGTGATTCCGCCAATTGGCGAAGAGCTAGCTCCCGCTTGGGGATCCCTTTATTGTTGTTTTGTATATGTGGTTTTGGATCAAAATATACAAAGGAGGTGCTGCCCAAATTTTTATAAGACGAAACATGTTTTCCAACTAGTAGAATCCACTTGCATTTTTCATGTTCCATTATCTATGCATTTAATAAAACGTTTGATTTCATCATACCTTTATTTCAAAACTTCACCTCTTTTATTTTCTTAAAAAAGTTTAGATTTCTGAGCTTCGGCTTACTTGAATTACCTTACGCCTTTAGATGTTGCGTGATTTAAGTGCCGGTCACGAACTAAATTTTCGGGTCGTGACAAAGTTGGTATCAGAGCGCTAGGTTTAATCTTGGTTCAATTCTATGTTTGACTGTGCGGAGTCTAGGGAGTGTATATATTTCGGAACCTAGGCTTGATCTTATGGAACTTAGACTTTAATAAGGGGTATTAGACCCGAACTTTCGTTACATAGGTTGACCCTGATTGATGGAGTAGGTAACTCAAGTAGAGTGACGTACCGTGCATATGTTCCGCGGCATACTTACGTACGATACTCCGCTTAAGTGACCTTAGGATGTACATATATTGAGACTTGTGATTCTCTTCGTTCCCTTGATCATAGATCCATTTGAGATCCTTGATTCTATTCATTTCCATGATCATACTCTCACTGATTCCGTTCCTCCTTATGATCATGTATCCATTCTGGATCTGTTGATTCCTTTCATTCCTTTGATCTGTTTTCATCGATACATACTTAAGGTTCATGTCACCATGGTTTGAGCACAGATTAAGCTGCTGCTAGTGATGCGGTCAGGGCGAGCTCGTCATGGACGAGGACCGACCATTGTGTTTTCTGGTGACATGGGAACGTATCGACTTAGTGTTTGTGTTGTGACCTCTCGTTTGAGGCGAGTGTTCGGTTTTGCACCGGATGATCAGGCCATTGTTAGAGGCTGCCTATTGTGAGAGGACTGTTGATATATAAGCTACCTCAGAGATTGTGATGTCGTCTACCGACCCAGCTGTTGCTGAGATTGATGGGATGTCTCTTCCAGAGCTTATGAGCTGAGATCGCTGGAGTTTTCAGGAAGAGATGCGACAGGAGATAGCTAGTCTATCTTGAGTTGAGAGACGAAGGTGATTCGTCATATTTGATGCGCCGACGCAGGCTCAGTTGAGTTGAAGATTTCCAGTGTGGAGAGTCTTATTCAGATCTAGAGTAGATCGATCTAGAGATGACGTTGTTCGTTGGATGATCCGATATGAGATACAATAAGTTGACCAGCTTCGAATAGAGGACCTCACCCATATGAGTTTTGAGTTGATCGAGAGTGGATGAATATAGAGTATTCCTCCGATGATTGGGATGAGTTCCTGAGGACGTGTTCGGCTAGATATCTTCTATAGAGTGATGAAGATATTGAGTTCGTAATTTCGAGTCCGTGTGAGAGACTCCGGATTGACTGTAGCCGAGAACAATTGCAGTACGCAGATAGCATGACGAGACGTCGAAGTGGATGATGATAAAGACGAGTGGAACAAGAGGTTCGTGCGAGATACTGACGAGCTGTTGTTACTCCCCGTTGAGATTAAAGATTAGATATGTCTACAAAGGCGTTGGGATGCGACCAGTTCCCTAGGAAATGTTGTGCTTAGTACGCAGATGTCCAGAAAATGAGAGAAGATTATGTAAGAGTACCAGCCTCCGTATAGTTCGGCGTAGGCGAGATCGGAAGAGACCTTGAACAGGTTCCTTCTAGGGCACTGCTGCGATAAGATTTGCACCGAGAATCAGTTGTTTCAAGTGTATTCAGACGGCCAGATGCCGACGCCAGTGAAGTGCTGATTTACGAGTGGTCATGCTAATTGGCCGAGAGATGACCAGAGGAGTGCCAGAGCGGAATCGTTTCCGTTAGTACACCTGACCGGGCCGATGAGCCGATGGATTGCGAGATTGGTAATCCACAGAGAAATGAGGACCCAGAGACAGAGGACGTCAGACCATGAGCAGGAGGCAAGTGGATGTTCTTGCTCTGCCAGTTTTGGGCGCACCGATATTTTTCGACATTGTAGGAGGTGTACCTCAATGTCATTTTTTGCGATTTGCGTTTGTGATCCGAGTATCATGCTTATATCGCTTAGATTTGAGTTTTGATGATTGAGTTTCATGATATTGTTTTCGTGCACCATGGCTGCACCTACTGGGTATTTACATTTTTGTGTATAGTTATTGCACCTGAGATATGCTTTATACACCGTTGTATTGGTTTATGATTTGTGCATATCTATTGCACTTGATATCGGTTTTGTGCCTTGGCTGCATGTGTTTATGATTTCGTGGATTTCATACAGTTGATTTGATTTTGTGCATATGGTACGCACTCGATTTGATTTTTTCACCCGGTATAGTTCACATGTGCTTGCAGTGCATTGATACAGATTTTATGCACATAGTTGCACACGTTTATGATTTTATACACCTTGGTACACCCAGTGTTTCTTTTTATACGCATTTGAGTTATTGATGAGTTCTGTGCATTTGTTGCACTAGATTGGTATTTCATGCACTAGATGCACCGGATTTGTATTTCGTGCACTGGATGCACCCGATTTGCATTTCATGCATTTGTTGCACCGGATAGGTATTTCGTGCATTAGCTGCACTAGATTTATACTCCGTACATCGGTGGCACCTGATTTATGTCTTTGAGCATTTGTTTTACCAGATTTATGTTTTGTGCGCGTTTGCACTTGACGTTCGTTTTCGTGTGCTTTACCGCACTGGGCATTCATACGGACCTGACGCGCTTGGGTTGGATTTTTGCGCATATTAGGCGTTTGGTATTGGATTTTTGTGCGTATCTGATCCACTTGACTGAGATTTTATTCTTGCATGTTGGATGTACTTGACTTAGATTTTATTCGTGCATGTCGGATGCACTTGATTTAGATTTCATGCGTGCATGACGAATGCACTTGATTTGGATTTTCACGCATGTTGGGCTGTGATGACCTGAAAGTACGGAACGTGACCGGCACTTAGATTACGAAACGTCTAGAGGCGCAACGTAACCTAAGTAAGCCGAAGCCCAGAAATCTAAACCATATAAAAGAAGAAGAAGTAAAAGAAAACATGAAGAAAACAATTTTAAAAGCATCAGCAAATTTTCCCAAAAATTTTAGCAGAGTCTCCTCTGTAAAAACTGGCCCCAAACGGGTACAACAAGTATAATATACATAAACAATAAAAAGCATCCCCAAACGGGAGCTAGCTCAACGCCAACAGGAGGAAACAACCACAACAAGCACAATAATATACAACGCTAAAGGGCGAGGCTCAAAACTCAAAAGAAAACAAATCCACCAAATCAGAAGAATACACGCGACTCTAAGGTCGAAATAAATAAATGGTCCAGTAATCTATCAACTAATACAAGTTTGGTTGATGGAGCTTTCTAGATACAAATGAAATAATAATAAAATACAACGGCGGTCCAGATACAAATGAACCAACCTACCGTGCAAATCACCCGGAATGAAAATGATGTGCCAGCAACTGCCAAGGAACCCTGTACATCAACCTGTAATAAAATTTGGCACAACGCGGGTGAGTTGCCAACTCGTGAGTAGAAGAAATCTACGAAAAGAAATCAAATGCACGACGCTATCCTAGGTCATAATAATATACTAACATACTCCTAGTCATCAAGTAAGACAGGATAATAAGCTACGTGTAAATGCAAATACTCCGTGCTCGTGTCAGTGCCTCATATAGTACTATGTCATATGAATGAGTATGCATGCACCATGAATATAAAATAACAAATCCTGAAATCTAGGTATATCTGTATAAGAATTCTTTAGCTTTTATCATAGTAAAATGTGTATAGAAATCTGAAATATCAACAATGAAATCCATGGAAATCCGTGTCAAGCATCGACACAAAGCATGTAAATCTCAAGTCTCAATACCTCATAATCTCAATGTCTCATAGTCTCAATATCTCGGGCTTCGTCAGTCCGGATCGGCCCATATCATCAAATCTCACGACAACGGTCAGTATCCTCCGGATATCCGCCGCGCCAGACATCACCGGTAGGTAGCCTTCCCCTGCCAGGCTCATCGTCTACAACTCGATCTTCTTGCCCCGGGGTACCATACCGGACGCACCATGTACCCGAGACGGTTCATCCACTCCTCGAATCGGGTCTCGAAATCCAACAGAAAACATGAAAACTCATGGTGGACGACACATACATCATGAGAAAACAGCATCTTATGTTTTAAAAAGAGAGGAGGAGAGAGAGAGAGAGAAGTTTTTATATATCCTTGCGGTTTTCCCCAAAATCCAGAAATCTCATAGAAAACCAAAATCCCAAATCATGAGTAAGTATATGATAAGTGTCGGCATATGCCCATAACACTGCATGATAACACGGAAATATGAATGCATGAAATGTCTAAGTAATCAATGCCATGTCTATACTAACACCAGAGAGCAATCACGATATTATATCAATCTAGCTGTTAGCTGATTGCATCAATAAACGAGAATATGATCTAAAGTATACGTGACATAGCAATTACCGATGATGATGTGTGTGAGCCGGCAAATAAGTGTGTGTGGAATATGCTCATCATCGGTAATGGTGCTAGTGTCCTAACAGGCAGAGTTTTATACTGATATAGAAACATATATATGAACATGCAACATTATGATTACAATATGAATGTAAAGACGGATGTGAATAACCACTCATCTGCGATATACAAGTACAACTACCACTATATGAATCGAACCTAAACTAGTGTCCATCTAACCTCCTAAGGATCTAAACCTAAGAAACTTGTCAATAAGAAACAAGAGTCCACCAAAGGTCTGAATCCATATCTCTAATAGTCGGCGATCCAGCCTCAATAGCGTCACGTACGTAGTACGGCTTCCTCGAATCAAGAGTGCGGATCAATCATCGTATCTATGCCTCGTACGATAAAATCCATCGCACGGCATCCCAATATCGGGGTACGGGTAAAGTATCTCCTAGGTGTCTCATCATTCGTATAATATCATCATTAACACATGTCATGCTCAAGGTGCTATACTGTAATCGCATACATCAATCATATATCATTGCCATCATAAATATACATCATTAATTTATCCTTAGAAATATCATGTCATATGTATCATATTGTGATTAAGTCACACTTAGATCATATCATCATCAAGTCACACCTATATGATGTCGTAATCAAGTCGCACATTTATATATCAGAATATCAATCATATGTTACGGTCCGGATGCTATTTTAGAGTCCCATGTATCTCAATATCATCACCACCCATTATAATTTATGTATACCTGTTCATTATCTTATTCTGTAATGATCCGCTTAACACTTTAATACGACTGTATAGCCAAGAATCACGGCATCAAGCCCAGTTATACTATTTCATTCCCGTGTATCCTGTCACATCATTGTATCCTATATACGTGTAGTATATATATATATATACCTATACCTAGTCTGATATATATTTATATATATATATATATACACGTATACACCACGTCGAGTTTCAGTGTGTGCGTGTGTGTATCTGCCTGAAACCTACGAATCTCTTCCAAGGTATTCATCCTCTGGTATGGTCTTCCTAAATCAGTCTAGTCCAGCCTAGGGTCATTACTAGGGTCCTACTCATTAAGAATCTAGGGTCACATCTGGCTTCCTAATGTCATTAAGTACTATTACTATTCTACGTTGCGGGAGTGCTAAACGCCATCCACCCGACTTCCCCCCGTAGATATACATCTACGCACCTGGTCTATGTCTGCCGAAGACGGTGTCGCCATCCTCTTCTTCATCGCCCGCAGTCCACGTGAGGGGTACCTATACGCAAACAAATATAGTATCGTAAACTAAATCACGGACAAAAGTCAAAACGACACACGGAACGCGCATAGGTTAAAACCTATGTCCCGTTCACGCAAAAGAACCAAATATCGCTCGATATCGGCGTACAAACTCCGATTAATCGAGATAAACATCAACACACAACTCATAGTTTTAAAACTCATTACTCATAATATAAAACTTGGTTTAAATCATCGGAACCCTAAAATCGATCAAATCATCCAATTCCGAAAAACCTTGAAAATGTCAATTCACCGTTTTACTTCAAAACTTGACGTTTAAATGAAACTAATGGTCATAAAACTCATTAAATAGCATAACTAAATTATATAAACCCTTCCTATATTTTTAGCACCCTAATTTATATTAAATTGTAATTCTAGTTTGCAAACTTTCCCAATTTCGATACTTTTAAGCAAAATTTCACAGTTCACTTCCAAACTTGATTTTGCATATTTTAAGTCGCTAAACCACTCCTTGAAATCTTAAGGATGCTCTAAAACCCTAACTTTATTTTTTAATCCCACATTTTAAATTATTTTCAAAACCTAGTTTTGCTAAAAAAACTAATTTAGGACATTTTAAATGTTACAATTAGCAATAGGCAACAAGATTAAATTGTCCATGTCATAACATGTTAAATTATATCTTGTAATCCTAGTTGAGTGATAAAAATCCTAACCTAGCTCAAAACCCCTTCCCTTGAAATTTCAAGTTTGGATATAGAACCAAATTTAACCACCGAAATTAATTAAATTGATGTAATTAACCTACAATTAAACAATAAGGTTAGGATCATACCTCAAATCAAAAGATCAGACATAAAAACCTAGCCTCCAAAATACTTCCTTTGCTCCAAGATCTTTGCTAGTTTGAATAAAGAATATTAGATAAAGGTTTAATTAGGAATTTGTGGGGTTTTTATATCTATTTTTAATGGAAAATAAAGAATGTTTGATGAGAAAAGAGGTGATGAAAGGGGGGGGAAGCTGCTGGATGAGGTCGGACTTGATGAAAGAAATGAGTGTGTGGGTGTTAGAGTAAGGGTGGATGAGTCAAGAAACCATACCTCAATTAATTAAACACCATACCATCTTTTTTATTCTTTTCTTCTTCTTTCCTTCTTTCTCTTTTTTTTTTTTGATGAAGTGAAGTGAATGGAGAGGGGGCTAGATGAGGTCGGCCAGCACAAAAATGAGTGGGGAGAGAGAGAATGAAGTGTGTAGAAGTGTCATCACCATTTTACATATTAAACCCCCTCTTTTAAAATTTTCCTTCCTCTTGAATTTCCAACAAGAGAATGAGGTGATTTTTTATTTTTTTTAATTTTAAGATGGAGGGGCTGCCACCTAGGCTCGGCCATGTGCTGGAACAATGAATAAGTGAGTGTGCTTATTTGTAGAAAGTTCAATTATTAGATATATTAATTTATTTCTCTTTTCTAATTAAACTCTTTCTCTCAATTATTTAATTTTCTTTTAATTTAAAACCTAGACTTCTCTAGAATTATAGAGGCACAATTAAGAAACATGAGCATGCTACAAACTTGATGCTAAATTGTCATGTCCCACTAAATTATAACTGACCCATTCCAATTTGTAATTATCACAAATTAAATGTATTAGTGGAGGCTTATAATAATATTAAAAATAAGTAATTACGGAAAATATTTTAGTAAACTAATAATTTATAAGTCACTAAATAATATCAATTACTATCAATTACATAATTAAAATAGGTCTTTTTAATTTTATAACAAAAAATAATTACAGTTAAGTTTTACGAAAAATACGTTTTATTTAGCCGAAAAACAGAAAATTCACTTAAACGATTTTATTTATTTAATTATTTTTAAAACGTTACAATTTTCCCCCCTTTAAGAAATTCGGTCCCTGAATTTAAATTAAAACTCCTCCCAATTACTAAAACATTCTGGCAAAACACTCAAATCGTCGGGGCTCCGAAATCATCAATACATAACTAAAATCAACTCCGTCAAACATAACGCAATCATCGGAGCTATGGTGAAAATAAGATATCAAAACGCAATACGAAAACCAACATAATATACATCAAAACTATACTTATATATAGTGCTCATCGTAGTAAAATCGTCCAAACATCTGAATAAAGAAGTATGCAAAAACCCCTTTTTGAAAATCGCCGTGCGATGCACGTGTCACGGCATAAGTAGCGGACGTTTATTTTAAAAAATAGCTATACATATATATCTTTTATTTAACATACACGTCCCGCCTAGTTACTAAATCAAATAGTATTGATTATAAAAACATACTGCTCAAACTGTAATCAATCCCAATCACATCATAAAAATATCATGTGCGTCCAGTGCGCACTGAAATCGAAACCAAATACAGATGCCACGTATACACACAAAAACAAAACTGAGTGCAACAGGTGTGCACCAAAAACATCTGTCAAGTGCAACGGGCGTGCACGACTCTAATATCAGGTGCATCTAATCTGCACAAAACCCCGATTTAATGCATCTGGTGTGCAAAAAATCGCATCAAGTGCGCCAAGTGTGCGCAAGAATCTCAATCAGGTGCACATGGTGCACGAAAACATACACCGAATATCAAAATCGAAATCACAGTACGAAACTGCATGAAAACTAGGTCGAAGCATATGTCAAAATCATGTGTAACCATATGCACGAAATCAAATCAAAATCTCAGAATGTATTAAAACCAAATCAAGTGCACTGGGTATGTACTAAACAACATCAATACAACTGATATGTGAAACACAAATAGAAGGTAATGAATGTACACATAAGAAATACCAATCATGGAACAATGTCCTCAAAATACCAAAATCCAATCAACAAAAATATGAAATTCTAATCACCAAATCACAATCGTAAACACTATCGTCAATATGCGCCTCTTTCCTCTGATGTCGATTGCTTCGAACTCGTCTCTTCGTAGCTGTGCTGACTGCGCTACCAACGACAATACTCATATCTAGAGTCTCCCACGTAGTCGATCCCTTCACCTGATATCCGGACTACATTAAACTTTTCGATCGATCCATCAAAATCTCATAATTCACCGAGATCTCAACACTCAAGTACAGCTTAAAAATATCCGGTACATACCCCAGCATCGATGGTCCAGCCGTAGAAGGGCAAACCCAGGAATCACTAATGGCACCGCGGAACTGTCGTAAACCCTAAGGTTCAAGGGCGTTCTCGTGGTCATTATGTCGAGTTAGGGTTTCATTCTTCTAGAGGGTCCATCGAAATACCTGCATGTTCTTCCGAATACCTTAAACTTGGGAAAATGGTTTTCTGATAACCGTTCGAACCCTTTAACTTCGTCTGGACGGCATGTGAATACCCTTCTTCCGCACGCTAAGCAATGCTTCAATCCTCAAGAATAACCAATACCCTAATGGTTATCGCATTCGAGCCGCAGCTCCCTCTGCCCGTGCGCTCGTGGTAACAGAAACCACCCTCCGACATCGACGAAGATAGATCAAAGGAACGAATGAAATACGGTGCAAACAAATGTACATCCTAAGGCTCCTTAAGCAGAGTAGCGTATCATAAGTATGCCGCGGACCATACCGACGGTACGTTACTCTACCTAAATCGCCTACTCCATCAACCAAGGGTCGCCTAGACTTATACAAGGTAAACCTAGCGCTCTGATACCAACTTGTCACGACCCGAAAGTACGGAACGTGACCGGCACTTAGATTACGAAACGTCTAGAGGCGCAACGTAACCTAAGTAAGCCGAAGCCCAAAAATCTAAACCATATAAAAGAAGAAGTAAAAGAAAACATTAAGAAAACAAGTTTAAAAGCATCAGCAAATTTTCCCAAAAATTTTGGCAGAGTCTACTCTGTAAAAACTGGCCCCAAACGGGTACAACAAGTATAATATACATAAACAATAAAAAGCATCCCCAAACGGGAGCTAGCTCAACGCCAACAGGCGGAAACAACCACAACAAGCACAATAATATACAACACCAAATGGCGAGGCTCAAAACTCAAAAGAAAACAAATCCACCAAATCAGAATAATACACGCGACTCTAAGGTCGAAATAAATAAATGGTCCAGTAATCTATCAAATAATACAAGTTTGGTTGATGGAGCTTTCTGGATACAAATGAAATAATAATAAAATACAACGGCGGTCCAGATACAAAAGAACCAACCTACCGTGCAAATCACCCGGAATGAAAATGATGCGCCAGCAACTGCTAAGGAACCCTGTACATCAACCTGTAATAAAATTTGGCACAATGGGGGTGAGTTGCCAACTCGTGAGTAGAAGATATCTACGAAAAGAAATCGAATGCACGACGCTATCCTAGGTCATAATAATATACTAATATACTCCTAGTCATCAAGTAAGACAGGATAATAAGCTACGTGTAAATGCAAATACTCCGTGCTCGTGTCAGTGCCTCATATAGTACTATGTCATATGAATGAGTATGCATGCACCATGAATATAAAATAAAAATCCTGAAATCTAGGTATATCTATATAAGAATTCTGTAGCTTTTATCATAGTAAAATGTGTATAGAAATCTGAAATATCAACAATGAAATCCATGGAAATCCATGTCAAGCATCGACACAAAGCATGTAAATCTCAAGTCTCAATACCTCATAATCCCAATGTCTCATAGTCTCAATATCTCGGGCTCCGTCAGTCCGGATCGGCCCATATCATCAAATCACACGACAACGGTCGGTATCCTCCGGATATCCGCCGCGCCAGACATCACCGGTAGGTAGCCTTCCCCTGCCAGGCTCATCATCTACAACTCGATCTTCTTGCCCCAGGGTACCATACCGGGCCCACCATGTACACGAGACGGTTCATCCACTCCTCGAATCGGGTCTCGAAATCCAACAGAAAATATGAAAACTCATGGTGGACGACACATACATCATAAGAAAACCGCATCTTATGTTTTAAAAAGAGAGGAGGAGAGAGAGAGAGAAGTTTTTATATATCCTTGCGGTTTTCCCCAAAATCCAGAAATCTCATAGAAAACCAAAATCCCAAATCATGAGTAAGTATATGATAAGTGTCGGCATATGCCCATAATACTGCATGATAACATGGAAATATGAATGCATGAAATGTCTAAGTAATCAATGCCATGTCTATACTAACACCAGAGAGCAATCACGATATTATATCAATCTAGCTGTTAGCTGATTGCATCAATAAACGAGAATAAGATCTAAAGTGTACGTGACATAGCAATTACCGATGACGATGTGTGTGAGCCGGCAAATAAGTGTGTGTGGAATATGCGCATCATCGGTAATGGTGCTAGTGTCCTAACAGGCAGAGTTTTATACTGATATAGAAACATATATATGAACATGCAACATTATGATTACAGTATGAATGTAAAGACGGATGTGAATAACCACTCATCTGCGATATACAAGTACAACTACCACTATATGAATCGAACCTAAACTAGTGTCCATCTAACCTCCTAAGGAACTAAACCTAAGAAACTAGTCAATAAGAAACAAGAGTCCACCTAAGGACTGAATCCATATCTCTAATAGTCGGCGATCCAGCCTCAATAGCGTCACGTACGTAGTACGGTTTCCTCGAATCAAGAGTGCGGATCAATCATCATATCTATGCCTCGTACGATAAAATCCATCGTACGGCATCCCAATATCGGGGTACGGGTAAAGTATCTCCTAGGTGTCTCATCATTCGTATAATATCATCATCAACACATGTCATGATCAAGGTGCTATACTGTAATCGCATACATCAATCATATATCATTGCCATCATAAATATACATCATTAATTTATCCTCAGAAATATCATGTCATATGTATCATATTGTGATTAAGTCACACTTATATCATATCATCATCAAGTCACACCTATATGATGTCGTAATCAAGTCGCACATATATATATCAGAATATCAATCACATGTTACGGTCCGGATGCTATTTTAGAGTCCCATGTATCTCAATATCATCACCACCCATTATAATTTATGTATACATGTTCATTATCTCATTCTGTAATGATCCGCTTAACACTTTAATACGACTGTATAGCCAAGAATCACGGCATCAAGCCCAGTTATACTGTTTCATTCCCGTGTATCCTGTCACATCATTGTATCCGATATACGTGTAGTATATATATATATACCTATACCTAGTCCTATATATATATATATATACACACACACACACATACACGTATACACCACGTCGAGTTTCAGTGTGTGCGTGTGTGTATCTGCCTGAAACCTACGAATCTCTTCCAAGGTATTCATCCTCTGGTATGGTCTTCCTAAATCAGTCTAGTCCAGCCTAGGGTCATTACTAGGGTCCTACTCATTAAGAATCTAGGGTCACATCTGGCTTCCTAATGTCATTAAGTACTATTACTATTCTACGTTGCGGGAGTGCTAAACGCCATCCACCCGACTTCCCCCCGTTGATATACATCTACGCACCTGGTCCATGTCTGCCGAAGACGGTGTCACCATCCTCTTCTTCATCGTCCGCAGTCCACGTGAGGGGTACCTATACGCAAACAAATATAGTATCGTAAACTAAATCACGGACAAAAGTCAAAACGACACACGGAACGCGCATAGGTTAAAACCTATGTCCCGTTCAAGCAAAAGAACCAAATATCGCTCGATATCGGCGTACAAACTCCGATTAATCGAGATAAACATCAACACACAACTCATAGTTTTAAAACTCATTACTTATAATATAAAACTTGGTTTAAATCATCGGAACCCTAAAATCGATCAAATCATCCAATTCCGAAAAACCTTGAAAATGTCAATTCACCGTTTTACTTCAAAACTTGACGTTTAAATGTAACTAATGGTCATAAAACTCATTAAATAGCATAACTAAATTATATAAATCCTTCCTATATTTTTAACACCCTAATTTATATTAAATTGAAATTCTAGTTTGCAAACTTTCCCAATTTCGATACTTTTAAGCAAAATTTCACAGTTCACTTCCAAACTTGATTTTGCATATTTTAAGTCGCTAAACCACTCCTTGAAACCTTAAGGATGCTCTAAAACCCTAACTTTATTTTTTAATCCCACATTTTAAATTATTTTCAAAACCTAGTTTTGCTAAAAAAAAACTAATTTAGGACATTTTAAATGTTACAATTAACAATAGGCAACATGATTAAATTTTCCATGTCATAACATGTTAAATTATATCTTGTAATCCTAGTTGAGTGATAAAAATCCTAACCTAGCTCAAAACCCCTTCCCTTGAAATTTCAAGTTTGGATATAGAACCAAATTTAACCACCGAAATTAATTAAATTGATGTAATTAACCTACAATTAAACAATAAGGTTAGGATCATACCTCAAATCAAAAGATCAGACATAAAAACCTAGCCTCCAAAATACTTCCTTTGCTCCAAGATCTTTGCTAATTTGAACAAAGAATATTAGATAAAGGTTTAATTAGGAATTTGTGGGGTTTTTATATCTATTTTTAATGGAAAATAAAGAATGTTTGATGAGAAAAGAGGTGATGAAATGGGGGGAAGCTGCTGGATGAGGTCGGACTTGATGAAAGAAATGAGTGTGTGGGTGTGAGAGTGAGAGTGGATGAGTCAAGAAACCATACCTCAATTAATTAAACAGCATACCATCTTCTTTATTCTTTTCTTCTTCATTCCTTCTTTCTCTTTTTTTTTTGATGTAGTGAAGTGAATGGAGAGGGGGCTAGATGAAGTCGGCCAGCACAAAAATGAGTGGGGAGAGAGAGAATGAAGTGTGTAGAAGTGTCATCACCATTTTACATATTAAACCCCCTCTTTTAAAATTTTCCATCCTCTTGAATTTCCAACAACAGAATGAGGTGATTTTTTTTAATTTTAAGATGGAGGGGCTGCCATCTAGGCTCGGCCATGTGCTGGAACAATGAATAAGTGAGTGTGCTTATTTGTAGAAAGTTCAATTATTAGATATATTAATTTATTTCTCTTTTCTAATTAAACTCTTTCTCTCAATTATTTAATTTTCTTTTAATTTAAAACCTAGACTTCTCTAGAATTATAGAGGCACAATTAAGAAACATGAGCATGCTACAAACTTGATGCTAAATTGTCATGTCCCACTAAATTATAACCGACCCATTCCAATTTGTAATTATCACAAATTAAATGTATTAGTGGAGGCTTATAATAATATTAAAAATAAGTAATTACGGAAAATATTTTAGTAAACTAATAATTTATAAGTCACTAAATAATATCAATTACTATCAATTACATAATTAAAATAGGTCTTTTTAATTTTATAACGAAAAATAATTACAGTTAAGTTTTACGAAAAATACGTTTTATTTAGCCGAAAAACAGAAAATTCACTTAAACGATTTTAATTATTTAATTATTTTTAAAACGTTACAATTTTCCCCCCTTTAAGAAATTCGGTCCCTGAATTTAAATTAAAACTCCTCCCAATTACTAAAACATTCTGGCAAAACACTCAAATCGTCGGGGCTCCGAAATCATCAATACATAACTAAAATCAACTCCGTCAAACATAACGCAATTATCGGAGCTATGGTGAAAATAAGATATCAAAACGCAATACGAAAACCAACATAATATACATCAAAACTATACTTATATATAGTGCTCATCGTAGTAAAATCGTCCAAACATCTGAATAAAGAAGTATGCAAAAACCCCTTTTTGAAAATCACCGTGCGATGCACGTGTCACGGCATAAGTAGCGGACGTTTATTTTAAAAAATAGCTATACATATATATCTTTTATTTAACATACACGTCCCGCCTGGTTACTAAATCAAATAGTATTGATTATAAAAACATACTGCTCAAACTGAAATCAATCCCAATCACACATTAAAATATCATGTGCGTCCAGTGCGCACTGAAATCGAAACCAAATACAGATGCCACGTATACACACAAAAACAAAACTGAGTGCAACAGGTGTGCACCAAAAACATCTGTCAAGTGCAACGGGCGTGCACGACTCTAATATCAGGTGCATCTAATCTGCACAAAACCCCGATTTAATACATCTGGTGTGCACAAAATCGCATCAAGTGCGCCAAGTGTGCGCAAGAATCTCAATCAGGTGCACATGGTGCACGAAAACATACACCGAATATCAAAATCGAAATCACAGTACGAAACTGCATGAAAACTAGGTCGAAGCATATGTCAAAATCATGTGTAACCAAATGCACGAAATCAAATCAAAATCTCAGAATGTATTAAAACCAAATCAAGTGCACTGGGTATGTACTAAACAACATCAATACAACTGATATATGAAACACAAATAGAAGGTAATGAATGTACACATAAGAAATACCAATCATGGAACAAAGTCCTCAAAATACCAAAATCCAATCAACGAAAATATGAAATTCTAATCACCAAATCACAATCGTAAACACTATCGTCAATATGCGCCTCTTTCCTCTGATGTCGATTGCTTCGAACTCGTCTCTTCGTAGCTGTGCTGACTGCGCTACCAACGGCAATACTCATATCTAGAGTCTCCCACGTAGTCGATCCCTTCACCTGATATCCGGACTACATTAAACTTTTTGATCGATCCATCAAAATCTCATAATTCCCCGAGATCTCAACACTCAAGTACAGCTTAAAAATATCCGGTACATACCCCAGCATCGATGGTCCAGCCGTAGAAGGGCAAACCCAAGAATCACTAATGGCACCGCGGAACTGCCGTAAACCCTAAGGTTCATGGGCGTTCTCGTGGTCATTATGTCGAGTTAGGGTTTCATTCTTCTAGAGGGTCAATCGAAATACCTGCATGTTCTTCCGAATACCTTAAACTTGGGGAAATGGATTTCTGATAATCGTTCGAACCCTTTAACTTCGTCTGGACGGCATGTGAATACCCTTCTTCCGCACGCTTAGCAATGCTTCAATCCTCAAGAATAACCAATACCCTAATGGTTATCGCATTCGAGCCGCAGCTCCCTCTGCCCGTGCGCCCGTGGTAACAGAAACCACCCTCCGACATCGACGAAGATAGATCAAAGGAACGAATGAAATACGGTGCAAACAAATGTACATCCTAAGGCTCCTTAAGCAGAGTAGCGTATCGTAAGTATGCCGCGGACCATACCGACGGTACGTTACTCTACCTAAATCGCCTACTCCATCAACCAAGGGTCACCTAGACTTATACAAGGTAAACCTAGCGCTCTGATACCAACTTGTCATGACCCGAAAGTACGGAACGTGATCGGCACTTATATTACGAAACGTCTAGAGGCGCAACGTAACCTAAGTAAGCCGAAGCCCAGAAATCTAAACCATATAAAAGAAGAAGTAAAAGAAAACATGAAGAAAACAAGTTTAAAAGCATCAGCAAATTTTCCCAAAAATTTTGGCAGAGTCTCCTCTGTAAAAACTGGCCCCAAACGGGTACAAAAAGTATAATATACATAAACAATAAAAAGCATCCCCAAACGGGAGCTAGCTCAACGCCAACAGGCGGAAACAACCACAACAAGCACAATAATATACAACACCAAAGGGCGAGACTCAAAACTCAAAAGAAAACAAATCCACCAAATCAGAATAATACACGCGACTCTAAGGTCGAAATAAATAAATGGTCCAGTAATCTATCAAATAATACAAGTTTGGTTGATGGAGCTTTCTAGATACAAATGAAATAATAATAAAATACAACGGCGGTCCAGATACAAAAGAACCAACCTACCGTGCAAATCACCCGGAATGAAAATGATGCGCCAGCAACTGCCAAGGAACCCTGTACATCAACCTGTAATAAAATTTGGCACAATGGGGGTGAGTTGCCAACTCGTGAGTAGAAGACATCTACGAAAAGTAATCGAATGCACAACGCTATCTTAGGTCATAATAATATACTAATATACTCCTAGTCATCAAGTAAGACAGGATAATAAGCTACGTGTAAATGCAAATACTCCGTGCTCGTGTTAGTGCCTCATATAGTACTTTGTCATATGAATGAGTATGCATGCACCATGAATATAAAATAACAAATCCTGAAATCTAGGTATATCTGTATAAGAATTCTTTAGCTTTTATCATAGTAAAATGTGTATAGAAATCTGAAATATCAACAATGAAATCCATGGAAATCCGTGTCAAGTATCGACACAAAGCATGTAAATCTCAAGTCTTAATACCTCATAATCTCAATGTCTCATAGTCTCAATATCTCGGGCTCCGTCAGTCCGGATCGGCCCATATCATCAAATCTCACGACAACGGTCGGTATCCTCCGGATATCCGCCGCGCCAGATATCACCGGTAGGTAGCCTTCCCCTGCCAGGCTCATCGTCTACAACTCGATCTTCTTGCCCCCGGGTACCATACCGGACGCACCATGTACCCGAGACGGTTCATCCACTCCTCGAATCGGGTCTCGAAATCCAATAGAAAATATGAAAACTCATGGTGGACGACACATACATCACGAGAAAACCACATCTTATGTTTTAAAAAGAGAGAGGAGAGAGAGAGAGAAGTTTTTATATATCCTGCGGTTTTCCCCAAAATCCAGAAATCTCATAGAAAACCAAAATCCCAAATCATGAGTAAGTATATGATAAGTGTCGGCATATGCCCATAGTACTGCATGATAACATGGAAATATGAATGCATGAAATGTCTAATTAATCAATGCCATGTCTATACTAACACCAGAGAGCAATCACGATATTATATCAATCTAGCTGTTAGCTGATTGCATCAATAAACGAGAATATGATCTAAAGTGTACGTGACATAGCAATTACCGATGATGATGTGTGTGAGCCGGCAAATAAGTGTGTGTGGAATATGCGCATCATCGGTAATGGAGCTAGTGTCCTAACAGGCAGGGTTTTATACTGATATAGAAACATATATATGAACATGCAACATTATGATTACAGTATGAATGTAAAGACGGATGTGAATAACCACTCATCTGCGATATACAAGAACAACTACCACTATATGATTCGAACCTAAACTAGTGTCCATCTAGCCTCCTAAGGAACTAAACCTAAGAAACAAGTCAAAAAGAAACAAGAGTCCACCTAAGGTCTGAATCCATATCTCTAATAGTCGGTGATCCATCCTCAATAGCGTCACGTACGTAGTACGGTTTTCTCGAATCAAGAGTGCGGATCAATCATCATATCTATGCCTCGTACGATAAAATCCATGGTACGACATCCCAATATCGGGGTACGGGTAAAGTATCTCCTAGGTGTCTCATCATTCGTATAATATCATCATCAACACATGTCACGATCAAGGTGCTATACTGTAATCGCATACATCAATCATATATCATTGCCATCATAAATATACATCATTAATTTATCCTCAGAAATATCATGTCATATGTATCATATTGTGATTAAGTCACACTTATATCATATCATCTTCAAGTCACACCTATATGATGTCGTAATCAAGTCGCACATATATATATCAGAATATCAATCACATGTTACGGTCCGGATGCTATTTTAGAGTCCCATGTATCTCAATATCATCACCACCCATTATAATTTATGTATACCTGTTCATTATCTCATTCTGTAATGATCCGCTTAACACTTTAATACGACTGTATAGCCAAGAATCACGTCATCAAGCCCAGTTATACTGTTTCATTCCCGTGTATCCTGTCACATCATTGTTTCCCATATACGTGTAGTATATATATATATACCTATACCTAGTCCTATATATATATATATACACATACACGTATATACCACGTCGAGTTTCAGTGTGTGCGCGTGTGTGTATCTACCTGAAACCTACGAATCTCTTCCAAGGTATTCATCCTCTGGTATGGTCTTCTTAAATCAGTCTAGTCCAGCCTAGGGTCATTACTAGGGTCCTACTCATTAAGAATCTAGGGTCACATCTGGCTTCCTAATGTCATTAAGTACTATTACTATTCTACGTTGCGGGAGTGCTAAACGCCATCCACCCGACTTCCCCCCGTAGATATACATCTACGCACCTGGTCCATGTCTGCCGAAGACGGTGTCGCCATCCTCTTCTTCATCGCCCGCAGTCCACGTGAGGGGTACCTATACGCAAACAAATATAGTATCGTAAACTAAATCACGGACAAAAGTCAAAACGACACACGGAACGCGCATAGGTTAAAACCTATGTCCCGTTCACGCAAAAGAACCAAATATCGCTCGATATCGGCGTACAAACTCCGATTAATCGAGATAAACATCAACACACAACTCATAGTTTTAAAACTCATTACTTATAATATAAAACTTGGTTTAAATCATCGGAACCCTAAAATCGATCAAATCATCCAATTCCGAAAAACCTTGAAAATGTCAATTCACCGTTTTACTTCAAAACTTGACGTTTAAATGAAACTAATGGTCATAAAA
Source organism: Agapanthus africanus (assembly GCA_030015575.1). Classification (NCBI taxonomy): domain Eukaryota; kingdom Viridiplantae; phylum Streptophyta; class Magnoliopsida; order Asparagales; family Amaryllidaceae; genus Agapanthus; species Agapanthus africanus. The sequence goes on from CM057339.1 coordinate 710,008,330, forward strand.
CTCATTAAATAGCATAACTAAATTATATAAACCCTTCCTATATTTTTAACACCCTAATTTATATTAAATTGAAATTCTAGTTTGCAAACTTTCCCAATTTCGATATTTTTAAGCAAAATTTCACAGTTCACTTCCAAACTTGATTTTGCATATTTTAAGTCGCTAAACCACTCCTTGAAACCTTAAGGATGCTCTAAAACCCTAACTTTATTTTTTAATCCCACATTTTAAATTATTTTCAAAACCTAGTTTTGCTAAAAAAAACTAATTTAGGACATTTTAAATGTTACAATTAGCAATAGGCAACAAGATTAAATTTTCCATGTCATAACATGTTAAATTATATCTTGTAATCCTAGTTGAGTGATAAAAATCCTAACCTAGCTCAAAACCCCTTCCCTTGAAATTTCAAGTTTGGATATAGAACCAAATTTAACCACCGAAATTAATTAAATTGATGTAATTAACTTACAATTAAACAATAAGGTTAGGATCATACCTCAAATCAAAAGATCAGACATAAAAACCTAGCCTCCAAAATACTTCCTTTGGTCCAAGATCTTTGCTAGTTTGAACAAAGAATATTAGATAAAGGTTTAATTAGGAATTTGTGGGGTTTTTATATCTATTTTTAATGGAAAATAAAGAATGTTTGATGAGAAAAGAGGTGATGAAATGGGGGGGAAGCTGCTGGATGAGGTCGGACTTGATGAAAGAAATGAGTGTGAGGGTGTGAGAGTGAGAGTGGATGAGTCAAGAAACCATACCTCAATTAATTAAACACCATACCATCTTCTTTATTCTTTTCTTCTTCTTTCTTTCTTTCTCTTTTTTTTGTTTGATGAAGTGAAGTGAATGGAGAGGGGGCTAGATGAGGTTGGCCAGCACAAAAATGAGTGGGGAGAGAGAAAATGAAGTGTGTAGAAGTGTCATCACCATTTTACATATTAAACCCCCTCTTTTAAAATTTTCCTTCCTCTTGAATTTCCAACAAGGGAATGAAGTGATTTTTTATTTTTTTTAATTTTAAGATGGAGGGGCTGCCACCTAGGCTCGGCCATGTGCTGGAACAATGAATAAGTGAGTGTGCTTATTTGTAGAAAGTTCAATTATTAGATATATTAATTTATTTCTCTTTTCTATTTAAACTCTTTCTCTCAATTATTTAATTTTCTTTTAATTTAAAACCTAGACTTCTCTAGAATTATAGAGGCACAATTAAGAAACATGAGCATGCTACAAACTTGATGCTAAATTGTCATGTCCCACTAAATTATAACTGACCCATTCCAATTTGTAATTATCACAAATTAAATGTATTAGTGGAGGCTTATAATAATATTAAATATAAGTAATTACGGAAAATATTTTAGTAAACTAATAATTTATAAGTCACTAAATAATATCAATTACTATCAATTACATAATTAAAATAGGTCTTTTTAATTTTATAACGAAAAATAATTTCAGTTAAGTTTTACGAAAAATACGTTTTATTTTGCCGAAAAACAGAAAATTCACTTAAACGATTTTATTTATTTAATTATTTATTTAATTATTTTTAAAACGTTATAATTTTCCCCCCTTTAAGAAATTCGGTCCCCGAATTTAAATTAAAACTCCTCCCAATTACTAAAACATTCTGGCAAAACACTCAAATCGTCGGGGCTCCGAAATCATCAATACATAACTAAAATCAACTCCGTCAAACATAACGCAATCATCGGAGTTATGGTGAAAATAAGATATCAAAACGCAATACGAAAACCAAGATAATATACATCAAAACTATACTTATATATAGTGCTCATCGTAGTAAAATCGTCCAAACATCTGAATAAAGAAGTATGCAAAAACCCCTTTTTGAAAATCGCCATGCGATGCACGTGTCACGGCATAAGTATCGGACGTTTATTTTAAAAAATAGCTATACGTATATATCTTTTATTTAACATACACGTCCCGCCTGGTTACTAAATCAAATAGTATTGATTATAAAAACATACTGCTCAAACAGAAATCAATCCCAATCACATCATAAAAATATCATGTGCGTCCAGTGCGCACTGAAATCGAAACCAAATACAGATGCAATGTATACATACAAAAACAAAACTGTGTGCAACAGGTGTGCACCAAAAACATCTGTCAAGTGCAACGGGCGTGCACGACTCCAATATCAGGTGCATCTAATCTGCACAAAACCCCGATTTAGTGCATCTGGTGTGCACAAAATCGCATCAAGTGCGCCAAGTGTGCGCAAGAATCTCAATCAGGTGCACATGGTGCATGAAAACATACACCGAATATCAAAATCGAAATCACAGTACGAAACTGCATGAAAACTAGGTCGAAGCATATGTCAAAATCATGTGTAACCATATGCACGAAATCAAATCAAAATCTCAGAATGTATTAAAACCAAATAAAGTGCACTGGGTATGTACTAAACAACATCAATACAACTGATATATGAAACACAAATAGAAGGTAATGAATGTACACATAAGAAATACCAATCGTGGAACAATGTCCTCAAAATACCAAAATCCAATCATCGAAAATATGAAATTCTAATCACCAAATCACAATCGTAAACACTATCGTCAATATGCGCCTCTTTCCTCTGATGTCGATTGCTTCGAACTCGTCTCTTCGTAGCTGTGCTGACTGCGCTACCAACGACAATACTCATATCTAGAGTCTCCCACGTAGTCGATCCCTTCACCTGATATAAGGACTACATTAAACTTTTCGATCGATCCATCAAAATCTCATAATTCCCCGAGAGCTCAACACTCACGTACAGCTTAAAAATATCCGGTACATACCCCAGCATCGATGGTCCAGCCGTAGAAGGGCAAACCCAAGACTCACTAATGGCACCGCGGAACTGCCGTAAACCCTAAGGTTCAAGGGCGTTCTCGTGGTCATTATGTCAAGTTAGGGTTTCATTCTTCTAGAGGGTCCAACGAAATACCTGCATGTTCTTCCGAATACCTTATACTTGGGAAAATGGTTTTCTGATAATCGTTCGAACCCTTTAACTTCGTCTGGACGACATGAGAATACCCTTCGTCCGCACGCTAAGCAATGCTTCAATCCTCAAGAATAACCAATACCCTAATGGTTATCGCATTCGAGCCGCATCTCCCTCTGCCCGTGCGCCCGTGGTAACAGAAACTACCCTCCGACATCGACGAAGATAGATCAAAGGAACGAATGAAATACGGTGCAAACAAATGTACATCCTAAGGCTCCTTAAGCAGACTAGCGTATCGTAAGTATGCCGCGGACCATACCGACGGTACGTTACTCTACCTAAATCGCCTACTCCATCAACCAAGGGTCACCTAGACTTATACAAGGTAAACCTAGCGCTCTGATACCAACTTGTCACGACCCGAAAGTACGGAACGTGACCGGCACTTAGATTACGAAACGTCTAGAGGCGCAACGTAACCTAAGTAAGCCGAAGCCCAGAAATCTAAACCATATAAAAGAAGAAGAAGTAAAAGAAAACATGAAGAAAACAAGTTTAAAAGCATCAGCAAATTTTCCCAAAAATTTTGGCAGAGTCTCCTCTGTAAAAACTGGCCCCAAACGGGTACAACAAGTATAATATACATAAACAATAAAAAGCATCCCCAAACGGGAGCTAGCTCAACGCCAACAGGCGGAAACAACCACAACAAGCACAATAATATACAACGCCAAAGGGCGAGGTTCAAAACTCAAAAGAAAACAAATCCACCAAATAAGAATAATACATGCGACTCTAAGGTCGAAATAAATAAATGGTCCAGTAATCTATCAAATAATACAAGTTTGGTTGATGGAGCTTTCTAGATACAAATGAAATAATAATAATAAAATACAACGGCGGTCCAGATACAAATGAACCAACCTACGTTACATGGGCGCATGATATGAGATGTGATTTTATGCACACCGGATGCACTCAATTGGGATTTTCATTCGTGCAGCTTAGTTGCACTGGGATGAGATTTTCGTGCACTATGGATGCACTTGATGTTATTGTTGTGCACACCCGTTGCACTTAGTTTGGTTTTGCGCACATTCGTAGTACTTGTATTTGGATTTGATTTCCATCTGCACCAGATGCACGTGATTGTTGGATACACCTTTCGAGGCTGATTTTTCTCTTGAGCACTTGGTTTTCATGATGGGCACTATGTTATATAGTAGCCGAACAGGACTGATCTGAGGATAGTACCTGAATACTTTGCATGCATTAAAAGTTTGTCGAGAGCTTTTCAAAAAGGAGCTATTGTCTCTCTATTTCTTACGTGTCCGCGAGCGACACGAACGTTTATAAAGGAAAACCTTTTGGGATATTTCAAAACGGCGGAACTTATATTTGAGCAAAACATATATTGATATATTTATTACTTTACAAATGAGTGTCCGTCATTTGTGCCGTGAGTTACGCATCACGCGGCTATTCAGAAAAGATTTTGCATGAGTTTTATTCAGTTTTTAGAGATTTTCCAAGGATGCGTACTATACACGTATTATAGTATTTGACTAGTGCATATTGGATTTCAGTAGTGGGTTTCGAGATATGTATCTCCATTGTAACTCATCAGATTTGCGTGCAAATCTGATGATTTACGTTGCGCTTGACGAATTTCGATTTTGAGTTTCATACTCGTTTTCAGGCGCACACGATGCGCTTTGGTATTTTTATATGTTCCGTGATTTCGGAGCTCCGTCGATTTGAGCAGATTATTGAAATGTTTTTAGCATTTGGGGATTTAAATTTAAATTCGGGGATCGAATTTATTTAAGCGGGGAAGATTGTAATATTTCAGAAAATATAAAATATAATTTTTGGAATTTAATATTAAAATAATATATTTCGCGAAAACTAACCTATTTGTGAAATTGTGGTTTTCGTAAAATTGTATAAATATTTACCAATAATAGTGAAAAAATTGGAGATTAAAATGATTTATTCATTTAAAAATATATTTATTGGATTTGGCATTTTTATAATTAATTATATGCAGTTTGAATAAAAATTGATTAGTGCACTTCTAATCGCGATTAAGCCAAATCCGTGTTTCTAAATTTTTCCATGGTTAGTGCACCATGACATATTGTATTTGGTTGCATGTTGTTTCATTGGTATTTGTTGATATTTGGGTTTTAGAGAAAAGAAAAAGAGAAAAGGGTAAAAGAGTGAATTATTGGGGGGAGAGAGAGTGAGACATGGGTTGTGAGAGGGTGAGAATAAGAAAAAGAGAGAGAGGGTAGCCATCACATTCCTCCCCCATTTGTTTTCTTCATCTTTCTCATCCTTATGTTCTCTCCACCTCCACTGTAACATTTCAGAAAGTATAAAATATTATTTTTGGAATTTAATATTAAAATAATATATTTCCCGAAAACTGCCCGATTTGCGAAATTGGGGTTTTCGAAAAAGGGTATAAATATATACTAATAATTGTTAAATAATTGTAAATTAAAATTATTTATTCATTTAAAAATACATTTAAAGGATTTGGCATTTTTAAAATCAATTATAAGCAGTTTAAATGAAAACCCGATTAGTGCACTGCTAATCGCAATTAAGCCAAATCCGTGTTTCTACAGTTTTTCATGGCTAGTGCACCATGTCATGTTGCATTTTGGTTACATGTTGTTTTCTTGTGTTTTTTAAGGTATTTTATGGTTTGGTTTTAAAAGAAAGAGAAAAGGGTAAAAGGGTAAATAGATGAGAGAGTGGGTGAGGATAAGAGGAGGAGGAGAGAGAGAGAGGGCAGCCATGTCTACTTCATTTCCCCCATTATTCTTCCTTCTTCATCTTCCTCTACTCACTTCCCTCCACCTCTACCCCAAGATCCATCTCCAAATATTCACCAAAACCCTACACCCTCTTCACAAAATATGATCCCCACTTCTTCCTCAACACATTGGACCAAGAAAAGTTAGATTTTGATGACTTTGAGAAGGTAGGGTTTTTCTTAAGTTGCCCGAAAGAGGTATAAATTCTTCCATTTAGTTTAATTTTTAGTTCTTTATATTCTAGTTTAGTTTAGAAGTTGTTTTAGTGTGGAATTGTGATGTTAGAAAATTCAAGAGAAGGGTTTGAGTGTTTGTGTGGTTTGGGTGATACCTAGTGGCTGTATACAAGACCCTAGTATGGATTCCTTGCCCAAAAACAGAGAATACGAACTTTAGAATTGCCGATATCGGGTTTTGTGGATTTAGTGATGGTATTTAGAGATCTGGGATGACCCGAGACCATTGTAAATAAATTTCTCTTGACAGTGAGACGTGCATGCAACCATGAAGCAACACCTGAAACCCTAGCTCCTTTGGATCTTTTTCGGCCATAGATTTATTCATTGTGGCCGCAATTTGCGGCCACATTTTGGTGGAATTCGATGATTTTTTGTCTGGGGCATTGTTATCCTATATCTAGAGCAACCCTATATGCAAAATTGGCTAATTTTGCCTGATGGAAAATCTGGAAGCACATTGGTGAGATTTTTGGTTATGTTTTCCGTATTTTGAATGCTTGGTTTTGGAAATTGGTATTGTATTTGGTTGTGTGGCGTTTGTGCGTAAAAAACAAGGGTTGTTTGATTGTTTTGCATGCGTAGGCTATAGGTTCTAACCTATGAGCGCACAGTATGCCGTATCGGTTTTCCGGATTCGATTTTAATAGCGATTGCGATTGTGTATTATTATAGGTACCTTCGCATGGATTCCGAGGAGGCGGAGCATGGCGTCATCGACTTTGGCATGAAAGGATCAAGGTAAGTAGATCTATATCTACGGGGGAAGTCGGGTGGATGGCGTATAGCACCCTCGCAAACTTCGATGGAAACCGATATATATATATATATATATATATATATATATATATATAAAGAGAGAGAGAGATTATGGTTAAGGTAACCGTGTTAGAAACTTATAACTAGGGTTAAGAATTAGTAGGAGATAAGATATGCCATGACTTAAAGTTATAGCTTATGGTTTAAGTGACATGGTATGATAGGAAAGATACCCCGAATTGATATTTAAGGATGCGAATTACTATATATATAGATAAGTAATTGCAAAGAGAATCAATAGGAGTCTATAGTGGCATGTTATGAGGTTGATAAATACGACTTTAAACCAATAAGATGATTGATATGAGATTAATGAGTTAGTGATGATATGGATGATCGAGTATATATATTGAGATATGAGATGAAAGCTAAGGGATATGAATAGTGAAGGTGACTCACGACTTATAGAAGGATGATGATTGATGATATTTCCGTATTGGATACTATAAGACTAGACAGCCGACGTAAATGTGTCATCCGAACTATACCTATTTCCAAACTGAAGAATCGTATGCATCTCTTAAACAAATACCTTGAGGGACGTTACGGATTTTCAAACGATATTTTTTCCTTAAAAACACCGTAGCCTCTACTTTCAAAAATACGATTCGCATCTTTTAAAAACTGATCGTATAGTTCGTGTGTGGATGTTAGATTAGATGCGTATGCTTATAGTAAGGGTAGAATGTATATATAAAGATGACTTAATGTGATGACTACGATGTAATATGATGACTTGATTGATATGTCGGTATACGGATGCGAGTCAATATGAGAGAATTGATACCTTTGCCGGTCCCCAGATATGAGATTGTTATAGATGTGACCTGGGATATAGGTATATAGATATATCTGATATTGTGAATCATGAGTGATATGCCCTACGAGACGTTAGGTCCGTACCCTCATCGTCGTATAGGTTGATAGGATCCTTAATGGTTTAATGCCGCCGTACGATGATTTTCCGTACGTGATGACTTGACTTGATGATTGATCCATACCCTTGACTAGAGGATGCCGTACGATGGATTATGCCGTACGTGGTGTTGTGAGGCTAGATGCAGATTGAAAGATTCACCGACTCGGACATATTATAGACACGTATACCTTTAACATCGAGCTTACGATTTATTTATGCTACGCACATGTCATTCTCATTACATCATATATACCTGTGCTAGTACACCTACACCATTATCGATGATGCGTATACTACACTTACACAGATTAGCCGGCTCACACGCTTCATCATCGATAATTGCTATGTCACTACACAGTAGAGTTGCTGCATCATGATATGACTTCTTGCATGATATACCTGCTATAGTTACATATACACCTTCATACGATGTTGCATTTGACTTGGGAGAAATTGGGAACCGCATGATTTATTTAAAACTGGATTTAAAAGAGCGGTTTTCCCCTGATATGTGCATATTACTGTTCCATGTTGCATGATATAAGGATATGCTTACATTTCTGTTAGATGTCGCATACATCATGCTTTACGATTATACGCATTGAGATATGCTGTTTTCATGAGATTTCTGGATTTGAGAACCGTGGGTATTTCAAAAGAAAGTATGTACTGTTTAAAAACCCTGATTCTCTTGATATGATATTTCAGTGCGTCCACCATGCGTTTTCTCGGTTCTGAGACGTGTGACAGTGATACCCGATTTGAGGAGCTGGATGAGGCCGATTGCGGGTACATGGTGGAGCCGGTATGGTACCCCGGGGCGAGAACGGATTTGCTGTGCAGTAGACGGTGAGCCTGGCAGAGGGACCACTACCTACCAGTGATTGGTTGGACCTGGCGGTTATTTGGAGGATACCGACCGGAGTCGAGAGATGGATAGGGGCCGACCCGTTTTGCCGGAGCCCGAGGGCCGATCCCGCAGACGGAGCCCGTGGGCCGATCCGGACTGACGGAGCCCGAGATATATGAAGATTTACGTGTCGATGCTGGACACGGGTATCATGATGTTTCGAGTGTCGATGCTGGACACAGGTTCCATGGTTTTGATGTGTCGCGAGGTACACATGTTGATTTATATCCTCATATTTTCATGCATATACTTTTATGATATTTACATCCATGATGTTGTTGTTTCATCGGTTGACACGTGGACGAGATCCACATGCATATAGGCATTGATTATATGGTTGGATGATATCCACATGCTGATAGGCATTTATTTATAGTGTTGGCACATATGCAGATATGGTCACCCTAGATATCATAGTATTACCTTCATGATATAGTTGACCTAGGAGTCGTTATTTATTAGATTTCTACCTGTTGATGTTTTTCTACTCACGAGTTGGTAACTCACCCCCGTCATGCCACAGTTCTTGCAGGTTGACCGCATGGATCAGTAGCGGCATCGCTGGCACACAGTTGCATTCGGGTGTTTTGCATTGGTAGGTGGGACATTTGCATCGCGCCCACTCTTGTATTTACTATTCATAATGTATCTAGTCAACTCTATCAATCAAACTAGTATTTGTATAAGTAACGAGACTTAGTGAGACTTGTGGTTGTGAGACTTAGAGCGAGGGGTATTTCGCTACTTGTGGTTTTGATGTCTTGCTTATTTCTTTATCATTTGTGGTGAATTTCGCCGTTGGGCGTCGTATACTTATATTTATGTCTTGCGTGGTTGTGGATCCACCGATTGGCGAAGAGCTAGCTCCCGCTTGGGGATGCCTTTATATTATCATGTATTGTGGTTTTGGATCAAAAAAATACAAAGGAGGTGCTGCGCAAATTTTTAAAAGTCGAAACATGTTTTCAACTAGTAACACCCACTTGCATTTCTATGTTCCATTGTTTTTGTATTTAGGAAAACTTTTGATTTCATCATACCTTATTTTCAAAACATCACCTCTTCTGTTTTCTTAAAAAGGTTTAGATTTCTGGGTTTCGGCATACTTGATTTACGTTACGCCTTTAGACGTGGCGTGATTCAAGTGTTGGTCATGAGCTAATATTTTCAGGTCGTGACAAAATTGGTATCAGAGCGCTAGGTTTAACCTTGTTTCGAGTCTATGTTTGACTATGCGGAGTCTAGGGCGTATATACATTTCGGAACCTAGGCTTGACCTTACGGAACTTAGACTTGAACATGGTGGTATTAGACCCGAACTTTCGTTATATAGGTTGACCCTGATTGATGGAGTAGGTAGCTTGAGTAGAGTGGCGTACCGTACGTATGTTCCGCGGCATATTTACGATACGATACTCCACTTAAGAAAGCTTAAGATGTACATATTTTGAGACTTATGATTCTCATCATCCCCCGATCATGCATCCATTTGAGATCCTTGATTCTATTCGTTTCCATGATCATACTTTCATTGATGCTGTTTCTTCTTATGATCATGTATCCATTCTGGATCTGTCGCTTCCTTTCATGCCCTTGATCTGTTTTCATCGATACACGCTCGAGGTTCCTGTCACCATGGTTTGAGCGCAGTTTGAGCTGCTGCTAGTGTTACGGTCAGGGAGAGCTCGTCATGGACGGGGACTGACCATTGTGTTTTCTGGTGACATGGGAACATCTCGATGTAGTGTTTGTCTTGTGACCTCTTGTTGAGGCGAGTGTTTGGTTTTACACCGGATGATCGGGCCATTATTAGAGCTACCAGTTGTGAGAGGAACATTGATGTACAACCTACCTCAGAGATTGTGATGTCATTTACCGTGTGGACAGATGACCCAGCTGTTGCTGAGATTGATGTGATGTCTCTTCTAGAGCTTACGAGCTGAGATCGATGAAGCTTCCAGGCAGAGATGCGACAGATGATAGCTAGTTTATCACGAGTTTAGAGATGAAGGCGATTCGTCAGATTGATGCGCCGACGCAGGCCCAGTTGAGTTGAAAATTTCCAGTGTGGGAGTCTTAGTCAGATCTAGATTAGACGGATCCAGAGATGAACGTTGATGTATCGTCTTTCCTGGAGGATTGAGGCATTGTTTAGCATGCGGACGAAGGGCATTTGCATGTCGTCTAGGCGAAGTTAAAAAGTTCGAACGAATGTCAGAAACCCATTTTTCCAACTTTAAGGTATTCAGAGGAACATGTAAGTAATTCTGTGGACCCTCTAGAAGAATGAAACTCTAACTCGACATAATGACCATAGAACCGCTTCTGAACCTTAGGGTTTGCAGCAGTTCAGCGGTGCCATCAGTGAGGCTTGGGTTTGCCCTTCTATGGTTGATCCATAGGTACTGTGGCATGTACGGGATATTATTAGACTAAGCTCAGGTGTTGAGCTTTCAAGGAATTATGGAACTTTGACGAATCGATTGAAAGTGTTAACGTCGTCCGGATATCAGGTGATAAGAGATCAGTAAGCTGACCAGCTTCGGATAGAGGACCTCACCCAGATGCGTTGTGAGTTGATCGAGAACGGACGTGTATTGAGTATTCCTCCGATGGTTGGGACGAGTTCCCGAGGACGTGTTCGGCTAGAGATCTTCTATAGAGTGATGAAGATACCGAGTTCGTGATTTCGAGTCCGTGCGAGAGACTCCGGATTGACTGTAGCTGAGAACAATTGCAGTACGCAGATAGCATGACGTGTCGTCGAAGCGGACGATAATAAATACGGGTGGGATAAGAGGTTCGTGCGAGACGCCGACGAGCTATTGTTACTCCCCGTTGTGACTAGAGATCTGACATGTATATAAAGGCGTTAGGATACGGCCAGTTCCCGAGGAGATGCTGTGCTGAGAACGCAGATATTCAGAGAGCGAGGAAAAGATTATACAAGAGTACCAGCCTCCGTGTAGTTAGGCATAGGTGAAATTGGAAGAGACCTTGAGCAGGTTCCTTCTAGGATACTGATGCGATGAGATTTGCACCGAGGATCAGTTGTGCCATGTATATTCAGAGAGCCAGGGGCCGATGCCAGTGACGTGCTGCTTTACAAGTGGTCATGCAATTTGGCCGAGAGATGACCAGAGGGGTACTAGAGAGGATCATTTCCGTTAGTACACCGGACCGGGCCGACAAGATGATGGATTGCAAGAACGGTAAGCCACAAACAAAATGAGGACCCAGAGACAGAGGACGCCAGACCGTGAGCAGAAGGCAAGCGGATGTTCTTGCTCTTCCAGTTTTAGACGCACCGACATTTTTCGACATTGTAGAAGGTGTATCTCAATATCATTTATTGCGATTTGTGTTTGTGATCCAAGTATCACGCTTATATCGCTTGGATTTGAGTTTTGATGATTGAGTTTCATGATATTGTTTTCGTGCACCATGGCTGCACCTACTGGATAATTACATTTTATGCGTATTTATTGCACTTGACATACGTTTTACACACCATTGTGTTGGTTTATGATTTGTGCATATCTATTGCACTTGATTTCGGTTTTGTGCCTTGGTTGCACGTGTTTATGATTTCGTGGATTTCATACAGTTGAGTTGATTTTGTGTGTGTGGTACGCACTTGATTTGATTTTTTGCACTCGGTATAGCTCATATATGCTTGCAGTGCATTGATACGGATTTTATGCACATAGTTGCACACGTTTTTGATTTTATACACCTTGGTACACTCGGTGTTGCTTTTTATACGCATTTGAGTTATTAATGCATTTCCGAGCACTTGTTGCACCCGAATTGTATTTCGTGCACTGGATGCACTGTATTTGTATTTCGTGCACTGGATACACCGTAATTATATTTCTTGCACTGGATGCACCGGATTGGTATTTCGTGCACTGGATGCACTGTATTTGTATTTCGTGCACTGGATGCACAGTAATTGTATTTCGTGCACTGGATGCACCGAATTGGTATTTCGTGCACTGGGTGCACCGAATTGGTATTTCGTGCACTGGATGCACTGTATTTATATTTCGTGCACTGGATACACTGTATTTGTATTTTGTGCACTGGAAGCATCGTAATTGTATTTCGTGTACTGGATGCACCGAATTGGTATTTCGTGCACTTGATGCACCGGATTAGTATTTCGTGCACTGGATGCACCGGATTAGTATTTCGTGCACTGGATACACGGTATTTGTAATTCATGCACTGGATGCACTGTATTTGTATTTCGTGCACTGGATGCACCATATTGGATTTTGTGCACTTGATGCACCAGATTTGCACTTCGTGCATTTGTTGCACTAGATTTTCATTTCATACAATTGTCGCACCAGATTTATATTTTTGTGCATTTGCCGCACCAGATTCAAATTTCGTACATTAGTTGCACTAGATTTGCATTTCATGCATTTGTTGCACTGGACGGGTATTCGTGCATTAGTTGCACTATATTTATACTCCGTACATTGGTTGCACCCGATTTATATCTTTGAGCATTTGTTTTAACAGATTTATGTTTTGCGCACATTTGCACTTGATGTTCATTTTCGTGCATGATACTGCACTAGATGTTTTATACAAACCTGACGTGTTTGGGTTGAATTTTTGCGCATATTTGGCGCTTGATATACGATTTTGTGCGCATCGGATGCACTTGACTTAGATTTTATTCGTGCATGTGGGATGCACTTGATTTCGATTTCATTCGTGCATGAAGGATACACTTGATTTGGATTTTCGCGCATGTTGGGCGCATGATATGAGATGTGATTTTGTGCACACCAGATGCACTCGATTGGGATTTTCGTTGTGCGGGTTAGTTGCACTGGTTAGTGATTCTCGTGCACAATAGATGCACTAGATGTTGTTGTCGTGCACACCCGTTGCACTGGACAGATGCTTTCGTGCACACCCGTTGCACTTAGTTTAGTTTTGTGCACATTCATAGCACTTGTATTTGGCTTTGATTTTCATGCACACCAGACGCACACGATTGTTGGATACGCCTTTTGAGGCTGATTTTGCTCTTAAGCACCTTATTTTCATGAGGGGCACTATGTTACGTAGTAGCCGAACATGACTGATTTAAGGATAATACTTGAGTACTTTGCATGCATTAAATTCTTAACAAGAGATTTTCAAAAAGGAGTTATAGTCTCTCTATTTCCTAGGTGTCCGTGAGTGACACAAACGTTTACAAAGGGAAAACCTTTTGGGAAATTTTTGGAAACGGCGGAATGTATATTTGAGCAAAACATATATGAATGTATATTTACTACTTTACAAATGAGCGACCGTCACTTGTGCCATGAGTTACGCATCACACGGCGATTCAGGAAGGATTTTTGCATGTGTTTTATTCAGTTTTTGGAGATTTTTGAAGGATGCGTATTATATACATATTATAGCATTTGATTAGTGCATATTGAATTTCATTAATGGATTTAGAGATATGTATCTCCATTGTAACTCCGAGGATATGCGTGCAAATCCGATGATTTGCGTGACGCTTGACGGAGTTCAATTTTGAGTTTTGTACTCATTTTCATGCGTACTTGACGCGCTGTGTTGTTTCCACATCGTCCGTGATTTCGGAGCCCTGTTGATTTGAGCTGATTATTGAAAAGTTTTAGATTTTGGGGGTTTAAATTTAATTTCGGGGACCGAATTTATTTAAAGGGATAAGATTGTAAAATTTTAGAAAGTATAAAATATTATTTTTGGAATTTAATATTAAAATAATATATTTCCCGAAAACTGTCCGATTTGCGAAATTGGGGTTTTCGAAAAAGGGTATAAATTGTAGGGTTCCTAGGCACCCTAATGAGGTCTCACAAGGCATCGATCATGCCAATTTCAAATTTTACCGGTGCCGAGAAACCCTAGAACGGATCGTTGGCTAGAAATCTAGGCGAAAATGAAACTAGTTAACAACTTAACTAAAGTTTAAACGGAAATACAACCTTTGTAGATCCGGTGCTCCACCTCCATAGCTCCGCAACGAAGTCCCCTCGCTGTCCAAATGAATTCCCGGGATCTAGCGTCGGCTTCGTCGGAGAAATGGCGAGCTAGGTCGTCGATGTCCATGCCGAAGATGATCTACGTCGAGGCATCGCTAGATCAAGCTCCACCTTTACCAAGCCTTGAAAACTTGTGAAGGAAACACACTCTACTACTTGGCAAGAGATAGAGGATGAAGAAATAGGAAGTGGGTAGACTTTAGAATTGGATTTCTCACTCTATTCATCAATCCACCATTGATGAAGTGAAGCTTTCTTCATGGAAGAAGATGAAGAAGAAGAAGATCATGAATATGATAAGTTATTTAAATTAGAATAGAAAATCAAAAATTATCATAAACAAAACCATAGTTAGGTGTAGAGAGTGGACTATGGTTAAATGGAGTGGTTAGGGTTAAGCATGAGACAAAATGGTGACTTAGTCAAACCTTCATGAATCTTCATGAATGAAACAAATGAAAGCCACCATTTTCTCTTTATGCATTTTATTTTCCAAAAAGAATAAATGAAATAAATAAATGAATAAGTAAAAACAAAACCCTAACCATTACACAACCATGGTTTAATCTTTACACTTAGCCAATTTAGCATGCATCATCAAACATGATACAAACTAGTGCACAAAATTATATCGTATATACAATGTGCACATCCGAGTGAGAAAATCCATCTTAAGTAAACCGATACTAGTTAATGCAAAGTAATATATCAAATATATAATTATGCATTAAATCATTAAATCAACACTTGATTTAACGATCCGGTCATATCGCATATAACCGACTAATATCCAATGTATCGGCTTATCGAATCAACCCTCGATTCGATAACTAGGTTATATCGCATATAACCATTCGATACATACATCGCGAGAATGGAATACGGTATCACATACACGCATTATTCTCGGTCCCGCACATATCTCATATGCGCTCCTATTTCGTTTCGCTTGAGCCAGGAAACCTCTGTGTAGGACTCTAAAGACTCGTCAATACGCCGGCAGCGGATGATGATCATATCAAACATCCACAAGCCGCAAGCGGTCTGCTAAACGTAACGGCCACCCGGGTATTGAGCGATCAGAAGATCGACGAGCAAGCCCGCTCACACTCCTGTGAATCTAACCAGTAACACTACCGTACAGTCCGGTCTCATCGTCTGATATGTCGCATATCTCGCCTAGGGGTGGTAAACGTCAGACCCCAATAGCTCGATAAGTCGTGTCGATGTGAGGTCTATAACAATTCGAGAAAATACTGGTAACACTTACCAGTAAATCTCAGCAAACCTGGCCAGGGATTTCCTGTTATAGCCAATCGAAAACAACGCAACATCAACTCCCTATACCGGGAGAGACGAATCCCCTCCTATCGCTCATTGCCTCCATGTGACTCGGGACTGTACCCAAAAACCACCGTTTTGCACGCCCTCTTGGACGTGGTAAGATGGAAATCAAAACACAGTGGGAACCACACAAGACTCTATGACGATCTCGGGTTAACAGACTACTCTGTACCAGTGTCACCAGAGAACTGCCATCTGACGTAAGGTATAATACCATCTGGGAGTTCTCGGCGAGTCCGTCCAGTGTACCCAGTCTCTACTGAGCACCCGTATATTATCTCTGATGTCAAACACCGATGGATATGGGATCATCCATCGCCCATCTGTATAGGTCGAGAAGGTACACGCTAGTCTACTCTGGTATATCGATGCCCCGTCTCGATACACCCACGACTAGGGACTTTGAAGGATGTACTTATGGACTACCATGTTCCCACTAGTATGATCCGCATCATAGTCCAGGTAGTCAAGTACACATCCTAAGGGCTTTACCAACATGTAACAGAGAGACAATCAGTGTACACGTTAAGGTAAAGAGTAACCAGATAGCATACTATCATGTCGAGCAAGAAAGTCCTCCCTATATATGTCCCAGCATCCACTACAATATACATCCAATGTACAGTAATGGCCTCTAGGGCATACATATAACTAACAATCTCCCACTTGCACTAGGGCCATCTGTAGCAGTGGTTGTAGTATCTCATACTCAACCATCCCATAAAAGTCTCTCTCTGGGAATAGGCCTTCGTGAGTGGATCCGCCGTGTTGTCCTCTGAGTCTACTCTCCTAACCTCGATCCCTTAGAGATCAACCATCTCCATGATCGAGTGATACTGCCTTAGAATATGTCTGGATCACTGATGGGTCCTGCGTTCCTTGGCATAAGCCACAACTCCATTGTCACACAATGGGAGGAACATAGTTCATCTCATGAACCAATATACACCCAAACAGCCTCTTTGGTAGCATCTTAAGTAGCGATGTATCCTGCCTTTATCGTCTAGTATGTTACGGTATCTAGCTTGGAACTCTTCCAACATACCGTCCATTTACTGAGGGTAAAGACAATGCCTGCGACTGACATTCAGTCGTCTTTATCACCCTGGAACCCTTCCAGTGATTCTTCCCAGAATCGTTTGATATCATCTCACTACAACTAGTGAGAATCCTAACATCCATTTAAATCTATCTCATAGATCCAAAACACAGGATTTAGGAGGTATCATTTTGATCCTACACGGAGAATCTTTGTGATAAACGGAGATTGATCAAGCGTAGCATAAGAAACTCTTTCCCTATCAACAGTATGTCATCCACGTACTCTACGAGGATCACCACCATACTCCCTACTACCTTTTTGTTTATACAAGGTTCATCTACCATTTTGATGATGTCAAACTCTTTGACTAATCCATCAAAACAGATGTTCCAACTCCGCGATGCCTGCTTCAATCCTATAAAGCATCTTGCACACGTTTCTGCTGCTCCCACTGTCTACGAGGCCCTCTGGCTGTGTACTTATAGACGCACTCTTCTAAAACATCATTTAGAAAAGCAGTCATGACACCCAACCACCAGATATCGTAGTCATGGTATGTAGCCGTGGCAAGTAGGATCTGGATGGACTTAAGCTTAGCTACTTGAAGAGGTTTCACAACTATCCACGCCTGGTTGATGATGAAAACCTTTAATAAGTCTAGCTTTGAAAGTCTCAACCTTTCCATGTACACCAAGTAATCTTCTCAAGATATACTTGCTCCTGATGGGGATTTAACCCTTCAGATATAGCAACTAAAGTCCATACTTCGTTGGTGTATAAGGATTCCATCTCAGATCGCTAAGCATCCAGCCATTCTTACAGAGTCTCACTCCTGATGGCCAGCTCGAAGCTAGTTGGGTCATCATCTCATGATGCAATCCTCGCTCCCACTGTCATAGAGAAACCGAAGTAACTCTCAGGTGGGTGAGGAACCCTACTAGATTGGCGGAGAGGCTGAGGTTCGTTGGAATCTATTGAATCCTTTGGTTCTGTCAAATCATCAGCTGCCAGTTTGTATAGCTGGAACATTTCCAGTTCTACATTACAGACCTTGCCTCGAGCTTGTCCGGATTTTGCGTTTAGACATAGGCCGGACAACCCCAAATCTTAACTAACTTAAGATATGGGCACTTACCTTTCCATATCACATATGAATTGGTAGGCAATTGATTTGATCGAAACCCTATTCAATAGGTATGCAACTTCATAAGTGCATAACTCCCAAAAGGAAATAGGTAACTCAGTAGTACTCATCATAGAGCACACCTTATCATATAGGATGTGATTGCTTCGCCCCGATATACCATCTGCTATAGTGTATACGGAGGAGTAATGCTGAGAGAGAATCTCATTCTCCTTTAGAATAGTCCAGGATTTCCGTGCTCAAGTATTCTCCTCCCTGATCTCATCAAAGGACATAATACTTATACCCATATTTTGGTTCTCTACTTCCAACTTATATTCTGTGAATATCTCAAAAGGTTCGGACTTGTGTTTCAACAGGAACATATGTCTGAATCTTGAGAGATTATCAGAGAATGTAACGAAGTACAAAGAACCGGTCCTGGCATATGTAGACAGGGGACCTAACATACATCAACATGTATCATCCCAAGATTTTACTAACTCTTTCTCTGTTTCCAATAAACAGAGCTATGGTCATTTTATCTTTGTGACATGACTGGCAAGTTTCACATGATGTAAATTCAAACTAATTTAAATATGCATCTTTATGTAACTCTAGCTAGTCGGGTCACATTGATCTGACCTAGTCTACAATACCTCAAGAAGAATTCGTTCATTTCTGAACTCTTCTTCTTGTGTGTGTTCTGTATACTAAGAACTGTAGTTTGATTTAGAACATCAACGCTTTTAGATAACATTCCTGAACCGATCAACTTTTGATATAGGAAATGTTCAAAACATTATCCATCAATACAAAATTATATCCTTTCTTTACTAATAAAAAGACTGATATGATTTTGTATATCAGGTTCGGTATCTAATAACATTCGTTCAGAATCAATGTATCTATAATTCAGGGTGACAGTGACCAACAGACTTGGCTGCAACACTTGCCCCGTTTTCTGTCTCATGAAACTTATCACCCGTTCTCAGTTTTTCTACCTTTTTGTAGCCCTATGTAACAGATTACATATCAGGGATCCTGATCCGGTATCACATACCAAGGATGCGGAGGATACTGAGAAACAGTTCTGTATAATGAACACACCCGAAGATGATGCATCTCATGCACTTTCTTCGTTTGGGCGGCACGGGAATTCTGGTATTCCCCAATTTCCTGCTCTGTCTTATGAAACTTATAAGTTGGAGCGGGACCAACGTTCCCCAGCTCAGTATAACAAGCGGGTTCGGTCAATAATCCGTATTATTATCTTGATTAAGGCGTGATATGGTCGCCACCTGGAGAGAGAGAGAAGAAAACACTCAGCGTGCGCTCTTGCAAGAATAGATTGGTTATTATTTTATCTAATCAGGATGGCTCCCACTGCTTTTTATCAAATCTTCCTTCAAACCCTAAAATGAAAGACTAGCCGGGATTAATTACACACTACAAGTTCGCCAATCTTTCAGCCAGGCCAGTGTCGGCACTTTGAGGGAGGTCCCCCGTGCTTTCGCACGAACCTAATTAATGTAAACCTCATTTTCCCAGAGGCGTAACCTCGTTAACACCTTTCTAGACACCTACTTGATCGGCTAATTGTAATGTATAAAACTCTCCCAGGAGTAACTCTTACTCGCAATGGGTATCGGGATCCAACTATCTCATAGAAGGTATGCAATCTCATTGCAAATTTCAACACTTGAAATTCCCGATAATATTTTGCCCCTAGCGTCCTATGACCTTGACGGAGGCCAAACTACCTATAGTCCGCTAGTCAAGTTCAACCCGTCATTTCCTGATTGAATTAAACCCACCCGCACGACCCTTGACGGAGGCCAAACAACGTCGTACGAATACCCTAATCCAATCGCATCATATGCTAGCAGATAAGCACTAGTTAGCTACCGTACACTACGCCTTGACGGAGGCCAAACTACCGCAGCACAAATACTAACTAGTACTTATCTGAAATGACGGAGGGCTACGACAGGTTTTTTCTGAAAACCTATTGCATAATGAACTTGATATCGTTGTAGAATCAAATGAATTTTGAAATGGAGTGTTTTTGAGGCTTTTCTAGTTTTGCTAAAGGAGTCACTCCTGGTGAAGGGATCGTCGGTCCTTTCCTCGTCGAATGAGGTGCGGGATATATATCACTGTGCAAAGCAGAAACTCTTAAAAGCAATCAAAAGACAAACCGAGTGTGTAGCATCTGCCAGTTATTGCTAAAGGAGTCACTCCCGGTGAAGGGATCTCGGTCCTTTCCTCATCGAATAAGGTGCAGGGTATATCATATATACCGCTGTGCAAAGCAAGAACTGTAGCTACCTGTTTTATTTTAAAATTCGATTCCACAACATCTCAGGTTTCTTATCTTTCATTAATCACATTAATGAAGTCCCATCATTTAAGTACCTAAACATCACAGATAAATACGACGTACACTTATGCCATCTGCATTCGCCTCGATGTCCCTTCGTGCACCGTTAGGTTAGGTAACTAACGGCAGAGCGGGGCAGGGCTAGCGCGGGTGAAAAACATAAGTAACGTCTATATAATATATCATATATACTATATACTGTATCTATCACAGAACATCACATGATCACATCACAGATATCACAGCAGAAGAAACATATGAAATATTGGATATACTAGGACGTCCGTGTTTTCAATACGAGCCAGTATAAAACACGGATTCCAGGGTCGTGATGAATAGCCAAACCCACACCCCTAGACCCCTACGAGAGCGGCAAGCAACCCTACCAATTCTAGAGTTAGGAGACCCGGACTCGTCTCCTCGAGTTGGTCTTCCACTGGACTCCAGAACCCCGTTACTTGTGCCCTCCTCCTTGGGTCTATCCTAGTGCGGAAAAGTAAATAATATACAAAAGGTGACAACTTCCGCAACCTGGAAGTGCCCCAATAAAAGAATATTACATACAAGTTTTTACATGAATGAAAATGAAAAACACTCATCTCACATAAAAACCCCCGGCTATTCAAACACGACGATCCAATATAACATATCCAGCAACACATAACATCACATGTCATCAACGTAAGTAAATATGCGCATCCCAATTGTCGTTGACATATAGCAACGAAACCGGCGATATCACATATTACACTTACGGTCACAGAAAAGAAAGTGTAAAACTACAACAGTTGGAATCCGCAACCTGCATAGACATCGCATGCCTAATCAAATGAATTTCTTAGACATCACATGCCTAACAATTATAAACCCCGCATTTTAGTCTCAAAATCGAAAACTCTTTTCAATATCAAGTCGGGCAATTCAACAAGATTCCCGACATTCTGATCGAATGCTCGTCGCAAACTTTAGTAGGCGGCTGCACCCCCGACGCCGTCGACGAAGTGCACCAAGGCGGAACACCGCTACTGGGAGCACCCGAACGGATGCTTTCGGCGACGGGGTTCTCCTACAGTCACTTCGTCGGGGCTATGGAGTGAGGCTGTCTATTAAGTTTACCCGGCGAGTATCCGCGTACGCTACGTGATTGCGACGGACTTTTGATCACATCAAAATTCCGTGGCAACCGATCAAGTGAGACTAAAGTGCTATGTTTATAACATTCATTCAGTTATCACATAACTTTTGTGAATTCCAATTGTTGTATCACATTCCAGATAATTAGAAAATGTTAAACTTTCCGATCGAACATTCAAACACCCACGTTTTCCCGAAACAGCTCAACACATGAAATAAGTCTAGCAACATTCAGTTCGTGCCTCAGTACCAACGGTCCAGCCGTAGAAGGGTCAAGCCAACGCCTCACATGTGGCACGCCGTACTGCCCCAAACCCGAAGGTTCAAAGGGCAGTTCAAGACGGTCACATAATCGAGTTAAGGTTTGTTGTCTTCTAGAGGGTCCATCGCGTTACTTGCACTATTTAGAACGTCATTAAACTACGGAAAAATCCAACACTTGGAAATTTTCCGACAGGGGAAAAATTGGGTATTTATATCCGGTCGAACTTTTTAACATATTCTAAAATTTATCCGAAAAAGCACACCGACAAAATTAGACGGTCCGATCGAATACACCGAGTCCCCAATACAACTCAAAATACTCAACTCTTGATTTCAGATTAAAAATTCCCAGGAAAACCAGCACTGAAAAGTAGGAGTTACTGTGCAAATTTCAATGGGAGATAAGACAAAAGGGCCGCGGAACCGCCGCATTAGCACGCTAATGCCGCAGTTCCGCCGCACTTTTATGGAATTAGGAGCTAAATTTTGCGCCGTAATTCTTAGATTTCCCTGCTGATTTTTCTGCATATTTTTAATTTGCAAAAATCCACATTTTACAAAAATGTCCAGAGAGCATTTTAAAGTCGGGGTTTCGGGTCGATCGGACTTCTAACTCCGTCTACGCATCGCCTAAGGCTCTAGCTAGGCTCTGATACCACTGTAGGGTTCCTAGGCACCCTAATGAGGTCTCACAAGGCATCGATCATGCCAATTTCAAATTTTACCGGTGCCGAGAAACCCTAGAACGGATCGTTGGCTAGAAATCTAGGCGAAAATGAAACTAGTTAACAACTTAACTAAAGTTTAAATGGAAATACAACCTTTGTAGATCCGGTGCTCCACCTCCATAGCTCCGCAACGAAGTCCCCTCGCTGTCCAAATGAATTCCCGGGCTCTAGCGTCGGCTTCGTCGGAGAAATGGCGAGCTAGGTCGTCGATGTCCATGCCGAAGATGATCTACGTCGAGGCATCGCTAGATCAAGCTCCACCTTTACCAAGCCTTGAAAACTTGTGAAGGAAACACACTCTACTACTTGGAAAGAGGTAGAGGATGAAGAAATAGGAAGTGGTTAGACTTTAGAATTGGATTTCTCACTCTATTCATCAATCCACCATTGATGAAGTGAAGCTTTCTTCATGGAAGAAGATGAAGAAGATCATGAATATGATAAGTTATTTAAATTAGAATAGAAAATCAAAACTTATCATAAACAAAACCATAGTTAGGTGTAGAGAGTGGACTATGGTTAAATGGAGTGGTTAGGGTT
Organism: Agapanthus africanus; assembly: GCA_030015575.1. Classification (NCBI taxonomy): domain Eukaryota; kingdom Viridiplantae; phylum Streptophyta; class Magnoliopsida; order Asparagales; family Amaryllidaceae; genus Agapanthus; species Agapanthus africanus. The sequence goes on from CM057339.1 coordinate 710,031,627, forward strand.
AAGCATGAGACAAAATGGTGACTTAGTCAAACCTTCATGAATCTTCATGAAAGAAACAAATGAAAGCCACCATTTTCTCTTTATGCATTTTATTTTCCAAAAAGAATAAATGAAATAAATAAATGAATAAGTAAAAACAAAACCCTAACCATTACACAACCATGGTTTAATCTTTACACTTAGCCAATTTAGCATGCATCATCAAACATGATACAAACTAGTGCACAAAATTATATCGTATATACAATGTGCACATCCGAGTGAGAAAATCCATCTTAAGTAAACCGATACTAGTTAATGCAAAGTAATATATCAAATATATAATTATGCATTAAATCATTAAATCAACACTTGATTTAACGATCCGGTCATATCGCATATAACCGACTAATATCCAATGTATCGGCTTATCGAATCAACCCTCGATTCGATAACTAGGTTATATCGCATATAACCATTCGATACATACATCGCGAGAATGGAATACGGTATCACATACACGCATTATTCTCGGTCCCGCACATATCTCATATCCGCTCCTATTTCGTTTCGCTTGAGCCAGGAAACTCTGTGTAGGACTCTAAAGACTCGTCAATACGCCGGCAGCGGATGAAGATCATATCAAACATCCACAAGCCGCAAGCGGTCTGCTAAACGTAACGGCCACCCGGGTATCGAGCGATCAGAAGATCGACGAGCAAGCCTACTCACACTCCTGTGAATCCAACCAGTAACACTACCGTACAGTCCGGTCTCGTCGTCTGATATGTCGCATATCTCGCCTAGGGGTGGTAAACGTCAGACCCCAATAGCTCGATAAGTCGTGTCGATGTGAGGTCTATAACAATTCGAGAAACTACTGGTAACACTTACCAGTAAATCTCAGCAACCCTGGCCAGGGATTTCCTGTTATAGCCAATCGAACACAGCGCAACATCAACTCCCTATACCGGGAGAGACGAATCCCCTCCTATCGCTCATTGCCTCTATGTGACTCGGGACTGTACCCAAAAACCACCGTTTTGCACGCCCTCTTAGACGCGGTAAGATGGAAATCAAAGCACAGTGGGAACCACACAAGACTCTATGATGATCTCGGGTCAACAGACTACTCTGTACCAGTGTCACCAGAGAACTGCCATCTGACGTAAGGTATAATACCATCTGGGAGTTCTCGGCGAGTCCGTCCAGTGTACCTAGCCTCTACTGAGCACCCGTATATCATCTCTGATGTCAAACACCGATGGATATGGGATCATCCATCGCCCATCTGTATGGGTCGAGAAGGTACACGCTAGTCTACTCTGGTATATCGATGCCCCGTCTCGATACACCCACGACTAGGGACTTTGAAGGATGTACTTATGGACTACCATGTCCCCACTAGTATGATCCGCATCATAGTCCAGGTAGTCAAGTACACATCCTAAGGGCTTTACCAACATGTAACAGAGAGACAATCAGTGTACTCGTTAAGGTAAAGAGTAACCAGATAGCATACTATCATGTCGAGCAAGAAAGTCCTTCCTATATATGTCCCAGCATCCACTACAATATACATCCAATGTACAGTAATGGCCTCTAGGGCATGCATATAACTAACATAAATATATACCAATAATTGTGAAATAATTGGAAATTAAAATGATTTATTCATTTAAAAATACATTTAAAGGATTTGGCATTTTTAAAATCAATTATATGCAGTTTAAATGAAAACCCGATTAGTGCACTGCTAATCGCGATTAAGCCAAATCCGTGTTTCTACAGTTTTTCATGGCTAGTGCACGATGTCATGTTGCATTTTGGTTACATGTTGTTTTCTTATGTTGTTTTGGGGTATTTTATGGTTTGGTTTTAAAAGAAAAGAGAAAAGGGTAAAGGGGTAAATAGATGAGAGAGTGGGTGAGAATAAGAGGAGGAGAGAGAGGGTAGCCATGTCTACTTCATTTCCACCATTATTCTTCCTTCTTCATCTTTCTCAACTCACTTCCCTCCACCTCTACCCCAAGATCCATCTCCAAATATTCACCAAAACCCTACACTCTCTTCACGATAGATGTTCATCACAGAAAACTGCATTTTATACCGCCCATTCTTATGCTCGTTTGTTTATAGGCAGGTGCTTTTAATCCGTGTTTGCTACATATTTACAGGCTACAGGTTCCTGGTCCAAAATAACGCAAATTATACAAAATCTCTACTGATACGCCAAAATCCAGGACATCTGTTGCCAGCAGAAAAAAGCCGGGTTTCGATCATCCGTATCCGTCCAGTGCCGCGTACCTGTTCCAGAGACAAGACAAATGACAGTGGTCATTCATGTCTCAGACAAGCACAAAGCACGAGAGGGGCAGCACAAAGCACGAGAGGGACAAGCACAGAGCACGAGAGGGAATGGTGCATTCAATGCATAAAGTGTTGATTCAAAAATTCAAACTTCCCTCCAAATTTTGGATGCATTCAAATTCAAAAATTCAAACTTTCCTCCAAATTTTGGATGCATTCAAATTCAAATTAAAGGAAAGGTCTCTTTCTTTGCCTATAAAAGCAAACCATGGGCAAAGGAGAAGGGAGTCCAATTTTGCCATACATTGTATCATTCTTTTGCTCAGCTTTCCCTTGAGGTCCTTGCCTTCTCTTGATCATTCAACCTCTTCATTGAGCTTGAAGGTTTAAGGATTGGTTATTGATCTCAAGGGTTGTATCATTATGGAATCAATAAAGCTCTTCTCTTTTGTGCTTCATTTCACATGAGTTCTTTACCCTTCTCTTGACCTTGCAACCTCTTGATTGAGCTTGCAAGTTTAAGGGTTGGCTATTGATCCCATGGCTTGTCTTGAGTTCTATGGTTCTTAGTGTTACTTTCTTGCTTATCTCTTTCTTGCATTTTTCATTCTTGTCTTTTATTACTTGCAATTTAAATTCATGCACTTACTTACTTGTAATCTTTTCTTTTCTTTGTTCTTTTCTTTTGCTCTTTTTTGTTCGTTTTGTGAATGGTTGTAATTATCGTTGTTAAGAATAAATACGATATTGTAAGTTAAGATTTTCTTTGCTCATTTCCTTTTCCCGTTATTTTCCATTGAACTCCGCCCAAACGATACGCAAGCGCTCCGTTAGGCACCCTACCCTAACAAGGTAACGGTGATTCCTAACCGCGACCGGTTGCGTTCGGTTTGGCCGGAGGCGAAAGCAAGAGACAAGAACGGAAGGACAAGGGTAAATAAGCCGGATTCCACGAATACCGTGCTTAAATCCCCTAATCCACGTTGTTGCCGATTGCTCTAGCTTCAATTGGTCAAGACTCGGCTCAAAGGTTTTGAGTACGGATTTCTTTAGCCTACAATTTCGTATCTTTTTCTTAACAACTTTATACTTGCACATAACACATAAGTTAGATTCAAACAAATATATACACATTCTCTATTGACTCGTCTAAAACAAGAAAGGACATATAACCATCTCCCTGTGGATCGACCCGTGCTCAACCGGCTAGCTGCAAAGTGACACCGTCTTGATCGCGGTTATAACTATAGAACTTTGAACATCCGACACGCCAAAAGCGTGCGATCAATAGATGATCCCCGCTTCTTCCTCAACACATTGGACCAAGAAAAGTTAGATTTTGATGACTTTGAGAAGCTAGGGTTTTTCTTGAGTTGCCCAAAGGAGGTATGAATTCTTCCATTTAGTTTAATTTTTAGTTCTTTATATTCTAGTTTAGTTTACAAGTTGTTTTAGTGTAACAACCCCAAACTTTCTGTACAACTTTCTGTACAATTTTTCAAAATTAAAGAAAGGGGTACTTTTGCCTAAGCACAAGTTATAAGTTTGTTTTGCTTTTTAATAGCAAGAAGGAGCTTGTAGCTCATTGGTAATACCTTGCACTGCTGAACTAAGCCACCACAGTTCAAATCCCATACCCCATATTATTTTTAATATTGTTTTATTTTGAATTTTTAGAATACCAAGGGTTTACACGTGCATATCTCACAAAACCCCACTACACATGGAAAACTAACTGTACCAGGAGACTAATGAACTGACAAGTAGCACTCCGACCACCTTACTCGGCCGGTGGACCGGCCGACTCGGGACGCCGCTGCCGGCCAGACTCGGCCGAACCGCCGAGACCCCAACATGAGAGTTGTGGATTTTCATCTCCCCTGCGCACCTGCATAGTTTAAATCCCTAGACCAGTAACAGAACTCTTTTAAAACCCTAATTACTCCACTTTTAATACATTTTAATATATTTTATCACATTTTCATTTAACCCTTTCACCTACCTTAACCCTAGCCTTACCCTATAAATACAACCCCTACACATACACCCCCTCACTCCAAAATTCTGAGCAAAACTCTCAAGAAATTTCCAAGAACTTTGGTGTACTTTGAAGTAGCGAAGGGCGAAGCTCCGACGATTTTTCCGGCGACAACCATAGGAGTTCTCGGCGATGAAACAATGCACCAGCGCCTCCTCCCGCTTCCTCTTCATCACCCCTAAGTTCGAAACCTGTAAGTCCCTCTCCTTCTTCACTTTGCTATTATAAAAATATGTAATTCCAAAATCCGACGGAATGAGGAGTTAATCCGATTTTCGATTCGGTTCTTCTTAAAAATTCAACATTTTCTTAAATACAATCATACTAAACTCTTATATGTTGACTATTAAACATTAACAAGTCATTTTGAACAAGTTCCATATCAAAAGGATTTTTATTTCAATTTCTATCGTATTTTTTTCACTAAAATACCATGTAGTTTAATTCCGACATTTAAAACATCAAAATCATGCTATACCTTTAAGTAGATCACGAGGTAATGACCTACCTCCTCACACACTCATATGCAACATAGCACAATACCTTTCAGAAACATAGAATACGGGAAAACGAAACTTTACATATAAATACCAATAACTATTAAAAACCGTTTTCTATAAGAATTTGTATTTTTTTATAAATCTTTGCAAAGCGCCGCTATAACACATTTTGGGGAATCCGACTGGGATGGTGCGGATTATCGCACATCCCTAGGCTTAGTAGTGCGAGATGCAGACCTCCGCAAGGAGCATACAGTCTCGAGAGATTTAAAATACGAAAATCTTAAGAAAATGAGATTTCTAGAAATATAATATATAGTAAAATTATATATATATATATGTATGTATCATTAAAATATCTATTTTTGTGATAATATAAATATTCCAATTTTTTTAAAATATTCCAAGAATCACTTTACATTAAAATACCATGAAATCCATATAAGTTCAATATTACAATTAAATACCATGTATTATGAAAAATAGGTTATTCTCACTAGAAATGTCACAAATATAAAATCTATATTTATTAAAACTCTAAAGATGATAAATAAACACTTGGGGTGTGTTTTGAAAATTATACAAAGTATTTTTGCATAAAACCCCCTCAAGTTCTATAAATTACCCTAAGGACCCTAGTAAATATAGGTTTAAGCAGGACCAATCTCTTGAGCCTCAGGGAGCCGGAGAAGTGGGTGCTTGCCTATTTAAGGTAGACAACTTAACAACGATGTTATCAATATGGTAATCATCTTTGAAAAAGACATAAATCCTGCCACCCATATGCAGCGGTTATCGATAACATCAAAACAAAAATTTACTTTTCTAATTGTCTAACTCAGACTGAGTCTCATTAATAATCTGACTTGAATATGATTCAAGTACAATCTACAATCTACAATTCAACATGAATACATGAATACATATATTCAATCTATTCAATCTGTATTGACCGAACCGAACCATGGATATACTTCCATTTACATGATTCTCCAATTACATCCATTTAATGATATCATCGTTTCGGCAAGTCATCCAATTATACAATCTATATTATAAGACAATTGTAACATTTCAAAAAAATAAAATATTATTTTTGGGAATTTTTATAATTTAATATTAATTTTAATGAATATTTTAATATTTCGGTATAATTAAATACCGATAAATGGGAAAAAATTTGGAAAATTATAGAAATTACTAAAAGAGGGTGTTTTATGTAAATTATGCAAATTTTAAGTTTTTATGATTAGTTTGACACTAATTTAGTGCTAATCGCGATTAAAAATCGCTAATCGGATTTTTAGCATATTTGTGCAAAACATGCACAATATCTTTTTACACTTGTTACATATTTTTTCATGACTTTCCTACATGTTTTATTATGGCATTCTTGTATGGTTGATGATTTAATGAGAAAAGAAAAGAAAAGAAATTGATTAAAGAATGGAATAGTAGTAGGTATGGGTGAGAGAGAGAAAGGTGAGGATTTCTTTGACTTAGCCATTTCCCCCTTCAAACTTCACTCATTCCTCTCCCCTCTCATCATCTTGCTGCTGTCGCCTCCTCCCCCTCTTCATCCTCCTCAAACACCCCATTTCATCACCAAAAACAATCCAAAACCCCATTCCCACTTCACAAATTTTGTGCACAAGCTCACAAGCCACCCTTTGGACCAAGAAAGTTTGAGTTTTGGAGCTGTAGAGGATTCTTGAGTGCAGCATGAGGTAATTTTTCCATCACTAGTATATAATTTCCTTGCCTTTAGCATCCATGTTAAAATTTTAACCGATATTGTGTGGTTTTGGGGAGTTTGAAAACTTGAGTTGAGGATTAGGGTTTTAGTTGAAATCAAAGGTGAAATTTGGGTTACTAGAGGCTATACAACCCCTGTGGTGATTGATTGGAGACCTAAACCAGAGACAAGAACCCGGAATACGGATTTAGAAACCCGATATCGAAAGAATTTTGGAATTTGTGAGTGTATTATGAAATCTGCAATCACCTGGAGACTCTTAAAATTATTTTGCAAACACATAGAGATAAGAAGGCATCCAGAAAGCTAACCCTAAAACCTGAGCCACCCCCTCCATGTTCTGGCCGTAGATATAATCGATCTGGCCGCATATTACGGCCAGGGTAGGAGCTTTGGGTCTCGTGTTTGTTTTGTGGTTTTATCTCCAATAAACTAGACCCTTGGCATATGCAATTTTGGCTGATTTCACCTAGGGTAAAATCAGGGATCATTTTCTTGTGTTGGCACATTGTTTTACGACTTGTTTTAACATGGATTTTGGTATTTGATAATTCGTTTTCGTCGTGTGGCGTTTGAACGTCAACGACTAGGGATTTCTGGTCGTGTTTGCATGCGAGGCTACAGGTTTTTACCTATGAGCGTGGCGTGTGCCGTTTTCGGTTTTCCGATGTGATTTTAATACGCATTTACGATTGTATTATCTATGTAGGCACCCCACGTGATGTCGAGACGTTGAAGATGAAGGTGGCGACATTGGCATCGACACACAAGAAGCAAGGTGAGTAGATTATATCTACGGGGGAAGTCGGGTGGATGGCGTATAGCACCCCCGCAGTTCGATACTTAGTATACTAGATATATACTATATTTATATATATGATAGCGTTATGTGTGACATGGATATTCAGGATGTGATTAGGTGTACTATGGATAGATTGGGGTGTAGAAGTAAACTAGTATAGTTTCCTAATTGCAAACCCTAGAATAGGTTACATCCACACGCACACACATGCTTATTTGTTATGGTTATACCTGGATGATGCGGATAGTGGATGATATTTGGAGATGAGTCAATGAGATTGGGTACAGTGCCGTGAGATCGGTGATATGATGTGCTTCGTATTTGGGATACGACATGTGATTTTAGCGGGCCTTTGGACGTGTGTTTCACACACGCATTCGTAGTTACCTAGATGGTATCGATTTGTACTAGACTTAGATCATGAGATATGATAATAAGGATACCTGATAATTGATGAGAGGAATGTGATATTGACCCGTACCCAGCTTTTGGGATGCCGTACGATGATTTACCGTACGAGCTTCATATTGATGATAGATACGCACTCATGGCTCGAGGATGTCATATGATATCGTATCGTACGCGGTACCTTTGAGGCGGGATCACCGACTATTATTATTATTATTATATATATATATATATATATATATCGACTCAGATTTAGGTGGTTTCCATTCCTCTCCTATTTGACTTGTTAGCTAGATCTGTAGTTGCTAGTAAAGGTTAGGCTAGGCTGATGTCATACCTATTTCAAAACTAACGAATCGGGAGTATTTCAAGAATAGGCATAGGGATACTATGGATATTTTCAAAAGACGAATCTTTTCTTAAAAACACCGTAGCCTTTATTATACTAAAAACCCCGATTCGCCTTATTTCAAAAGGCAAATTGTAGGACTTTTTTTTATATTGATGCCGATGTGTCACTGTTGCGTTTATTAGTCGATTCCTGCATATTCTTGTTATTCGCATCGCATTGCATGTGCAAATGGTTATTGTTATATTAGAATCATGCTGTTAGGACACCAGCACCATTATCGATGATGCATATGTTCCACGTACACCTGCTTGCCGGCTCATACACTTCATCATCGATAATTGCCATGTCACTACACTGTAGTACTGTTGCATTCACGATATGATCTCTTGCATGGCATACTTGTGTACATACCTATTGTACACCCATACTTACATACATAGATGATTCTGGCTTGATTAGAAATTTGGGAACCGCAAGATACTTTTTAAAACCGATTCATTTTAAAAGAGCGGTTTTGCCTCAATATGTGCATATTACTATTTCATATTGCATGATATACTGATATGCTTACATTTCTTTTATATGTCACATACATCATGCCTTTGATTATACGCCTTGAGATATGTTGTTTCCATGATATTTCTGGATTTGGGAACCGTGGATATTTCTAAAGAGATTATATAATTGTTTTAAAAACCCGGTTACCCTTGATATGATATTTCAGTGCGTCCACCATGTGTTTTCTCGGTTCTGAGATGTGCGACATATGAACCCGAATCGAGGATCTGGATGAGGCCGGTTGCGGGTATATGGTGGACCCGGTATGGTACCCCGGGGCTAGAACGGATCTGCTGTGTAGCTAGGCGGTGAGCGGAAGAGGGACCACTACCTACCGGTGATTGTATTTGAGCTCGGCGGATATCCAGAGGATACCTACTGGAGTTGAGAGATGAGACGAGCTGATCCGGACTGACGGAGCCCTATGTATATGAGGATTTACGTGCCGATACTAGGCACAGGTTTCATGATGTTTTCGAGTGTCGATGCTTGACACTCTGGTTCCATGATTTGATATGTCGTGAGCGACACATGTTGATTACATCCTCATACTTCCATGCATATGCTTTATGATATTTACATGCATGATGCTTATTGTCATTGGGTGACACGTGGACGATTTACACATACTTATAGTTGACATTGATGACATTGATCACATAGTTGGATGATATCCACATACTCATAGACTTCATGATATAGTCAACATTGATCGTACCTCATATTTGTGATATGTTATTACCTGAGGCACTGGCACGAGCACTTGGCACTACACTCATGTATAGATGTTATATTGCCACATTATCATGCTTCAGACTTATTCATTTGAGATTTATATATATATTTGATCGTATTGACCTAGGATTGTGTCATACATACGATTTCTGCTCTGTGATGTTTTCTATTCACGAGTTGGCAACTCACCCCCGTTGTGCCACAGTTTCTTACAGGTTTTGCCATACAGGTTCATTGCGGCTTTTCTGGCACACTGCTTCCATTCTGGGTGACTGCATTGGCAGGTGGGTTCACTCGCATCGTGACCACCCTTGTATTTATTCTATCAGTTGTACCTAGTAATTCCATTAACCAAACTTGTATATTATTTCAGACTTAGAAAACCAGTGTGTATTATTTCGACCTTAGAGTCGCGCGTTGTAGTATTATGGTTTTCATGCTGATTTTGAGTTTCCTTTTGAGTTTTGATACTCGCCCTCGGCGTTGTATATGTAAGTGCACGGCGGCGCCCCGGCCGTCAAACGGATGCTGGAATGCGGAAGCGGTGATAAACTTTAATTTTGCGAACTTAGCAAACCGGCACCACCGCGCACTAAACACCCGGATCGTGCCATTAAACTAAATCTAGCTAACTACAAGACGGGTTAGAGATATACCGAGTGATCCGAGTCCTCCGGTCTTCTCGTCGTCGTCCCGATCTCCTGCGGAAACTACGGTTGTCGCCTCCTCGCCGGAAGGGCACCACATCGCCTGCATCTTTTACGGGCTCCCGCCTCTATACCGAGGCAATTCGGGCACGAAGCTGGCAAGTCGACGTGCCCAAGATTTGCTGTAGAATGTAGTGTAGAGGCTATGTCTCATTTGGGGTTTTAGTTGCCATAGAGGATGGAGGAGGAGGTTAGGAAAATTGGTGCTTTCAATTTTCTAGCAAGAAGAATATGAGATGAAGAATTCCTCACATCACAAAATGAACTCTCTCATTCTTTTCTCTCAAGTGTGGCCTCTCTCATATTAGTGAGAATGGTGGAGGAATGAATATCAAACCATAACAAGAAGGGAGGTGAGTGTTGAAAAAGCAAGGGGGTGACCACAACCCTAAAGAAATGATAACCATCTCAAATCAATATCAAATCCACTCTAATCACCATAAAGCAAGTGATAAGAAGGAAAAAGAATCTCATCATGAAAAACTATCATGATGCCACCAATATGCAAGATACCCCCTTCCACAAATGTTATTTGCAAACTTGCAAATAACCCCCTCCATCGGAAACGTCCGGCCGGGAAAGAACAAAGGAAAACCGGCCGGAACGGAATGCAAACTGGCAACTCCAGAAAACTGGTCCCGTAATAAATTACAGGAAAACCCCGATACTGTGCATACACACCCGCATCTGTATACCGACCGGATACAAATGCAAAGAGACAAAACTACACTATCTAATACTAGGATCCGGCTTAAGCCAAAGCCGGCTAGTAAAAACCGTCCGATCACGATCCGTGCAATACCGCACGTATCTGATCGAACCCTGCCATATCTCCATACGGCCTCTACAGCTAACCGTCTGATCCTGATCCGTGCAATACCGCACGTATCTGATCGGACCCTGCCATATCTCCATACGGCGTCTACAGCGTTTCGCCCGAAACTTGAGTAACTGAAAGTGTGGTGGACTCTAAAGACTCGTCAATACTATGGTTGTGGATTTAACCACTAGCACGTCAGAGGTATAAGCCAATACGTGACGGGCCACCAGCTATTGACAAAAAAGGACGTCGATGAGCGAACTCATCCTGAAACCCTACTGAGCCTGTCAGTGACAATATCTGTACAGTCCGGTCCGTTCGTCTATGAGCATCGCATAGCGGGCCTAGGGGGTTGGTAAAAGTCAGACCCCCAAAAGCGGTACAAGTCGTGTCGGAGTGTAGCCCAGAACACCCTGAGATACTACTGGAATACCTACCAGTAAATCTCCTGCCTTGGCCAAGGACTTCGTGTAATGGCTCACCTAGACACAACGCGAACTCACCCCCAATACCGGGAGAGACGAACCCCTGAAGATCCGCTCACTGCCTCCATATGGCTCGGGACTGTACCCAACTAAAACCTGTTTGCACGACTCCTTTGAGCCGTGGTAGGGTAGTAATCAAAGCACAGTGGGAACTCACACGAGACAAATGACGATCCTCAGGTCGATGAACTAACCTGTACACATGTCACCAGGGAACTGCCATCTGACGTCAGGTATAAGACCAACTAGCATGTTCCCGGCGAGTCCTGTCCGGTGTACTCATAACCCAATGAGCACCTATATACATCTTAGGTGAACCAACTGACACCAGTGGCTTGTGAGACCGGCCACCGCCCCTCGTCGGGGTCTCGACTGTATACACTAGTCTACTCTGGAGTATCGATGCCCTATCTCGAAACTCCCACGACTAGGGACCTTTTAAGGATGTGCTTATAGACTACCAGCTCCCACGTATATGATCGCCCTCATACTGCTGGCAGTCAAGCAAGAATCCTAGGGGCTCTATCAACGTGCAATAGCGACCTGTCAGGTCACCTAAAGCAGTACACGATGATAAAGGTAAACCAGATAGCATACTATCATCTCGAGTAAGACTGTCCTACCGGGATAGGTCCTCCCTCAATCATTGCAATCATGTGCCTGTGATCCAATAATTGACTCTGAGGGCACTATCTCCAACAATCTCCCACTTGCACTCAAGGCTAATTATTGCGATGTCGCATACTCACAGCCCGTGTGATACCGAACACCCAACTCCTCTACTAGTCAGTCTCACAAATACCGTTTGCGAAACTATTGCGTTCGAGGAATAGCCTCAGTGAGTGGATCCGCCTTGATATTTCTTTCTATGTCTCTCTATATTTCATGTTCGCGGAGAAAGCCATCTCCCGAAATGAGCAATACCTGTCTTAGAATGTGTCTGGATGTCTGATGGGACCTAGCTCATAAATGAACTCCAAATCCAAACTTCTTAGACTGTATCATCAACTGAACTTAATCAGTATCCTGCGCCATGCCTCCCTCAGTATTGCCTTGGACCATCTGTCCAAAATACTGCCCCTCGACAGAGGGAAAACTATAACTCTGACAACCTCCTTGTCGTCCGGGTCACCTTGGAAGCCTGGAATGATAACTGTCTCCCGAAGGAGAATGATGTTATCATATCCCTAGAACATCAACTTATGTTCTAAAACTGCTTCCGACTGTTTCTCCAGGATTGGATCATTATCAACTTATTGCATCTACTGCAAGAACAACATCTGGTGTGGTACTTGACATCTCATGATTGACTCAATTGCCTAAGCAAGTGATCTGCCAATCATGTGTATCCCTCTCCCCTTTAGTCTGTAAGACACCTTTAGAGAGGGTGACTCCATTACCTGCAGGTACACCACCATGCTAGGAGTCGTCCATTCTAAATACTCATAGAATGCTGTCAAGGTACCTAGATTAGGAAACCACCCAAATCTAGATCTAAAACCATAGATCTAGTAACCAGAATTTCTGATGTAAGATCCAAGTCCTATGAGGAGAAACCACTGTGTGACGACCAAAGTATAACCGATCGTAGTATAGGAATATCACTTCTTACTTTGTGTATGTCATCCAAATACCATGACATCACACCCTACTACCTTCTCAACAGATCCATCCCCTATTCTGATGAAGTCGAACCTATGACTGTCACGTCAGTAATAGATGATCTATCTCCGCTACATCTGCTTTAGTCTATAAATAGACATAAGCCACCTGTCCACCATTGCTTCCGCTGCTCCCACTGACTACGACAACCCTCTGGCAGAGTCATATAGACGTACACTTCTAAAGTAAGTTTAGAACGACGCTATACTCATCTTCCTGACGGGTCTCACAGTCTGGAACAACAGCAATGGCAAGTGTGGGTAAACAAGAACCTCTCTGCCACCGTCCTTGAGCATACTGAAGTACCTCTCGGGTGCCTGAGGTTACCCACCTTATCTGCGGAGTAGCCAATGGAATGTTAAACCAGATTGAATCTTTAGGTTCATTTCAAATCATCAGTAATCGTTTGTGGTTCTGGAATCACTTCCAGTTCTACCATACTCCCACTGCTGTTTTATGAAAAAATCCATTTTTATTAAAACTGTGGCGAGTCTAGAACAATATCGCTATTGATCTTCCAGATGGTAGAAAATCAACCCTCGTCATAGCCTGGGTTAACCCACAAACAGCCATTACAGAAACGTGCCTTGAGTTATCCAGAGTCTGGTTTTAAGCATAAACCGGACAACTCCCCGTACCTTAACATCATTAAGATATGAACTGTTCTATATCCAATATAGAACCAGAGGCACAGATTTAATTGAACCAGATTCAAATCATGCAGCTGTCTCCAGTGCATGTCAACTAAATGGAAGGAGGCCGATCAGCGTCACTCAACTTAGGAATGCTTCCAATTATGAGTAACCCGAAAGAGAAGCAAGTTCTCTTAATCATTACTATCAACTGAAGACCATACACAAGTATCTACATCTTCGATCACTTTGAAGAATCCCGATACTTGCAATACATGGTTCTCTACTTTATTCAAATACCTATAATTTCTCAAAATTCAGACCCTGTGTTTCCACGAAACACCTGTCTAAAAACTAGAGGAGTCATAAGTAAACCGAATATAGTACGAGAACCAACCCCTCTGTCCTCATGGACGCTGGACAATATACAATACTCTGTATAAGTCCCTTGAGTCTGATAACTCATTCACTGTGTGTCGTAGGTTGAAAACTGTACTTATGGTTAAGAAGAATTACACCGCTGTTTAATGCTCCTTATCTAACCATCCACTGATATAGGTAAATGTCACAGACATAATTTCAAAAAAAATAAATCTCACTCTATAAAAATAGACGTACAGATATATCGATTTGAAATTGGTGCATAACAGCGGATATTCAAAACCAAATAATTGCCGTCCGGCAAACAACCCAGGTGACTTCCTCAAATATCACCGATTACAACAAATCCCGATATAATGAGGATGGTCACCTAATTTCCAATAACTTACTCCCACTCATCATCTGTAAAACCATACAGATGTGAGACTCATACCTGGTAAATACATACCCTGGAGCAAGTGTCTAATCGGGAAATCAGTTTTCCATTAACAGTACACAGTGAAACTGAAACATTGAAATGTTTCGTTGGGGTATCCTGGTATTCCTAGTAATGCCTCTTCCATTATCCATATTCACAACTGCAACCGTATATTTCTTTGCCACCTCTCCAAATCCCTTTATATGTCTTTAGTCATTACCTTCTGTACACCCTTTTAGGCCAAATGGTTTTCTTCCTTCCCTACCGTTCGGCACCAGCCTATGGTTTGGTAGAAGACTATCCAATAAGCATAATGGGTGTACTGTCCTAATCCTAGGAGCACTCGCAACGCGAGAGAAGGTGAAGATAAAAGACAACCGAATAAACCTTATTCCTATTTCTCCTGAACCAGAATCCATCCCCGAACTGGAACAAGTTCCTTTCGAGTTCGTATATAACCATACGATGGATTATCCAATAAACTGGGATCTTCGTAGTGATACAGAGTGTCCTGGAGAAATACAAAGGTGATTTAGGATTGGCAAAGAAATACTTGGTTTGGTCGTGAATAGCAGTCGCAATTTACTTTGCCCTCTTACTAATCCCTTGCTTTGTCTGAACTTAATACCTTCTGTACACCGTTTAGGCTAATTGGCTTTCTTCATTCCCTACCGGTCGGCACCAGCCTATGGTTTGGAAGAAGACTATCCAATTTACGTAATAGGTGTACTACTCCTAAACCAAGGAGTACTCGCAACCTGAGAGAAGGTGAAAAGAAAAGACAACTGAATAGTCCTATTCGTTTTCTCCAGAACCGGAAACCATCCTCAAATTTCTTCGAGTTCGTATATAATCATACGATGGTTTTGTCCAATGGAAGTGGACGTTCGTAGTAATACGGGGTGTCCTGGAGAAGAGGGTAAAAGTAGGAGTGGCAATGAGGTTAGCGACTCTGACAATCCAAAAGCCAGTGTTAAGAAGGTTCGGTCAACTTGGTCACTGAGTCATAGTCTAGGGTCAGGTCAATGGTCGCTGCCAAGAGAGAGAGAAAAGAAACACTCAGCGTGCACTCTAACCTAGATCAGAATGGTTACCAATTTATCTAATCTGGAAACCTCCCACTGTACCGTCAAATTCTCCTCCAAACCTGAAAGAAGAATTAGTCGGGATCACCCGAGGAGTAAACCAACTCATCAGTGGCAATCGGGATCCAACTATCATTGCTTGATAACGTGACGGAATCCGCTCACGTCATCACACTCCAGAAGGTATGCGCATATCTGGCAAGTTTCAGTTCTTTTGAAACTCCCGATGTGATTTTTACCCCATGCTCTTATGACCTTGACTTTGGCCAACATATCATAAGTCACATGTCAAGTTCTACCCGTCATTCTCCAGGTTAATTTGAACCCACCCGTACATACCCTTGACTTTGGCCAAAATGACAGTACGACTGTCCCAAACCAACGCATCTATCTTGCAGCAGAAAGGTAACAAGCAGCTACCATACACTATGCCTTGACGAAGGCCAACAAACATAGCATGAATACTATGTGCTACCCGTCTGAAACGACGGAAGGCTACGAATGGTTTCTGGCGAAAACCTTTAACGTAATGAACTTGATATCGTTGAAGGAACCGGATAGCTTTTAAAAATATAGTGACGAAAACCTTTGCTAAAGAGGTCACTCCCGGTGAAGGGATCTCGGCTCTTTCCCCGTAGAATGAGGTGCAGGATATTCCAACTGAATATCACGGTGCAAAGCAAAAGTAATCGGCTATAGTGAAGTTAATGCCCTGACGCAAACTTTTTTTCCAAAGGGTCACTCCCGGTGAAGGGATCTCGGCCCTTGCCTCGTCGACTGAGGAGAAGGATATTCCAACTGAATACCATGATGCAAAACAAAAGAGAACGTCCTTGCAATAACAGATTTTTGAAAAAATGTTCCAACAACATCAGATTAGGTTTGTTTATCTTGCATTGATCCGAATCAACGCAGTCCCATCAATTAATCACACCACAAAAAAACGAAAATATACTGACGTACGTATATGCCATCCGCATTCGCCACTGGGTCCCGTCATCACCCGTTAGGTTAGCTAACTAACGACAGAGCGGGGAATGGACTAGCGCGGATGTAAAACATATACAACATCTACTAATATATATACCAATATATTATATTTCGCTCAAGGCGTGATAAAATGCAACATCACAGAAATGTACAGTATCACAGAACAATACAGATATCTGGGATCCCCGGGTTTCACAGAGCCACTACTGAAACCCGACGTTCCCCTGGTCGTGTGGATAGCCTGTGCAATGAAATCCTAGACCCCTACGGGCACGGCAAGTTACCCGCCAAAACCTGAAGCGAGGCAGCCCCCTTCAGCAACGTGAATGGACCACTTGGCACTTTAAGGAATCCGGTAACTTGGGCATCCCTCCTGGGTCAACCTGTACCCCCTACGAGTGCGGCGAATAGCCCGCCAATCCTAGAGTGAAGCCCCCTCCGTCTCAATGCCATGAGATGCGGGCTTGTTGCCCTCTAGAACCCGGCCATCCGTGCACCCCTCCGCGGGGTAATCCTAGTACAGAAAGTAAAATATACATACAACGGGTACATCGACCGCAACCTGGCCGTGCCCCAAAATAATAATACAAACAGGCAGTGACGGCAGTCCACATGTCGGACGCTCGCCCCGCAATATCAAATGTACATAATACAACAAAAACTGTACTAGCATTGCATCCAGGCTATCCCCCACGACCGATCCGCAACATCACAGCAATACATAGAACATCAACGTGAAAGTCACGTTCGCAAATCCGTCTAACCGGGCTATAGCAGTTAGACAGGATTTACCGATCGAGTGACATTCACGGTCGCAGATATAATGTAAATACTGTGAAATAATGTGTTTAAAATATCCGATCGATCAAAAATTAACAAGTGGGCCCCCAAGCAATACTGTAGCACTCACAGAAATTCTGGGCCCAAGTTTAATATTCCAAAACCCCTATTTTCAGCCCACAAGCCCACTGGAAAATTTTGACACATTGATCCCTCAAACCTGCGGCGGAACCGCGGCGCCAAGTGGGGTTTGGCCGCGGTTCCGCTCTCTACCTGAACGATTAATGTCTCGAATTTTCCCAGAACTCTTAGAACTTCTTGTACATCAGTTTTCTACAACCTGAAAAAATTTTAGAGCCAGGAAAAATTCGACAGAAAACTGATGTGAAGAAAAACGCGGATTTTGGAATTTTGGTCGATCGGAAATGTAAACACATTAAACAAAGCTAGACTAAGTTAATGGCGAGGCTCTGATACAACTGTAAGTGCACGGCGGCGCCCCGGCCGTCAAACGGACGCCGGAATGCGGAAGCGGTGATAAACTTTAATTTTGCGAACTTAGCAAACCGGCACCATCGCGCACTAAACACCCGGATCGTGCCATTAAACTAAATCTAGCTAACTACAAGACGGGTTAGAGATATACCGAGTGATCCGAGTCCTCCGGTCTTCTCGTCGTCGTCCCGATCTCCTGCGGAAACTCCGGTTGTCGCCTCCTCGCCGGAAGGGCACCACATCGCCTGCATCTTTTACGGGCTCCCGCCTCTATACCGAGGCAACTCGGGCACGAAGCTGGCAAGTCGACGTGCCCAAGATTTGCTGTAGAATGTAGTGTAGAGGCTATGTCTCATTTGGGGTTTTAGTTGCCATAGAGGATGGAGGAGGAGGTTAGGAAAATTGGTGCTTTCAATTTTCTAGCAAGAAGAATATGAGATGAAGAATTCCTCACATCATAAAATGAACTCTCTCATTCTTTTCTCTCAAGTGTGGCCTCTCTCATCTTAGTGAGAATGGTGGAGGAATGAATATCAAACCATAACAAGAAGGGAGGTGAGTGTAGAAAAAGCAAGGGGGTGACCACAACCCTAAAGAAATGATAACCATCTCAAATCAATATCAAATCCACTCTAATCACCATAAAGCAAGTGATAAGAAGGAAAAAGAATCTCATCATGAAAAACTATCATGATGCCACCAATATGCAAGATACCCCCTCCACAAATGTTATTTGCAAACTTGCAAATAACCCCCTCCATCGGAAAAGTCCGGCCGGGAAAGAACAAAGGAAAACCGGCCGGAACGGAATGCAAACTGGCAACTCCAGAAAACTGGTCCCGTAATAAATTACTGGAAAACCCTGATACCGTGCATACACACCCGCATCTGTATACCGACCGGATACAAATGCAAAGAGACAAAACTACACTATCTAATACTAGGATCCGGCTTAAGCCAAAGCCGGCTAGTAAAAACCGTCCGATCACGATCCGTGCAATACCGCACGTATCTGATCGAACCCTGCCATATCTCCATACGGCCTCTACAGCTAACCGTCCGATCCTGATCCGTGCAATACCGCACGTATCTGATCGGACCCTGCCATATCTCCATACAGCGTCTACAGCGTTTCGCCCGAAACTTGAGTAACTGAAAGTGTGGTGGACTCTAAAGACTCGTCAATACTATGGCTGTGGATTTAACCACTAGCACGTCAGAGGTATAAGCCAATACGTGACGGGCCACCAGCTATTGACAAAAAGGGACGTCGATGAGCGAACTCATCCTGACATCCTACTGAGCCTGTCAGTGACAATATCCGTACAGTCCGGTCCGTTCGTCTATGAGCATCGCATGGCGGGCCTAGGGGGTTGGTAAAAGTCAGACCCCCAAAAGCGGTACAAGTCGTGTCGGAGTGTAGCCCAGAACACCCTGAGATACTACTGGAATACCTACCAGTAAATCTCCTGCGTTGGCCATGGACTTCGTGTAATGGCTCTCCTAGACACAGTGTGAACTCACCCCCAATACCGGGAGAGACGAACCCCTGAAGATCCGCTCACTGCCTCCATGTGGCTCGGGACTGTACCCAACTAAAACCTGTTTGCACGACTCCTTTGAGCCGTGGTAGGGTAGTAATCAAAGCACAGTGGGAACTAACACGAGACAAATGACGATCCTCAGGTCGATGAACTAACCTGTACACATGTCACCAGGGAACTGCCATCTGACGTCAGGTATAAGACCAACTAGCATGTTCCCGGCGAGTCCTGTCCGGTGTACTCATAACCCAATGAGCACCTGTATACATCTTAGGTGAACCAACTGACACCAGTGGCTTGTGAGACCGGCCACCGCCCCTCGTCGGGGTCTCGACTGTATACACTAGTCTACTCTGGAGTATCGATGCCCTATCTCGAAACTCCCACGACTAGGGACCTTTTAAGGATGTGCTTATAGACTACCAGCTCCCACGTATATGATCGCCCTCATACTGCTGGCAGTCAAGCAAGAATCCTAGGGGCTCTATCAATGTGCAATAGCGACCTGTCAGGTCACCTAAAGCAGTACACGATGATAAAGGTAAACCAGATAGCATACTATCATCTCGAGTAAGACTGTCCTACTGGGATAGGTCCTCCCTCAATCATTGCAATTACGTGCCTGTGATCCAATAATCGACTCTGATGGCACTATCTCCAACAGTATATTATACTGCTTGCGTGGTTGTGACTGTCGATTGATGAAGAGCTAGCTCCCGCTTGGGGATGCCTTTTATCATTGTATATATATTATTCTTGTTGTACCCCGTTCGGGGCCAGTATTTACAAAGGAAACTCTGCCGAAATTTTCAGAAAAGACTAGAGATTTTAAAAAAATGCATATTCGGCTTATTTATTTAAAAACCTTCTTTTCAAAACATGTTTTCCTTACTTTTTAAAACTAGTTTTCTTTATTTACTCCTTAAAATGGTTTTAGATTTCTGTGCTTTTGGCTTACTTGAATCAGATGGGGTCCTATAGACTTCATATGATTCAAGTGCCAGTCACGTGCTATTTCGGGTCGTGACAAAGTTGGTATCAGAGTGCTAGGTTAACCTTGGTTCGAGTCTAAGTTTGACTATGCGGAGCCTAGAGCGTTTATATATATATATATATATATATATATATATATATATATATATATATATATATATACGGAACTTAGGCTTGACCTTACGGAATTTAGACTTAGTCGAGCGGGTATTATACCAGAACTTTCGTCGCGTAGGATGACCCTTGGTTGATGGAGTAGGTAGCTTGAGTAGAGTGGCGTACCGTACGTATGTTCCACAGCATACTTACGATATGCTACTCCGTTTAAGAAACCTTAGGATGTACATTTCCTTGCAGTATTATATTCATTCCTATGATCTATTCTCATCGATATTGGTTATGATTTTGCTGCCACGATTACACGGGCAGAGAGAGCTACGGCTAGAGTTGCGTCAGCATGAGCTCGTCATGGACGAGGACTGACCATGGCGTGATTCCAGAGACATACGATTGCATAGAGAAGCGTCGTTTTAGTGTGTTTCCGCGCCATGAGCGTTTGACAGATTGCTTTTACGAGATTTCTTGGACGTGCAGATTGGCACCAGAGGATTAGGCTACTGCTAAAGGACAGCCAGGATGTGATGACCATTGATATATCGCTTATTTATGATGATTGAGGCGCTGTTCAGCATACAGACGAATGAGCCAGTTGTTGCTGCAAACGATGAGATATCGCCTAGATGTTGGAGCTACTGCAGCATGCGTATATACTCAGAGATATGATGGAAGGTCGCAAGTCACCCAAGGAGGAACGACTAGGACATGTGGTTCGTTCGCTTACCCCAATGCGAGGTCATCAGATAGATTGATTCCAGCTAGAGACGACTTCACGCAGATTCGTTGGTAGTCGATAGAGACGATCGAAAGTCAGGAACCCATTTCCAAGTTTAAAGTGTTCGGAAAGACATGCAAGTGATTCTATGGACCCTCTAGAAGAATGAAATCCTAACTCGACATAATGACCGTGTGAAAGCCTTTAAACTTTAGGGTTTACGGCAGTTCCGCGGCGCCATTAGTGAGGCTTGGGTTTGCCTTTCTACGGCTGGTCCACCGATGCTGAGGAATGTACTCGATACTATTAAACTGTACTCAAGATGTTGATCTCTTGGGGGATTATGAGGTCTTGACGAATCGATCAAAACGTTCGACATCTTTCGGATATCATGTGATGGGACACATTGCTTGGGAGACTCCGGATACGAGTATAGCCGTTGGAGCGCAGTCCATGCAGCCACAAGAAGATGAGTCCGAATCAGTCGACATTGGAACAAAGTGGAGTAAAGAGTTCGCACGAGATTTCGACGAGATGACGCTCCACTCCGCTGACATCAGAGATGCGATATGCATGCAGAGGCATTGGGATGCGACCAGTTTCCGAGGAAATGCTGTGCTGAGGACGCAGATGATCAGAGAAGTACCAGAACGAAATTTTCCCCGTTAGCACACCTGACAGGACCGATGAGCCGATTGAATTGCGAGATTGGTAATCCACAGAGGAGATAAGGAGCCAGAGACAGAGGACACCAGACCATTAACAGGAGGCAAGTAGATATCTTGCGCTGCTAGCATTGGATGCACCGACACCTTCTTGACTTTGAAGGAGGATATACCGACAACGGTATTTATGATTTGTGATTTGGTGATTCGATTATCACGTATCCGTCACCTTGGATTTCAGTATTTTGGGCGATCTATTCGCATGATTTAGTCTTGATGGCCGAGCTCCATGATAATTTTTTCGTGCACCATGGTTGCACCTACTGGGTATTTATATTTTGCGCATAGTTATTACGCTTGAGGTATTGATTATGATTTCATGCCTATTTTATGCCGGTGATTTGATTTACGCTTCCAGCATAGTTTTCATGCACTTTTAGTGTTTTGATTTGATTTGTGCACGCTGATGCACACGGTTGTGAGTTTATACACCGCGGTATACCTGATTTGGATTGAGCCGTATAGTATACCATCGATTTTGATTTTGATATTGATGTTGATTTCTTGCACTCCATGCATTTGATTTGAATTTTCGTGCGTGTTGAGCGCATGTTTTGAGATACGATTTTGGTGCACACCAGATGCACTAAATCGGGATTCCTTGTGCATGTCAGATGCACTTGATTTTGCTGTCAGGCACGCCCGTTGCCCTAGGAAGATGTTTCGTGCACACCTGTTGCACCTAGATGATGTTTCTGTGCACATGCATGACACATATATGGATTTTGATTTCCGTGCGCACCAGACGCACAGGGTATTCTTATATATATTTTGGGAATGAATTCTTATATAGCAGTACGCTTTCATGATATTTGCTATTTGTTTTCGTACTGAGCAGGACTAGTCAGAGGACAATACCTGGATAGAGTTTGCATGCATTGATAGTTATCGAGGGGATTTCCAAAAAGCAATCTATAGAATCAGTAATTACCTACGTGTCTGATATGACATGAAACATTTAAACAAGGAAACCGTTCTAAATTGTTTTCAAAACGGCGGAACGTACATATTAAACAAAGGATATATACGTATATGGTTATTTTATTATAATAAACGTCCGCACTATGCAATGTTATGCGCATCGCACAGCGACTTAAAAAGGTTTAGCATGCATTTCCTTCAGATATTTACATGTATAGTTCTGATTTATATCATATTGGTTTTGTTTTGAATTTGACAGTGTGTCTGTACCATAACTCCGATGATTGCGGGATGCTTGACGGAGTTTTGTTTCTGAGTGATCTGCTCATTGTTCTTGCGCATGAATTGCGCTATGATGCGTTTTATGTATTGATGATTTCGGAGCCCCGACAATTTGGACTTTTACTGAAATGTTTTAGTATTTGAGAGATTTAAATTTAAATTCGGGGACCGAATTTCTTTAAAGGGGGAAGATTGTAACATTTCAAAAAAATAAAATATTATTTTTGGGAATATTTATAATTTAATATTAATTTTAATGAATATTATAATATTTCGGTATAATTAAATACCGATAAATGGGAAAAAATTTGGAAAATTATAGAAATTACTAAAAGAGGGTGTTTTATGTAAATTATGCAAATTTTAAGTTTTTATGATTAGTTTGACACCAATTTAGTGCTAATCGCGATTAAAAATCGCTAATCGGATTTTTAGCATATTTGTGCAAAACATGCACAATATCTTTTTACACTTGTTACATATTTTTCTATGACTTTCCTACATGTTTTATTTTGGCATTCTTGTATGGTTGATGATTTAATGAGAATAGAAAAGAAAAGAAATTGATTAAAGAATGGAATAGTAGTAGGTATGGGTGAGAGAGAGAGAAAGGTGAGGATTTCTTTGACTTAGCCATTTCCCCCTTCAAACTTCACTCATTCCTCTCCCCTCTCATCATCTTGCTGCTGCCGCCGCTTCCACCCCCTCTTCATCCTCCTCGAACACCCCATTTCATCACCAAAAACAATCCAAAACCCCATTCCCACTTCACAAATTTTGTGCACAAGCTCACAAGCCACCCTTTGGACCAAGAAAGTTTGAGTTTTGGAGCTGTAGAGGATTCTTGAGTGCAACATGAGGTAATTTTTCCATCACTAGTATAGAATTTCCTTACCTTTAGCATCCGTGTTAAAATTGTAACCGATATTGTATGGTTTTGGGGAGTTTAAAAACTTAAGTTGAGGATTGGAGTTTAGTTGAAATCAAAGGTGAAATTAGAGTTACTAGAAGCTATACAACCCCTGTGGTGATTGATTGGAGACCCAAACCAGAGACTAGAACCCGGAATACGGATTTAGAAACCCGATATCGGAAGAATTTTTGATTTTATGAGTGTATTATGAAATCTGATATCACCTGGAGACTCTGATCTGAAAATTATTTTGCAAACACATAGAGATAAGCAGGCACCCAAAAACCTGAGCCACCCCCTCCATGTTCTGGCCACAGATTTAATCGATCTGGTCACAAATTGCGGCCAGGGTGGGAGCTTTGGGTCTCATGATTGTTTTGTGGCTTTATCTCCAGTAAACTATACCCTTGGTATATGCAATTTTGGCTGATTTCACCTAGGGTAAAATCTGGGATCATTTTCTTATGTTGGCGCATTGTTTTACGACTTGTTTTAACATGGATTTTGGTATTTGATAATTCGTTTCCGTCGTGTGGCATTTGAACGTCAACGACTAGGGATTTCTGGTCGTGTTTGCATGCGAGGCTACAGGTTTTTACCTATGAGCGCAGCGTGTGCCGTTTTCGGTTTTCCGATGTGATTTTAATACGCATTTGCGATTGTGTTATCTATGTAGGTACCCCACGTGATGTCGAGACGTTGAAGATGAAGGTGGCGACATTGGCATCGACACACAAGAAGCAAGGTGAGTAGATTATATCTACGGGGGAAGTCGGGTGGATGGTGTATAGCACCCCCGCAGTTCGATACTTAGTATACTAGATATATACTATATTTATATATATGATAGCGTTATGTCTGACATGGATATTCAGGATGTGATTAGGTGTACTATGGATAGATTGGAGTGTAGAAGTAAACTAGTATAGTTTCCTAATTGCGAACCCTAGAATAGGTTACACCCACACGCACACACATGCTTATTTGTTATAGTTATACCTGGATGATGAGGATAGTGGATGATATTTGGAGATGAGTCAATGAGATTGGGCACAGTGTCGTGAGATCGGTGATATGATGTGGTTCGTATTAGGGATACGACATGTGATTTTAGCGAGCCTTTGGACGTGTGTTTCACACACGCATTCGTAATTACCTAGATAGTATCGATTTGTACTGGATTTAGATCAGTACCCCAGATCATGAGATATGATGATAAGGATACCTGATAATTCATGAGAGGAATGTGATATTGACCCGTACCCAGCTTTTTGGATGCCGTATGATGATTTACCGTACGAGCTTCATATTGATGACAGATCTGCACTCATGACTCGAGGATGTCATATGATATTGTATCGTATGCGGTACCTTTGAGGCGGGATCACAGACTATTATACTTATATATATATATATATATATATATATATATATATCGACTCAGATTTCGGTGGTTTCCATACCCCTCCTATTTGACTTGTTAGATAGATCTGTAGTTGCTAGTAAAGGTTAGGCTAGGCTGATGTCATACCTATTTCAAAACTAACGAATCGGGAGTATTTCAAGAATAGGCACATGGATACTACGGATATTTTCAAAAGACGCATCTTTTCTTAAAAACACCGTAGCCCTTATTATACTAAAACCCCGATTCGTCTTATTTCAAAAGGCAAACTGTAGGACTTTTTTTTATATTGATGCCGATGTGTCACTGTTGCGTTTATTAGTCGATTCCTGCATATTCTTGTTATTCGCATCGCATTGCATGTGCAAATGGTTATTGTTATATTAGAATCATGCTGTTAGGACACCAGCACCATTATCGATGATGCAGATGTTCCACGTACACCTGCTTGCCGGCTCACACACTTCATCATCGATAATTGCCATGTCACTATACTGTAGTACTGTTGCATTCAGGATATGATCTCTTGCATGGCATACTTGTGTACATACCTATTGTACACCCATACTTACATACATAGATGATTCTGGCTTGATTAGAGATTTGGGAACCACAAGATACTCTTTAAAACTGATTCATTTTAAAAGAGCGGTTTTCCCTCAATATGTTCATATTATTATTTCATATTGCATGATATACTGATATGCTTACATTTCTTTTATATGTCGCATACATCATGACTTTGATTATACGCCTTGAGATATGTTGTTTCTATGATATTTCTGGATTTGGGAACCGTGGATATTTCAAAAGAGATTATATAATTGTTTAAAAAACCCGGTTACCCTTGATATGATATTTCAGTGCGTCCACCATGTGTTTTCTCGGTTCTGAGACGTGCGACATGTGAATCCGAATCGAGGAGCTGGATGAGGCCGATTGCGGGTACATGGTGGACCCGGTATGGTACCCGGGGGCGAGAACGGATCTGCTGTGTAGCTAGACGGTGAGCGGAAGAGGGACCACTACCTACCGGTGATTGTATTTGAGCTCGGCGAATATCCGGAGGATACCGACTGGAGTTGAGAGATGAGACGGGCTGATCCGGACTGACGGAGCCCTATGTATATTAGGATTTACGTGCTGATGCTAGGCACAGGTTTCATGATGTTTTCGAGTATCGATGCTTGACACTCAGCTTCCATGATTTGATATGTCACGAGCGACACATATTGATTACATCCTCATACTTCCATGCATATGCTTTATGATATTTACATGCATGATGCTTATTGCCATTGGGTGACACGTGGACGATTTCCACATACTTATAGTTGAAATTGATGACATTGATCACATAGTTGGATGATATCCACATACTCATAGACTTCATGATATAGTCGACATTGATCATACCTCATATTTATGATATGTTATTACCTGAGGCACTGGCAAGAGCACTTGGCACTACACTTATGTATAGATGTTATATTGCCACCTTATCATGCTTCAGACTTATTCATTTGAGGTTTATATATATATATTTGATCGTATTGACCTAGGATTGTGTCATACATACGATTTCTGCTCTGTGATGTTTTCTATTCACGAGTTGGCAACTCACCCCCGTTGTGCCACAGTTTCTTGTAGGTTTTGCCATACAGGTTCATTGCGGCTTTTCTGGCACACTGCTTTCTTTCTGGGTGATTGCATTGGTAGGTGAGTTCACTCGCATCGTGACCTCCTTGTATTTATTTTATCAGTTGTATCTAGTAATTCCATCAACCAAACTTGTATATTGTTTCAGACTTAGAAAACCAGTGTGTATTATTTCGACCTTAGAGTCGCGCGTTGTAGTATTATGATTTTCATGCTGATTTTGAGTTTCCTTTTGAGTTTTGATCCTCGCCCTCGGCGTTTTATATTATACTGCTTGCATGGTTGTGACCGTCGATTAACGAAGAGCTAGCTCGCACTTGGGGATGCCTTTTATCATTGTACATATATTATTCTTGTTGTACCCCGTTCGGGGCCAGTATTTACAGAGAAAACTCTGCCGAAATTTTCAGAAAAGACTAGAGATTTTAAAAAAACGCATATTCGGATTATTTATTTAAAAACCTTGTTTCCAAAACATGTTCTCCTTACTTCTTAAAACTAGTTTTCTTTATTTACTCCTTAAAATGGTTTTAGATTTCTGGGCTTTTGGCTTACTTGAATCAGATGGGGTCCTATAGACTTCATATGATTTAAGTGCCAGTCACGTGCTATTTCGGGTCGTGACAACAATACAAGTTGCAATACAATACAAAGAATTCAAACGATATTTCGCGGGGTTTAAGGGGTAAATTGGTACGGAAGGTGTTAGAAGTGGCACGAGACTACAAGATTTAAGACACCAACCTGAATACCGCGCCGTTATTCCGGGATTTCTAACGGATCCTTGTACATTCTATTTGCCCTAGTCTCTAGCATATAGAGACTCCTCTCGTATACACCGGTATCCTTCTGTACCAAGCTACAAACAACAGCGTTAATGAATACAACAATATAACAATATAATACAACTTTAAAAACTACACTCTCTCTCTCTGTCTATTCTATTTCTCCCTTATCTTTGGGACTTACGGAGCGATTGTTCGCTGACGACATTCCTTCTCTTTCTTCTTTGGAATGTTTTCAGATGTTTCGGACCTTCCATTGATAGAGCCTAGCACTGAAGACTTGGACCAGTTTACTGAAGACCCCGAGCTCTAGCTTCATTGTACACATTTTATTTCAGTACTTTTCATTTCTGTTATGCCACTGTTTCGGCAACGCATTTATCCCATGTATTTACTTTTCCATGTATTGTAAAAAGAATGTGAATAAATAAAGTTGTTTTATTATATCTTGTCTCTTGTACATTTTATTTATATTGCTTAGATACGCTTAGCGTATTACTTCACAGTAAATACGTAGCGGCCTCATCGTGTCCTATGCCCGTATACTGGGAAGCGGGGCGTGACATTTAGTGTGGAATTGTGATGTTAGAAAATTCAAGAATAGGGTTTGAGTGTTTGTATGGTTTTGGTAATACCTAATGGTTGTATACAAGACCCTAGTATAGATTCTTTTCCTAAAAACAGAGAATACGAACTTTAGAATTACTGATATCGGGTTTTGTGGATTTAGTGATGGTATTTAGAGATCTGGGATGACCCGAAACCATTGTAAATAAAGTTCCCTTGACAGTGAGACGTGCAGGCAACCATGAAGCAACACCTGAAACCCTAGCTCCTTTGGATCTTTTCCAGCCGCTGATTTATTCATTGTGGCCGCAATTTGCGGCCACATTTTGGTGGAATTCGATGATTTTTGGTCTGAGGCATTGTTATCCTATATCTAGAGCAACCCCATATGCAAAATTGGCTAATTTTGCCTGATGGAAAATCTGGGAGCACATTGGTGTGATTTTTGGATATGTTTTCCGTATTTTGAATGCTTGGTTTTGGAAATTGGTATTGTATTTGGTTGTGAGGCGTTTGTACGTCAACAACAAGGGTTGTTTGATTGTTTTGCATGCGTAGGCTATAGGTTCTAACCTATGAGCGCACCGTGTGCCGTATCGGTTTTCCGGATTCGATTTTAATAGCGATTGTGATTGTGTATTATTGTAGGTACCTTCGTGTGGATTCCGAGGCGACGGAGCATGGCATCATCGACTTCAGCAAGCAAGGATCAAGATGAGTAGATCTATATCTATGGGGGAAGTCGGGTGGATGGCGTATAGCACCCCCGCAAACTTTGATGGAAACCGATATATATATATATATATATATATATATATATAGAGAGAGAGAGAGAGAGAGAGAGAGAGAGTACGGTTAAGGTAACCATGTTAGAAACTTATAAATAGGGTTAAGAATTAGTAGGAGATAAGATATGCCATGACTTAAAGTTATAGCTTATGGTTCAAAGAGAATCAATAGGATTCTATAGCGGTATGTTATGAGGTTGATAAATATGACTTTAAACCAATAAGATGATTGATATGAGATTAATGAGTTAGAGATGATATGGATGATCGAGTATATATATTGAGATATGAGATGAAAGCTCAGGGATATGAATAGTGAAGGTGACTCACGACTTACAGAAAGATGATGATTGATGATATTGCTGTATTATATACTATAAGACTAGATAACCGACGTAAATGTGTCATCCGGACTATGCCTATTTCCAAACTGAAGAATTGTATGCATCTCTTTAACAGATACCTTGAGGGACGTTACAGATTTTCAAACGATATCTTTTCCTTAAAAACACCGTAGTCCCTACTTTCAAAACTACGATTAGCATCTTTTAAAAACTGATCGTATGGTTCATGTGTGGATGTTAGATTAGATACGTATGCTTATAGTAATGGTAGAATGTATATATAAAGATGACTTAATGTGATGACTACGATGTAATATGATGACTTGATTGATTTGTCGGTATACGGATGCGAGTCGATATGAGAGAATTGATTACCTTTGTCGGTCCCCAGATATGAGATTGTTATGGATGTGACCTGAGATATAGGTATATAGATATATCTGATATTGTGAATCATGAGTGATATGCCCTACGAGATGTTCGGTCCGTACCCTCATCGTCGTATAGGTTGATAGGATCCCTAATAGTTTAATGCCGCCGTATGATGATTTTCCGTACGTGATGACTTGACTTGATGATTGATCCATACCCTTGACTAGAGGATGTTGTATGATGGATTATACCATACGTAGTGTTGTGAGGCTAGATGCCGATTGATAGATTCACAGATTCAGACATTTTATAGATGCGTACACCTTTAACATCGAGCTAACGATTTATTTATGCTACGCACATGTCATTCTCATTGCATCATATATACCCGTGCTAGTACACCTACACCATTATCGATGATGCGTATGCTACACTTACACAGATTGGCCGGCTCACACACTTCATCATCGATAATTGCTATGTCACTACACAGTAGAGTTGCTGCATCATGATATGACTCCTTGCATGATTTACCTACTATAGTTACATATACACCTTCATACAATGTTGCATTTGACTTGGGAGAAATTGGGAACCACATGATTTATTTAAAACTGGATTTATTTAAAAGAGCGGTTTTCCCCTGATATGTGCATATTATTGTTCCATGTTGCATGATATATGGATATGCTTACATTTCTGTTAGATGTCGCATACATCATACTTTACGATTATACGCATTGAGATATGCTGTTTTCATGAGATTTCTGGATTTGAGAACCGTGGGTATTTCAAAAGAAAGTATGTACTGTTTTAAAAACCCGGTTTCTCTTGATATGATATTTCAGTGCGTCCACCATGCGTTTTCTCGGTTCTGAGACGTGTGACAGTGATACCAGATTCGAGGAGCTGGATGAGGCCGATTGCGGGTACATGGTGGACGCGGTATGGTACCCTGGGGAGAGAAACGATTTACTGTGCAGTAGACGGTGAGCCTGGCAGAGGGACCACTACCTACTGGTGATTGGTTGGACCTGGCGGTTATCAGGAGGATACCGACCGGAGTCGAGAGATGGATAGGGGCCGACCCGTTCTGCCAGAGCCCGAGGGCCGATCCCGCAGAGGGAGCCCGTGGGCCGATTCGGACTGACGGAGCCCGAGATAAATGAGGATTTATGTGTCGATGCTGGATACGGGTTTCATGATATTTCGAGTGTCGACGCTGGACCCTCATGTAAGACTACGGTAGCGCCCCGGCCGTCTTTTCGAGGCCAAAATTCGAAAACGAAATTTTTTCTTAACTTGAAAACTGACGCTATCGTATGCTTAAAAGTTGGATCGAACCATTAACCTACAACTAGCTGTCTAGAGAAGGGATAGAATGCTATACCGATCGATCCGTGTCCTTCGGTCTTTGGCCACCATCCCAAGCTCCTCGCGGCATCTCCGGTCTTGATCTCCTCGTCGGAAAGGGCACCACATCTACGAGTCTTTTTATGGGCTCCCGCTTCATCCGAAGCAACTTGGGCATGAAGTGTGCTAGCCGACGTGTCCAAGGTGTTGTAGAGAATGTTTGTGATCACTTTGTCTCTTGCATCCATTGCTTGGATGGAGGTTAGAGATGTTGCCATTGATGGAAGCTTTGAGCTGGAGAAGAAAAAGAAGAAGCAAGCTTTTTTTTTTTCTTTTGCTATATCAAATGAGAGTGAGAGAGTGTGTAGAATAATACAAGACCAAGCTTATCTTAGGCAGCCCCTATCTCTCTCCTCTCATCATATCAACATACATCCATCACATAATATGACACATGCACAAGAAAAGAGACCATGAGTCATCACTTGTGCATGTGTCACCATTAATGCTCTAAATGATGATTTTTTGCTCATAATTTCCATTAACAAACATTGATCCAAATGTTTGCAACAATAAAAAGATACGGCAACATCTAAAGTAAACTCATGACGGATCACAAGGATATCCCTCACCTGTATATACATACTTGCACCCGCATTCCGACTAAATGCGAATGCGATGAGACTAAAGTAATCCAACAAATCTAATACTAGGATCCGGCTTAAACCAAAGCCCACTAGTATGATCCGTCCGATCAAGATCCGTGCAATACCGCACGTATATGATCGGACCCTGCCATATATCATACGGCCTCTACAACGTTTCGCCCGAAACTTGAGAAACTGTCTGTGGGGGACTCTAAAGACTCGTCAATAGTTTGGCTGTAGATTTAACCACTAGCACATTTGAGGTATTAGCCGTACGTAATGAGCTACCAGGTATTGACCAAAAGGGAGGTCGATGAGCGAACTCATCCTGATACCCTACTGAGCCTGTCGGTGACATATCCGTACAGTCCAGTCCGTTCGTCTATGAGTATAACATGGCGGGCCTAGGGAGTTGGTAAAAGTCAGACCCCTAAAAGCGGTACAAGTCGTGTCGGAGTGTAGCCCAGAACACCCTGAGATACTATTGGAATACCTACCAGTAAATCTCCTGCCTCAGCCGAGGGCTTTGTGTAATGGCTCTCTTAGTCACAGTGCGACCTCACCCCCAATACCGGGAGAGATGAACCCCTGCCGATCCGCTCACTGCCTCCATATGGCTTATGACTGTACCCAACTAAAACCTGTTTGCACGACTCCTTTGAGCCGTGGTAGGGTAGTAATCAAAGTACAGTGAGAACTCACACGAGACAAATGACGATCTCAGGTCGATGAACTAACCTGTACACATGTCACCAGGGAACTGCTATCTGACGTGAGGTATAATACCAACTAGCATGTTCCCGGCGAGTCCTACCCGGTGTACTCATAACCCAATGAGCACCTGTATACATCTTAGGTGAACCAACTGACACCAATGGCTTGTGAGACCGGCCACCACCCCTCGTCGGGGTCTCGACTGTATACACTAGTCTACTAATGGAGTATCGATGTCCTGTCTCGAAAACTCCAACGACTAGGGACCACTTTAAGGATGTGCTTATAGACCCCAGCTCCCATGTATATGATCGCCATCATACTGCTGGCAGTCAAGCAAGAATCCTAAGGGCTCTATCAACGTGTAATAGCGACCTGTAAGGTCACCTAAAGCAGTACACGATGATAAACATAAACCAAATAGCATACTATCATCTTGAGTAAGACCGTCCTACCGGTATAGGTCCTCCCTCAATCATTGCAATCACGTGCCTGTGATCCAATAATTGGCTCTGAAGGCACTATATCCAACAATCTCCCACTTGCACTCAAGGCTAATTATTGCGATGTCGCATACTCACAGCCCGTGTGATACCGAATACCCAACTCCTCAACTAATCAGTCTCATAAAGCCCGTTTGCGAAACTATTGTGTTCGAGGAATAGCCTCAGTGAGTGGATCTGCCCTGATGTTTCTTTCTATGTCTCTCTTTATCTCAAGTTCGCGGAGAAAGTCATCTCCCGAAATGAGTAATACCTGTCTTAGAATATGTCTGGATATCTGATGGGACCTAGTTCATAAATGAACTCCAAATCCAAACTTCTTAGACTGTATCGTCAACTGAACTTAATCAGTATCCTGCGCCATGCCTCCTCAGTATCCGTTTGGACTACCTGTCCAAAATACTGCCCCTTGTCAGAGGGAAAACTATAACTCTGACAGTCACTCTGTCATCTAGGTCACCTTGGAAGCCTGGAATGATAACCGTCTCCCGAAAGAGTTTGTTGTTATCATATCCCTAGAACATCCACTTGTGTTCTAAAACTGCTTCCGAACGTTCCTCCAGGATTGGATCAATATCAACTTATTGCAGCTCGTGCAAAAACAACATCTGGTGTGGTACTTGACATCTCATGATTGACTCAATTGCCTAAGCAAGTGATCTGCCAATCATGCACATCCCTCTCCCCTTTAGTCTGTAAGACACCTTTAGAGAGGGTGACTCCATCACCTGCAGGTACACTACCGTGCCAGGAGTCGTCCATTCTAAAACACCTTTAGAATGCTGTCTAAGTACCCAGATTGGGAAACTACCCAAATCTAGATCTAAAACCATAGATCTAGTAACCAGAAAGTCTTATATAATATCCAAGTCCTATGTGGAGAAACCGCGGTGTGACAACTAAAGTATAACCGATCGTAGTATAGGAATATCACTTTCTACTCTGTGTATGTCATCCAAATACCAGGACATCACACACTACTACCTTCTTAACAGATCCATCCCCTATTCTGATGAAGTCAAACCTTTGATTGTCACATCAGAAATAGATGATCTATCTCCGCTATATCTGCTTTAGTTCATAAATAGACATAAGCTACTTGTTCACCAATGCTTCCGCTGCTCCTACTGACTACGACAACCCTCTGGCAGAATCGTATACACGTACACTTCTAAAGCTAGTTCAGAACGACGCTATACTCATCCTCCTGCCGGGTCTCACAGTATGGAACAACTGTAGTTTCAAATCTGGATAAACAAGAACCTCCCTGCTACCGTCCTTGAGGCTACCGGAGTACCTCTCGGGTGACTGAGGTTACCCACCATATCTGCGGAGTGGCCAATGGAATGTCAAACCAGATTGATTCTTTAGGTCCTTATCAAATTTTCAGTAATCGTTTGCGGTTCTGGAATCACTTCCAGTTCTACCATACTCCCACTACTGTTTCTGAAAAAATCCATTTTACTAAAACTGTGGCGAGTCAAGAACAATATCACTATTGATCTTCCAGATGGTAGAAAGTCAACCCTCATCATAGCCCGGGTCAACCCACAAACAGCCATTACAGAAACGTGCCTTGAGTTATCCAGAATCTTTTTTTAAGCATAAGCCGGACAACTCCCCGTACCTTAACATCGTTTAAGATATGAACCGTTCTATATCCAATATAGAAATAGAGGCACTGATTTAATTGGAACCAGATTCAAATCATGCAACTGTCTACAGTGCATGTCAACTAAATGGAAGGAGGCCGATCAGCATTACTCAACTTAGGAGTGCTTCCAATTATGAGTAACCTGAAAGAGAAGCAAGTTCTCTTAATCATCACTAACAACTGAATACCATACACAAGTATCTACATCTTCGATCACCTTGAAGAATCCCGATACTTGCAACATTTGGTTCTCTACTTTACTCTTATACCTATAACTTCTCAAAACTTAGACCTTGCATTTCTACGAAACACAAGTCTAAAAACTAGAGAAGTCACAAGTAAACAGAATATAGTACGAGTACCAACCCCTCTTTCCTAATGGACACTGGACAACATACAATACTCTGTATAAGTCCCTTGAGTCTAATAACTCATTCCCTGTGTGTCGTATGTTGAAAACTGTACTTATGGTTAAGAAGAATTACACCGCTGTTTAATGCTCCTTACCTAACCATCCACTGATATAAGTAAATGTCATAGACATAATTTCAAAAAGTTATATCTCACTTTATAAAATAAACGTACAGATATATCAATTTGAAATTGGTGCATTATAACGGATATTCAAAACCAAATATTTGCCGTCCGGCAAACAACCTAGGCGATTTCCTCAAATATCACCAATTACAACGAATCCCGATATAATGAGGATGATCATCCAATTCCCAATAACTTACTCCCACTCATCATCTGTAAAACCATACAGATGTGAGAATCAAAACTGATAAATACATACCCTGGAGTAAGTACTAATTGGGAAATCAGTTTTCTTTTAACAGTACACAGTGAAACTGAAACATGTAAATGTTTCGAAGAGGTATCCGGGTATTCCTAGTAATGCCTCTTCCATTATTAGATTCATAACTATAACCGTATATTTCTTCGCCATATCTCCAAATCCCTTTATATGTCTTTAGTCATTACCTTCTGTACACCCTCTAGGCTGAATAGTTTTCTTCCTTCCCTACCGTTCGGCACCAGCCTATGGTTTGGATGAAGACTATCCAATAAGCATAATGGGTGTACTGTCCTAATCCTAGGAGCACTCGCAACCCGAGAGAAGGTAAAGATAAAAGAAAACTGAATAAAACCTTATTCCTATTTCTCCTGAACCAGAATCCATCCCCGAACTGGAACAAATTCCTTAGAGTTCGTATATAACCATACGATGGAGTATCCAATAAACTGTGGATCTTCGTAGTGATACGGAGTGTTCTGGAGAAATACAAAGGTGATGTAGGATTGGCGAAGATATACTTGGTTTGGTCGTGAATAGCAGTCGCAGTTTACTTTGCCCTCTTTCTAATCCCTTTATTTGTCTTAACTTAATACTTTCTGTATACCACACTTAGGCTAATCGGCTTTCTTCATTCCCTACCGTTCGGCACTAGCCTAAGGTTTGGAAGAAGACTATCCAATAAGCGTAATGGGTATACTATCCCCTAATCCAAAGAGCACTCGCAACCTGAGAGAAGGTAAACGGAAAAGACAACTGAATATCCTATTCGTTTTCTCCAGACCCGAAAACCATCCTCGAATCTGGAACAAGTTCCTTCGAGTTCGTATATACCCATACAATGGTTTTATCTAATGGAAGTGGACGTTCGTAGTAATACGGGGTGTTCTGGAGAAAATGGTAAAAGTAGGAGTGACAATGAGGTATGCAACTCAGACAATCCAAAAGCCAGTGTTTTAAGAAGGCTCGGTTAACTTAGTCAAAGAGTCATAGTCAAGGGTCGGGCCATGGTCGCTGCCGAAAAGAGATAGAAAAGAAACACTCAGCGTGCACTCTAACCTAGATCAGAATGGTTATCAATTTATCTAATCAGGAAACCTCCCACTGTATCGTCAAATTCTCCTCCAAACCTGAAAGAAGAATTAGTCGGGTTCACCCGAGGAGTAAACCAACTCATCAGTGGGAATCGGGATCCAACTATCATCGCATGATAATGTGATGGAATCCACTCATGTTATCACACTTCAAAAGGTATGCGCATGCCTGGCAAGTTTCAGTTTCTTTAGAAACTCCCGATGTGTGTTTTTACCCATAGGACCCAAGTGACCTTGACTGAGCCAAGATATCAAAGGATCCTAGTCAAGTTCAACCCGTCATTAATTTGATTGCATTAGACCCACCCGCACGAGTCCTTGACTGAGCCAAAATGACCGTACGACTGTCCTAACCAATCACATATCCATGAGACAGAAAAGCATTACAGAGCTACCGCACACTACGCTTCGGCTGAGCACGACATACGTAGCACGAATACTAAGCAATACTAATCTGAAATGACAGAGGGCTACGACTGGTTTTTGGCGAAAAACCTTTAGCGTAATGAACTTGATATCGTTGAAGAAACCGGATAGCTTTTTATAAAAATATAGTGGCGAAAAGCTTTGCTAATGAGGTCACTCCCGGTGAAGGGATCTCGGCTCTTTCCCCGTAGAATGAGGTGCAGGATATTGATTGAAAGAATTAAAGTTAACCGCAATCAAGACGGTGTCGCTATGCAGCTAGCCGGTTGAGCACGGGTCGATCCACAGGAAGATGGTTGTATTTCCGTTCTTGTCTTAGACGAGTCAATAAAGAATGAGTATATGTTTGTTCAATCTAACCTATGTGTATTATTTGTAAGTATAAAGTTGTTAAGAAAAAGATACGAAATTGTAAGCTAAAGAAATCCGTACTCAAAACCTTTGAGCCGAGTCTTGACCAATTGAAGCTAGAGCAATCGGCAACAACGTGGATTAGGGGATTTAAGCGCGGTATTCATGGAATCCGGCTTATTTACCCTTGTCCTTCCGTTCTTGTCTCTTGCTTTCGCCTCCGGCCAAACCGAACGCAACCGGTCGCGGTTAGGAATCACCGTTACCTTGTTAGGGTAGGGTGCCTAACGGAGCGCTTGCGTATCGTTTGGACGGAGTTCAATGGAAAACACGGGAAAAGGAAATGAGCAAAGAAACGTTAACTTATAATATCGTATTTCTTCTTAACAATAATAATTACAATCATTCACAAAAAGAACCAAAAAGAGAGAACAAAAAGAACAAAGAAAAGAAAAGATTACAAGCAAGTAATTAAAGTGCATGGTAATAAATTGCAAGTAATTGAGGACAAGAATGAAAAATGCAAGAAAGTAATTACAAGAACCATAGAACTCAAAACAAGCTTGGGATCAATAGCCAGCCCTTAAACTTGCAAGCTCAATCAAGAGGTTGCAAGATCAAGAGAAGGGTAAAGAACTCATGTGAAATGAAGCACTAAAGAGAGAACAAAATGATACAACCCCTTGAGACCAATGACCAAAGCTTAAACTTGCAAGCTCACTTAAGAGGTTGCAAGATCAAGTTAAGGTAGAGAGCTCAAGGGGTAAGCTAAGCAAAATGAATAATACAAAAACCCTCATCTTCATTGATCTTCCACTCAAAAAGCTCTCACTACAATTTTCATGGAGGAAAGAATGAAGAAGAAGAAGAAGACTAAAACCTAACAAAAGAGGCTAAAGAATTTAACACATGAAGAAGACCTTGCACAAAACTGGGCTATTTATAGGCTGCGTACTGAAACCTAGGGCCAAATTCTGACCCAAGATGAAGTTCCCAAACTACCCCTGAAAACTCAACTCTTACAGAGCCATATAGGCCGCGGATCCGCGGCCTAGACGCCATGTTGGCCGCGGATCCGCGGCCATTATGGGGAATTAGGACTTCGTGTTTTTGGGGTTTCTCTGTGCTGCTCTCCTCTGTTGTTCTACATGTACCAAATTGCAAATTGCTTCCACAATTGCTTCAGATCTGCAACAGTCCAAAGTGGCATCAAAAATAATACTTTTGACCTTTTCTCCCTCGAGCTCCGCGCACCCATTGATTCTTGTGCTGCCCCCCTCGTGCTCTGTGCTTGTCCGAGACACGTATGATCACTGTCATATGTCTTGTCTCTGGAACTGGTAAGCGGCACTGGACGGATACGGATGACCGGAAGCCGGCTTTTATCTGCTGTCAACAGATGTTCTGTATTTTGGCGTAACAGTGGAGATTTTGTATCAATTGCGTTATTTTGGACTAGGAACCTGTAGCCTGTAAATATATAGCAAACACGGATTAAAAGCACCTACCTATAAACACACGAGCATAAGAATGGGCGGTATAAAATGCAGTATTCTGTTATGAACAAATACCCCCAAACTTAACTTTTGCTCGTCCCGAGCAAAACCAATTATTCACAAAAATAAAATCCTAACCGCACATTCGCAGGGAACGCGATTGCACTGAGCGTGTGCAACAAGCCGTTAAACCTCTAGGTGTCCCTAGTAGGAGGAGTGTTGTCTCCTGAGGGTTTTCAGCGGATTACACCCACAAAATCCCGTCAAGCTAGTGTCATAAGTTAACATTGATTCTACTCCTACAGTTTAGTATTTACGTTAGAAACTCTATCATCTTAAGTTAGAAATATCCAACCCTAATTTTTCACACCTCCTATCTATTTAACCTTAGGTCCTATACTTTCCAAAAAAGTTTAGAAAGATGTTGGTTCTCCTGAGTTTTCCTTCTAAAGTGCGGCCTCAAATCAGGGATTTTTATCAACTTTACAGAAAACACAAGTCTTATTCTTTATTTCTATCTTTTATCCAAACATCGATTGTATACCCCTACGTGTGTGTGTATTTTCACCCCTACACTCAAGAATTCAATTCAAGCTATAATACCCTTGCCCTAATACCTAATACTACTTCTTTTCATTAAGGATGGACGGATTTGCTCACACACCTTTCATGCGACTATTAATGCTTCTTGAGGCACTAACGACCGATTACTGAATGCGTGAACTTTAAAGCGTAAATAGCAGTTTCCAGGTCTTAACTTTATTCTATTTTTCTTTTTTTTTCTTTTTCTTTTTCTTTTTCAAGACCGGATATATTTTTCAATATGCTCTTTTGGTGTTTAGCTTTAAATACCGTTTTTTCTTTCATACTAGGTTTTCAGGCAAGAGTATTTCTAGGTATCCTCTACTATCCCAAATTTCAAGGTGCGTGTAAGTGCAGTTTGTAGGGTATATACTTTCTAAATTTGAACTCAAGAAAAGAAATTATTTTTCAGACTTATCCTTCAGTAAAGCTTCAATACTTTCCCTTCATCTTGACTTAACTCAAGAACTGAACTCAAGACTACCTATTTCTCAAAAAAAACTGTAAGGACGTATAATCACCAAGTTTAAACAGAATGAGGGTTATTTTTAGGGTTTTCAAATTCTAAGCCTAGAATTTAGTTATTTCTATCATATCAACTAAATTTTCGGAATAGAGATCTAAGTTACCCTATTAGCTAACTTGACGACAAAGTTTTTATATTTTTGGAAAATTTTCGATTTTTGTGGGTTTTTAAATAAGGTATGCAAATGCAAAATATACAAATGAATGTGAAGGAAGAAAGCTTACCGAGCACACCCCCAAGCTTAAACTTGACAGTGCCCTCACTGTCAGGCTATACCAAGAGGGTCAAAATTGTCGGCGCTCTCCCTAAAAACAAATTATATACAAAAAGGAAAACATAAAATATATACAAAAAGGGTCCCCCCCAAACTTAAGTAAAATAGTGTTTCCACTGTTAACCGTTGAAGTTCAGGATTAGGGGGGAAAGAACAGTGTCAAGCTATACAAGGCCTTACACAGGCCAAAAGTTAACACCAACCATTCAAAGATCTTATCGTGATAAAGCAGTGGCTGGTGAAAGAAGGCGTAGAGAAAAGAGATGGAGAATACGCGAGACCATATACGGAGAGAAGCGGGATACGGTCTCCCACTGTGGTTGCCACCGATGTGTGAAAAGCGATTGTGCTAATATATTTACCCGTCGAGAAATGGGGTCAAATTCCTCAAGATTCGTGAGAAACCATGGGTACGCCGAACTTGGTAAACCAGACATATGAAATGAGAGCGAGACGGGTCCTTGCAAGGTCGGAACGATGGAAAGGATGGAGGGAAGTGGTTGAGGAAGGTTATCGGTTAAAGGTTCAGGAGGGTGTACACAGTCAGTGGAAGGGATAGGATGAATTGGAAAATCCGACTCATCAATTATAACTGGTTCATCCTCAAAACTATCCTCAGAATTCTCCTCAAAGTTAAGCTCATCCATGCCTTTATCATCAATATCAAGACGCATATGAAGTTCGGGAAAAACATTTAATGACTCGGGATGATGATTTGAAGAGAAAAACTCAGCCAAATCTATGGGTTCATCATCCAAAATATTCCCAGCGTCAATATCCTCAATCAAGTGAAAATCAATATTCTCAGACACCTCATCAAAAGCATGGATTTCAATCAATTCAGGTTCTAAGATGGAGGTGTAGAGGTCAAAAGGATTGGGTGTGGTTTCACTTGGCAAGGTCCCTTCACAATCTGGCAAATCAAACACTATAAAGTCGCACAACTCATTAAACATTCTATCTTCAACTGATAATTCATTTGGGACACTTGATAGACTTTCAACACAGGAGTTGTGGGATTCAATTTGAGACGGGTAGGTTTGATTTGGAAGGGTATACAGCTCACTTTCTCCTCTCAAATTCTCAGCCTGTCCTACCGCCTCATCATACATTGGAAAATTTGGAGCTAGCTGGAAACTAGCTACCGGGTCAGTAGGTTGTATGAGAGCGGCCATGGACGCATTCAAATCCATCATCTGTTGGCTTAACGCTACCCTAAAGTCTTCCAACGACTGTTCCAGACTAGACATGGGTTGTGAAGGGGTTTCCGTAAAAGATTCAAAGTTGTTTGGATACTGAAAACTCCCAAATGGAGGTTCTGAAGTAATGTCTAAGGAAGGTGCAAAAGTAGGGTAGGATTGGTAGGAATTGAATGGCTGGACAGGAGCAGGATCAACATTTGGATAGGAAGGTGAATGGAATTGTTGATCCCAAGAACTTGAAGTGGTGAAAGGAGTGAAAGATCGGCTACGGGATTGTTCAATACGTTCAGCGATGGACAAAGGACGACTTGCAAAAGGGGTATCAACATAAGCGGGTGCGGGAGGTTGACAAGGTTGATACAAAGTGGAATGAGGAGTGCAAGTGTTTGTCCTAGCCGCTGCTATGCGATCTTTCAGTGAAACTTTGGGCATGGAGGGATCGTTCGATGTTCGGCCAAAGTAAGAACCGTAAGAAGTAATGTCTGGTTGTGGGTACCAAAGTTCGGCAAGAGTTTTGCGAGGTGGAGTACCCATGATATGAAGAGAGAAAGAAAGAAAGAAAGGCAGAGAAAAGGAGGGGAAAAAGAATGTGATATTTTTAATTTTTTTTTAGTTATTAAAAGAATGAAATATACACAAAAAAAAATGTGGACAAAAACAATCACGACACAAAAATACCACACACCTAATCGTTCTAGGGTTCACCTAGGTCAACTAGACCAGCTCCAGAACTTGATTGTCGAAGTAAAACCGTGTCGAGAAACGGGCTCAAGATACACTGATCACGAGGCCAGGTAAGTGCAGAAATAAGGGGAGGTTTTCCAACGCTTTCGCGAAGTTCCTTAATTAAATAACCCTTTCTCTTTTGGCGGTTTCGCCGTTAACACTTTCCTAGACACCCCGTAAACAATATACCGTTAAGCGAGGTTCTAAACACAGTTAACTTCTCCTAGTGAGCGCGAAGTCCTTAAGGCCTAAAGTCTAGTTTCTTTTAAATTTTGTGCGGGTAAACGTTATGCTCAAGTTCGTGATTTGTGGGCCACGGAAAAGGTGATGAAATCCTTTGCCGTATATTGTGGGGTTCGCTTGCCCGTAAGTCCGTATTAATGTATGCAATGCGCAATTCAATAAAAATTCTATAAAGAATCAAACAATCGTTTTTTAGTTTAAGCACGGCACTGCAACAAATACGGGTTAGTCAATTTTTAGCGTTTGCTAGCGAACTTGCAAAGAATCCTGCAAAGAATAGTATATTGGATGCGTCGGATTTGGGAAGAAGGTGTTAGTAAAGTACGTACCGTTAAGTTTTTGGGTTAAGAAACCCCCGTTGAATCAAATCCGGTAAGCTTGAAAAGTTCGCTTGCGCGGGTCAAACTATCCGGATCTTTGGCACTGTACTTCGTAATCACCTTAACCTTGAACGTACACTTTGCTCCCACAATCGCAGTTTGCAAATCCGCAAAAATCTGCACTCTTGCCCACAAAAATGATCAAAAAAAAACAAAAAGAAGAATTTTTTTTATTTATAAATATATACAAAAAGAATATTAACCCGAATAACAAGAAAGAAAATACGCTACCGTCTCCCCGGCAACGGCGCCATTTGATTGAAAGAATTAAAGTTAACCGCAATCAAGACAGTGTCGCTATGCAGCTAGCCGGTTGAGCACGGGTCGATCCACAGGGAGATGCTTGTATTTCCGTTCTTGTCTTAGACGAGTCAATAAAGAATGAGTATATGTTTGTTCAATCTAACTTATGTGTATTATTTGCAAGTATAAAGTTGTTAAGAAAAAGATACGAAATTGTAAGCTAAAGAAATCCGTACTCAAAACCTTTGAGCCGAGTCTTGACCAATTGAAGCTAGAGCAATCGGCAACAACGTGGATTAGGGGATTTAAGCGCGGTATTCGTGGAATCCGGCTTATTTACCCTTGTCCTTCCGTTCTTGTCTCTTGCTTTCGCCTCTGGCCAAACCGAACGCAACCGGTCGCGGTTAGGAATCACCATTACCTTGTTAGGGTAGGGTTCCTAACGGAGCGCTTGCGTATCGTTTGGGTGGAGTTCAATGGAAAATACGGGAAAACGAAATGAGCAAAGAAACGTTAACTTATAATATCGTATTTCTTCTTAACAATAATAATCACAATCATTCACAAAAAGAACCAAAAAGAGAGAACAAAAAGAACAAAGAAAAGAAAAGATTACAAACAAATAATTAAAGTGCATGGTAATAAATTGCAAGTAATTAAAGAAAAGAATGAAAAATGCAAGAAAGTAATTACAAGAACCATAGAACTCAAAACAAGCATGAGATCAATAGCCAACCCTTAAACTTGCAAGCTCAATCAAGAGGTTGCAAGATCAAGAGAAGGGTAAAGAACTCATGTGAAATGAAGCACTAAAGAGAGAACAAAATGATACAACCCCTTGAGACCAATGACCAAAGCTTAAACTTGCAAGCTCACTTAAGAGGTTGCAAGATCAAGTTAAGGTAGAGAGCTCAAGGGGTAAGCTAAGCAAAAAGAATAATACAAAAAACCCTCATCTGCATTGATCTTCGACTCAAAAAGCTCTCACTACAATTTTCATGGAGGAAAGAATGAAGAAGAAGAAGAAGAAGACTAAAACCTAACAAAAGAGGCTAAAGAATTTAACACATGAAGAAGACCCTTGGCTTGCACAAAACTGGGCTATTTATAGGCTGCGTGCTGAAACCCTAGAGCCAAATTCTGACCCAAGATGAAGTTCCCAAACTACCCCTGAAAACTCAACTCCTACAGAGCCATATAGGCCGCGGATCCGCGGCCTAGACGCCATGTTGTCCGCGGATCCGCGGCCATTATGGGGAATTGGGACTTCGTGTTTTTGGGGTTTCTCTGTGCTGCTCTCCTCTGTTGTTCTACATGTACCAAATTGCAAATTGCTTCCACAATTGCTTCAGATCTGCAACAGTCCAAAGTGGCATCAAAAATAATACTTTTGACCTTTTCTCCCTCGAGCTCCGCGCACCCATTGATTCTTGTGCTGCCCCCTCGTGCTCTGTGCTTGTCCGAGACACGAATGATCACTGTCATATGTCTTGTCTCTGGAATTGGTAAGCGGCACTGGACGGATACGGATGACCGGAAGCCGGCTTTTATCTGCTGTCAACAGATGTTCTGTATTTTGGCGTAACAGTGGAGATTTTGTATCAATTGCGTTATTTTAGACTAGGAACCTGTAGCCTGTAAATATATAGCAAACACGGATTAAAAGCACCTACCTATAAACACACGAGCATAAG
This sequence comes from Agapanthus africanus, assembly GCA_030015575.1. Taxonomy (NCBI): domain Eukaryota; kingdom Viridiplantae; phylum Streptophyta; class Magnoliopsida; order Asparagales; family Amaryllidaceae; genus Agapanthus; species Agapanthus africanus. The sequence goes on from CM057339.1 coordinate 710,076,554, forward strand.
AATGGGCGGTATAAAATGCAGTATTCTGTTATGAACAGATATTCTAACTGAATACCGCGATGGAAAGAAAAAGGTAATCGGCTATAGTGAAGTTATTATCCTGACGCAAACTTCTGTCCAAGGGGTCACTCCCGGTGAAGGGATCTCAGCCCTTGCCTCGTCGACTGAGGTGCTGGATATTCATTACCGAATACAACTGTGCAAAACAAAAGAGAACGTCCTTGCAATAACAGCTTTTTTTTTTGAAAAATGTTCCAACAACATCAGAATTGGTTTGTTTAGCTTTCATTGATCCGAATCAATGCAGTCCCATCAATTAATCACACCATAAAAGAACGAAAATATGATGTACGTATATGCCATCCGCATTCGCCACTGGGTCCCGTCATCACCAGTTAGGTTACTTAACTAACGACAGAGCGAGGACTGGACTAGCGCGGGTGTAAAACATATAACATCTACTAGTATATATATCAATATATAATATTCGCTCAAGGCGTGATAAAATGCAACATCACAGAAATGTAATAAGCATCACAGAACAATACAGATAATCTGGGATCCCCGGGTTTCATAGAGCAGCTACTGAAACCCGACGTTCCCCTGGTCGTGTGGATAGCCTGTGCAATGAAATCCTAGACCCCTACGGGCGCGGCAAGTTACCCGCCAAAACTTGAAGCGAGGCAGCCCCCTTCAACAACGTGAATGGACCACCCAACACTTCACGAAATCCGGTAACTTGAGCACCCCTCCTGTCACGACCCGCAGGGTACGGAACGTGACTGGCATTTAAATTAAGAAACGTCTCAAGGCGTCCGTAAAATAAGTAAGCCAAAACCCAGAAATCAAAACCAAATAAGCAAAAGAGTGAAGGAAAACCAATCAATTGAAAGCGAGTTTATCAAATAAGTCATATCAAGCCTTTTTAAAAGCAATATTAATTTTTCCGAAAATTTCGGCAGAGTCTCCTATGTAAATACTGGCCCCCAAAATGGGTACAACAAGAATATATATAAATACAACAAATAAGGCATCCCCAAGCGGGAGCTAGCTCTTCGCCACAAGGCGGTCACAAATCCCACGCAATATAAATCAGCAATGTGCGTAATAAACATAAAAAGCACAAGTAAAATATCAGGTCGACTCAAGTGAGCTCGACCCCAAAATACAGCATAAAAAGTCCACAAATCTCACAGTCTCATCTCTAGGTCAAAATACAACAATACTGGTAGATACGATAGATGGAGTACTCTAGATACAAATAATATACAAGGTGGTACAAAATAATGATACAACCCACCTACGAGCAAAAGCCTCGAGTCTAGGAAAAAGAGGCAAAAGAAGCAAGTGCGCCCGCCGCTACTATACTGACGGAGCGGACCTGCAAAAGGCTATGGCACAACGGGGGTGAGTTGCCAACTCGTGAGTAATAAATAACATCTATATAGGCTATCGCAAGCATGCACACAAGCATCCTAGCATCTATAATACAGGTATGGCAGGATATACTAGCAGATATGTATGCAACATGAATGTACTAGCAGGTATGTATGCAATTATGAATCAACTCGTGATCTGAATGTGTAAGTATAAGAAATCATATTTTTCCTTTAGGAATCTCTTTTGAAATATCAGCACAATACCAATAGAATCAACAAGAATCTGTGTCCAGCATCGACACCTCAAAACTGTCTCAATCTCATGTATCCGTATCATAGTATCTCTGGCCTCAGCCGTCCGGCTGACCCATCTCAAATATCAATATCTCATCATCTCGCGGCCACGGTCGGTATCCTCTGGATATCCGCCGTGCCAAAACAGTCACCGGTAGGTAGTCCATCCCCTGCCAGGCTCAACGTCAACAACACGATCCTCTTGCCCCGGGGTACCTTACCGGGCCCACCATGTACCCGTGACGGTTCCTCCACTCCTCGACACGGATCTCGAAAACCACAGAAAACTCATGGTGGACGATACTTTACATCACTAGAAAACCGCAACTTTTTATATTTTAAAAGATCATAAGTTGTAAATTTTGCGGCTTTCCCCGAAATCCAGAAATATCATAAATCTCAAAAAATCATCATAAGTGCATATGTCAATGATAATGAATGTATATGGTATCAATAACCATGTTGCAATGTATGATTAATAAACTAGGCATGAACAATTGATGTAATGGTATACATGCACATGAATAGCAATTCTACAATGTTATTTTAAGGATTTATTGCAATAGTACAGGTTTAAGTATCAAATATGGTGACAACATTCTAGATTATAAGTTATCTAGTGTCGTGACATGGCAATTACCAGGGCGTGTGTGTTCGCATGAATAGTGCTCGTGCTGCATATAAAAACTCTGGCAATGGTGCAGGTGTCCTATAGAATGGGTTCGCATATGTCTGACAATATAAAGCATGGATGTAGCAAGATGTTACGCAAGCATTTACTCCTAATTACTAATATCACTAGAAATCTTTAAACTACTTAAACTATCGGGCGACTTGCGCCATCCGAACGATAGTCCCCCGTAGATGTTACATCTACTCACCGGAATCCCCAGCTAGCTATGTCCAATCACCGCCTTTCCTTTTCATGCCGCGTCCGAAGTCTCCGCGACCGAACCTGGAATTTGCACCAATACAAAACATAAGGTTACATATCATGAAACGATACAAATCCCAACGAAAACATCAACGTTCACGAGTTAGGCACAACGTGCACAAGGTGCGCGGAACACACACGAAAATCACAAAAACTAGCTATAATCGTCGTTTTGGGATGCCCGGCAAAACTAAAACCCGATCACACAAAATTCCGCACTCACACATCCTAAATGTCATAGGATATGCTAAAAATATAATCAAGTTATCACAATTAATTCATCACATAAATTTATATAAAAACTAGTAAGCATTTACATTCCAAAAATCGGTGCAAACATCGCCGATTTGCGACAAAAAAGACTATAACCTAGCAAGAACATCTAACCGCATAACTAGTTAGCCACAACACTATAATTACAACACAACAACCATGCTTCAACCTATATCCATACACAAACCCCTTTCTTGATTTTTCTAAATAGCAAATTAAATCCAATTTCACACTTGAAATACCTAAATTAACACAAATAAAATCCCACATAAGAAAATTAACCTCTTAGATTAGTTTAGCAAAATAACTAGATAGAAAAATAGATTTAATTAGCCTAGTAATGGTGTGCTAAAAACCAAGTTCATATCTAACTACCCTCTTTAAAAAAAACTAGATTAGAAATTAACAAAAGATTTAACACTAAACAATTTCGAGGTTCTAATTAGCACACTTAAGCAACAATGTAACCATTTGATTAGAAGTTATACCTCAAAAGTTCAATCCTAAGCTTGCTAAAGCCTCCCAAGACAGATCCTTTCTCCAAGATTTAAACCAATTTGGGCTTGAAAAGAGATAGAATAAGATTTTTTGTTGAATTTGTGAAGAAAATTAGGGATTTCGGTGGATTTTTGGATGAAATTGAAGCAAAAAGGAGATGAAGAATTTGGGGAAAAAGAAAAGGGGGCTGCTGCTGGTTGCTCTCGGCCAAGTGGGAAGGGAGTGGGGGAGAATGGTGTGGGATTGTGGAATTTTCTCCAAGTCAAAGCCCATTCCATTCACAAGTACACCATACTCTAAATTACAATATTTTAATCATTTTCATACCATTTCCACACAAGAATTGAAATCAAAAAATGGATGGAGTTTCTTGCTATGGTGGGGCCGGCCACAAGAGGAGAGGAATGAGTGAGAGTGATTTTACAAAAATTTCTATGCAAAAAGACCCCCCACAAGTCAAAAATTACAAGTTTTAGCTCAAAATAAATATATTTTTGTTTTCCATAATAAAAACCCATTAAAACTTGAAATAAAATACTAAAAATTTATATTACAACTAGATTTTAATTAACATGATTTTAAAGCTTAAAATTAGCCCATTTAAATTTGTATTTATCGCTAATTTAATGTATTTTTTTACCGGCTTAAAATAATATTAAAAATTGAAAAATTAGGGAAAATTTTTAAACGACCAGAATTTTATAAGTAACTCATTAGCTACTAAAAACTAGCAATTACCTATCCAAATTAGGTATAATTAGGCCTAAACTGCAAAATAACAAAAAAGACGATTTACGGAAAAATACCAAATTTTCACCGATTTTCGGGAAAACACCAAAACGACTTTTCAAGGCGCTACAATCTTCCCCCCTTAAAGAAATTCGATCCCCGAATTTAAAAATTTAACTACGCGTACCTTCAAAGAGATGGGGATATTTCTTCCTCATCTCGTCCTCGGTCTCCCAGGTAACCTCCTCGCTGCTCGGGCTACGCCAAAGGACCTTGACGGTCGGTATAACTTTCGATCTCAATTTCTTCACCTGTCGATCCAGGATGACCACCGGCTGCTCTGCAAAAGAAAGGTTGCGCTCTAGCTGGACTGTCGGGTGCTGAATCGCATGCGAAGGGTCGTGAAGGTACTTGCGGAGCATCAAAACATGGAAGACGGGGTGAACATCGGGAAAGCTGGGTGGAAGAGCCAAACGATACGCAACTGCGCCGACACGTTCGAGGATCTTCAAGGGACCCACAAATCTGGGACTAAGCTTTCCTTTTCGCCCAAAACGCATCACGCCCTTCATCGGAGAGACCCTCAGAAAAACATGATCGCCAACTGCGAACTCTAGTCTGCGACGGCGCCTGTCTGCATACGATTTCTGTCTATTCTGAGCCGCTCTCATCCGATCTCGAATCAACTGTATCTTCGTGGTCGTCTCTTCCACAAGCTGCGGCCCCAAAATACTGCCCTCACTGAGCTCTGTCCAACAGACGGGCGATCTACATCTCCTCCCATACAATGTCTCGAAAGGTGCCATCTGAATAGTATCCTGGAAGCTGTTGTTGTAGGAGAACTCCACTAATGGTAAATGATGATTCCAGCTACCTCCGAAGTCTAAAACGCATGCTCGGAGCATGTCCTCAAGAGTCTGAATGGTCCGCTCTGACTGGCCGTCGGTCTGCGGATGATATGCTGTGCTGAAACTCAAACGAGTGCCCAATGCCTCCTGAAGTCGCTGCCATAGTCGGCTGGTAAACTGGGTGCCTCTGTCGGACACGATACACGTCGAGACTCCATGTAGTCGTACGATCTCGTCGATATAAATCTGGGCATACTGAGCAAAACTGAAAGTTGTCTTCACTGGAAGAAAGTGAGCCGCTTTCGTCAAACGATCCACGATCACCCAAATGGAGTCATACCCTCGACTGGTCCTGGGTAAACCCACAATGAAGTCCATAGAAATTTGCTCCCATTTCCACTCCCGAATGGGCAAAGGCTGCAACTCTCCCGCGGGCCTCTGGTGCTCGGCCTTGACTTGCTGACAAGTCAGGCATCTCGATACGAAATCTGTGACGTCCTTCTTCATTCCATCCCACCAGTAAACATCTCGCAAATCGTGGTACATCTTGGTCGAACCCGGATGTACGCTGTATGTCGATCTATGCGCCTCCTCAAGAATCTCATGCCGCAGCCCCTCGTAATCTGGTACGCACAATCGATTCCCAAATCGCAGTACTCCCTGATCATCGATCACGAACTCGGAATCTCTGCCCTGCCTAATCTGCTCCATGATCTCTGAAAGACGGTCATCGCTGCGCTGTGCCTCTCGAATACGGTCAAGTAACTGCGGACATGCACGAACATGCGCAAGCTGTCCCCCTATCGGAGTGCACTCGAACTCAACCCGGCTGTCGCATAAAGTCTGCCAATCTGCCGACGACTGCCTCTGTACTGCGCGCAAACAAGATAAACTACCCCCGGGCCTCCTGCTCAAAGCATCCACCACTACATTAGCCTTGCCCGGGTGATACAAAATCTCGCAATCATAGTCCTTTACTAGTTCCATCCAACGGCGCTGTCTGAGATTCAGGTCTCGCTGCTGAAATATATACTTTAAGCTCTTGTGATCAGTGAATATCTGACACGACTCGCCGTATAGGTAATGTCGCCAGATCTTAAGTGCAAAGACCACTGCAACCATCTCTAAATCATGAGTGGGGTAGTTCTGTTCATGACTCTTCAACTGCCGTGAAGCATACGCAATCACCCTGTCATGCTGCATCAATACGCACCCTAGCTCCACTCGTGAAGCATCACAATAAACCACGAATCCGCCTGATCCTGAAGGCAAAGATAATACCGGCGCCGTAGTCAAACAAGTCCGTAGCTGCTGAAAACTGTGCTCGCACTCCTCCGTCCAAACGAAAGGAACTCCCTTCCGGGTCAATCCGGTCAAAGGTGCAGCAATACGGGAGAAATCCTGAACGAATCGCCTGTAGTAGCCAGCCAGGCCTAAGAAACTACGGATCTCCGTAACTGATGTCGGTCTGGGACACTGCTGAACGGCTTCAATCTTCTTCGGGTCCACAAATATGCCATCTCTCGTAATCACGTGACCCAAGAATCCGACGCTGTCCAACCAGAATGAACACTTGGAAAATTTTGCGAAAAGCTGGTGCTCCCTCAAAGTCTGCAACGTAATTCGCAAGTGCTGCTCATGCTCCTCTCTGCTTTGGGAATACACCAAAATATCGTCGATAAACACGATGATGAACAAGTCAAGATACGGCCTGAATGTACGGTTCATCAAATCCATGAATGCAGCTGGGGCGTTGGTGAGTCCGAACGACATCACCAGAAGCTCATAGTGGCCGTAGCGCATGCGGAAAGCTGTCCTCGGTATATCCTCCTGTCGAACTCGTAGCTGATGGTATCCTGATCGCAAATCGATCCTCAAGTATATCCTGTCCCCTGAAGCTGGTCGAAAAAAATCGTCGATGCGTGGCAACGGATATCTGTTCCGCACGGTAACCTTGTTCAGCTGGCGGTAGTCGATACATAAGCGCAAACTTCCGTCCTTCTTCTTGACAAACAGGACCGGAGCACCCCATGGAGAAACACTGGGTCGAATAAGCCCTTTATCTAAAAAATCCTGTAACTGATCCTTCAGCTCTCTAAGCTCTGCCGGGGCCATCCGATAAGGCGGTATAGAAATAGGCCCCGAGCCGGGAATCAATTCAATGCAGAACTCAACGTCGCGCTCAGGCGGTAGCCCAGGCAGCTCGTCAGGGAAAACATCAGGGAACTCACAAACAATCGGGACCCGGTCCAAATGAACCTCTGCAGCTCGATTATCATAAATATACGCTAAGAATCCCTGACATCCCTTCCGCCAGAGCTGACGAGCGTGAAGAGACGAAATCAAGCTGGGAAGGGTGACGCTGCGGTCTCCCTGAATAACAAGGATTGGCTTTCCCGGAAAGCTAAATCTGACAGCTTTCTCACGGCAGTCCACAGAATCATAACAAGTGGCTAGCCAATCCATGCCCAAAAGCACATCAAATTCCAACATATCGAGGAGAATCAAATCAACCGACGAGTCCCTCTCCCCGATACGAACGGAACACAATCGAAACACAAAACGAGCGACAAACGACTCGCCTACCGGGGTAATAACAACAAGCGGCTGATCTAACGACGACGACTCACGGCCCAACATCGGTGCAAAGTGTGTAGATACGTACGAATGTGTGGAACCTGGGTCGAATAATACCCGTGCGTCGAAAGAGCAAACTGGCAAGGTACCTGTCACAACGGCGTTGGATGCCTGCGCATCCTGCGGTGTCAAAGCGAACACTCGGGCCTGTCTTCCACCGATAGTGGGCTGTCCTCGGCCTCGGCCTCTGCCTCCTCGTCCCCTCTGGATAGGACCGCCGCGTCCACGGCCTCTGGGTGCACCTATCTGACATGGAGCATCGCCAGTGGTAGGAAGTAGAGCTCTCTGAGGAGGAGGTGGTGATGGTGGTAGGGTAACATGTGGAACTTTCGCCGCTCCCTGTTGTCTCACCGGACAGTCTCTGATACGATGATGCAGGCTACCACACCAAAAACATCCTAACCATGGCTGCTGACCATAAGGGTGAAGGCGATACAACTGGCCCCTAAAGAATCCGTCACGGCCTCTGCGAACACGCCTAGGTGCTAACATATCAGTGCGAATCCGACTCGGTCTCGAAATGACCATAGGGGGCGTAGTATCCGATCTCTGCGCTCGATTGACCCCTACTAAGGATCCCACCATCTGTCGTAGCTCCTGCAAACCTCCCATCATCTGTCGTAGCTCCTCCATACCAGACTCTAGCCTGTCCATGCGACCTGGGGAATGCAGATCAGTCTGTCCCTGAGGCATAAGTATACCCCCCTGCTCGGTCCTCGTCTCGGACGAGCCTGCTCGGATCTCATCTCGGGCGGCAGCCCTCTGTGCTCTCATAGCCTTCGGCGGCATAGTGGCTGTTACAAGAACAGGATGATAAGAACAGCGTAATAGAATCATAAGATACACGGAATTGAAGAAGGAATTTCAAGCAAGTATATCCTAAAGTCACCTAGGCGGAGTACCGTATCGCAAGTATGCCGCGGACATACGCACGCTGCGTTACCCTGCTTAAGTTACTTACTCCATCTACCAAGGGTCATCCTACACTCAAAAATGTAAAACCTATCGCTCTGATACCAACTTTGTCACGACCCACAGGGTACGGAACGTGACTGGCATTTAAATTACGAAACGTCTCAAGGCGTCCGTAAAATAAGTAAGCCAAAGCCCAGAAATCAAAACCAAATAAGCAGAAGAGTGAAGGAAAACCAATCAATTGAAAGCGAGTTTATTAAATAAGTCATATCAAGCCTTTTTAAAAGCAATATTAATTTTTCCGAAAATTTCGGCAGAGTCTCCTTTGTAAATACTGGCCCCCAAAATGGGTACAACAAGAATATATATAAATACAACAAATAAGGCATCCCCAAGCGGGAGCTAGCTCTTCGCCACAAGGCGGTCACAAATCCCACGCAATGTAAATTAGCAATGTACGTAATAAACATAAAAGGCACAAGTAAAATATCATGTCGACTCAAGTGAGCTCGACCCCAAAATACAGCATAAAAAGTCCACAAATCTCACAGTCTCATCTCTAGGTCAAAATACAACAATACTGGTAGATACGGTAGATGGAGTACTCTAGATACAAATAATATACAAGGTGGTACAAAATAATGATACAACCTACCTACGAGCAAAAGCCTCGAGTCCAGGAAAAAAGAGGCAAAAGAAGCAAGTGCGCCCGCCGCTACTGTACTGACGGAGCGGACCTGCAAAAGGCTATGGCACAACGGGGGTGAGATGCCAACTCGTGAGTAATAAATAACATCTATATAGGCTATCGCAAGCATGCACACAAGCATCCTAGCATCTATAATACAGGTATGGCAGGATATACTAGCAGGTATGTATGCAACATGAATGTACTAGCAGGTATGTATGCAATTATGAATCAACTCGTGATCTGAATGTGTAAGTATAAGAAATCATATTTTTCCTTTAGGAATCTCTTTTGAAATATCAGCACAATACCAATAGAATCAACAAGAATCTGTGTCCAGCATCGACACCTCAAAACTGTCTCAATCTCATGTATCCGTATCATAGTATCTCTGGCCTCAGCCGTCCGGCTGACCCATCTCAAATATCAATATCTCATCATCTCGCGGCCACAGTCGGTATCCTCTGGATATCCGCCGTGCCAAAACTGTCACCGGTAGGTAGTCCATCCCCTGCCAGGCTCAACGTCAACAACACGATCCTCTTGCCCCGGGGTACCTTACCGGGCCCACCATGTACCCGTGACGGTTCCTCCACTCCTCGACACGGATCTCGAAAACCACAGCAAACTCATGGTGGACGACACTTTACATCACTAGAAAACCGCAACTTTTTATATTTTAAAAGATCATAAGTTGTAAATTTTGCGGCTTTCCCCGAAATCCAGAAATATCATAAATCTCAAAAAATCATCTTAAGTGCATATGTCAATGATAATGAATGTATATGGTATCAATAACCATGTTGCAATGTATGATTAATAAACTAGGCATGAACAATTGATGTAATGGTATACATGCACATGAATAGCAATTCCACAATGTTATTTTAAGGATTTATTGCAATAGTACAGGTTTAAGTATCAAATATGGTGACAACATTCTAGATTATAAGTTATCTAGTGTCGTGACATGGCAATTACCAGGGCGTGTGTGTTCGCATGAATAGTGCTCGTGCTGCATATAAAAACTCTGGCAATGGTGCAGGTGTCCTATAGAATGGGTTCGCATATGTCTGACAATATAAAGCATGGATGTAGCAAGATGTTACGCAAGCATTTACTCCTAATTACTAATATCACTAGAAATCTTTAAACTACTTAAACTATCGGGCGACTTGCGCCATCCGAACGATAGTCCCCCGTAGATGTTACATCTACTCACCGGAATCCCCAGCTAGCTATGTCCAATCACCGCCTTTCCTTTTCGTGCCGCGTCCGAAGTCTCCGCGACCGAACCAGGAATTTGCACCAATACAAAACATAAGGTTACATATCATGAAACGACACAAATCCCAACGAAAACATCAACGTTCACGAGTTAGGCACAACGTGCACAAGGTGCGCGGAACACACACGAAAATCACAAAAACTAGCTATAATCGTCGTTTTGGGATGCCCGGCAAAACTAAAACCCGATCAAACAAAATTCTGCACTCACACATACTAAATGTCATAGGATATGCTAAAAATATAATCAAGTTATCACAATTAATTCATCACATAAATTTATATAAAAACTAGTAAGCATTTACATTCCAAAAATCGGTGCAAACATCGCCGATTTGCGACAAAAAAGACTACAACCTAGCAAGAACATCCAACCGCATAACTAGTTAGCCACAACACTATAATTACAACACAACAACCATGCTTCAACCTATATCCATACACAAACCCCTTTCTTGATTTTTCAAAATAGCAAATTAAATCCAATTTCACACTTGAAAAACCTAAATTAACACAAATAAAATCCCACATAAGAAAATTAACCTCTTAGATTAGTTTAGCAAAATAACTAGATAGAAAAATAGATTTAATTAGCCTAGTAATGGTGTGCTAAAAACCAAGTTCATATCTAACTACCCTCTTTAAAAAAACTAGATTAGAAATTAACAAAATATTTAACACTAAACAATTTCGAGGTTCTAATTAGCACACTTAAGCAACAATGTAACCATTTGATTAGAAGTTATACCTCAAAAGTTCAATCCTAAGCTTGCTCAAGCCTCCCAAGACACCTCCTTTCTCCAAGATTTAAACCAATTTGGGCTTGAAAAGAGATAGAATAAGGTTTTGTGTTGAATTTGTGAAGAAAATTAGGGATTTCGGTGGATTTTTGGATGAAATTGAAGCAAAAAGGAGATGAAGAATTTGGGGAAAAAGAAAAGGGGGCTGCTGCTGGTTGCTCTCGGCCAAGTGGGAAGGGAGTGGGGGAGAATGGTGTGGGATTGTGGAATTTTCTCCAAGTCAAAGCCCATTCCATTCACAAGTACACCATACTCTAAATTACAATATTTTAATCATTTTCATACCATTTCCACACAAGAATTGAAATCAAAAAATGGATGGAGTTTCCTGTTGTGGTGGGGCCGGCCACAAGAGGAGAGGAATGAGTGAGAGTGATTTTACAAAAATTTCTATGCAAAAAGACCCCCCACAAGTCAAAAATTACAAGTTTTAGCTCAAAATAAATATATTTTTGTTTTCCATAATAAAACCCGTTAAAACTTGAAATAAAATACTAAAAATTTATATTACAACTAGATTTTAATTAACATGATTTTAAATCTTAAAATTAGCCCATTTAAATTTGTATTTATCGCTAATTTAATGTATTTTTTTACCGGCTTAAAATAATATTAAAAATTGAAAAATTAGGGAAAATTTTTAAACGACCAGAATTTTATAAGTAACTCATTAGCTACTAAAAACTAGCAATTACCTATCCAAATTAGGTATAATTAGGCCTAAACTGCAAAATAACAAAAAAGACGATTTACGGAAAAATACCAAATTTTCACCGATTTTCGGGAAAACACCAAAACGACTTTTCAAGGCGCTACACCTCCTTGGGTCAACCTGTACCCCCTACGAGTGCGTCGAATAGCCCGCCAATTCTAGAGTAAAGCCCCCTCCGTCTCAAAGCCATGAGATGCGGGCTCGTTGCCCTCTAGAACCCGGCTATCCGTGCACCCCTCCGCGGGGTAATCCTAGTACAGAAAGTAAAATATATACACAGCGGGTATATCGACCTCAGCCCGGTCGTGCCCCAAAAGAATAATATACAAACAGGCAGTGACGGCAGTCCACATGTCGGACGCTCGCCCCGCAATATCAAATGTACAAATACAACCAAACTGTACTACCATTGCATCCAGGCTATCCACCACGACAAATCCGGAACATCACAGCACAACACAGAACATCAACGTGAATGTCACGTTCGCAAATCCTTTTAAAAGAATTATAGAAATTAGACTGGATTTACCGATCAAATGACATTCACGGTCGCAGATATAATGTAAATACTGTGAACTAACATGTTTAAAATTTTCGATCGGCAAAATTTCCAGAAGTGGGCCCCAAGCACAATACCCAGTACTCAAATAAATCTGGGCCCAAAATAAACATTCCAGAAACCCCAATTCCATGTCAGAGACTACTGTACAAAATTTGGTGCAATGATGACATATTCTTGCGGCGCAACCGCGGCCAACACATGGTTATGGCCGCGGTTCCGCGAGGACACTGTAGCCTCATGGTACCAAATTTTTACAGAACTCCTAAAAAACCCTGCCTGATTTTCTGTAGCACACCAAATAATTTTTTGACAACAGAAAAATTTTGATAGAAACTGATGAATTGGAAATGCGGTTTTTGAAAATTTCGTCCGATCGAAGTTCTAAACACGTTAGAGCAAGCTAGTAAAGGTTAATGGCGTGGCTCTGATACCATGTAAGTCTACGGTAGCGCCCCGGCCGTCTGTACGAGGCCAAAATGCGGAAAACAAAAACTTTTTCAAACTAGAAACCGGCGCAATCGTATGCTTAAAACCCGGATCGAACCATTAACCTACTACTAGCTAACTAGAGAATGGATAAAATGCTATACCGATCGATCCGTGTCCTTCGGTCTTTGGCCACCATCCCAAGCTCCTCGCGGCATCTCCGGTCTTGATCTCCTCGTCGGAAAGGCCACCACATCTACGAGTCTTTTTACGGGCAACTCGGGCATGAAGTGTGCTAGCCGACATGTCCAAGGTGTTGTAGAGAATGTTTGTGATCACTTTGTCTCTTGCATCCATTACTTGGATGGAGGTTAGAGATGTTGCCATTGATGGAAGCTTTGAGCTAGAGAAGAAAAAGAAGAAGCAAGCTTTTCTTTTCTTTTGCTATATCAAATGAGAGTGAGAGAGTGTGTAGAATAATACAAGACCAAGCTCATCTTAGGCAGCCCCTCTCTCTATCCTCTCATTATATCAACATACATCCATCACATAATATGACACATGCACAAGAAAAGAGACCATGAGTCATCACTTGTGCATGTGTCAACATTAATGCTCTAAATGATGATTTTGTGCTCATAATTTCCATTAACAAACATTAATCCAAATGTTTGCAACAATAAAAAGATACGACAGCATCTAAAGTAAACTCGTGACAGATCACAAGGATACCCCTCACCTGTATATACATACCTGCACCCGCATTCTGACTGAATGCGAATGCGATGAGACTAAAATAATCCAACAAATCTAATACTAGGATCCGACTTAAACCAAAGCCCACTAGTATGATCCGTCCAATCAAGATCCATGCAATACCGCACGTATATGATCGGACCCTGCCATATATCATACGGCCTCTACAACGTTTCGCCCGAAACTTGAGAAACTGTCTGTGGGGGACTCTAAAGACTCGTCAATAGTTTGGCTATGGATTTAACCACTAGCACGTCAGAGGTATTAGCCGTACGTAACGAGCTACCAGGTATTGACCAAAAGGGAGGTCGATGAGCGAACTCATCCTGACACCCTACTGAGCCTGTCAGTGACAATATCCGTACAGTCCGGTCCGCTCGCCTATGAGTATCGCATGGCGGGCCTAGGGGGTTGGTAAAAGTCAGACCCCCAAAAGCCATACAAGTCGTGTCGGAGTGTAGCCCAGAACACCCTGAGATACTACTGGAATACCTACCAGTAAATCTCCTGCCTCGGCCGAGGGCTTTGTGTAATGGCTCTCCTAGACACAGCGCGACCTCATCCCCAATACCGGGAGAGACGAACCCCTACCGATCCGCTCACTGCCACCATGTGGCTCGGGACTTTACCCAACTAAAACCTGTTTGCACGACTCCTTTGAGCCGTGGTAGGGTAGTAATCAAAGTACAGTGGGAACTCACACGAGACAAATGACGATCTCAGGTCGATGAACTAACCTGTACACATGTCACCAGGGAACTGCTATCTGACGTGAGGTATAATATTAACTAGCATGTTCTCGGCGAGTCCTGTCCGGTGTACTCATAACCTAATGAGCACCTGTTTACATCTTAGGTGAACCAACTGATACCAATGGCTTGTGAGACCGGCCACCGCCTCTCGTCGGGGTCTCGACTGTATACACTAGTCTACTAATGGAGTATCGATGCCCTGTCTCGAAAACTCCCACGACTAGGGACCACTTTAAGGATGTGCTTATAGACCCCAGCTCCCACGTATATGATCTCCATCAAACTGCTGGCAGTCAAGAAAGAATCCTCGGGGCTCTATCAACGTGTAATAGCGACCTGTAAGGTCACCTAAAACAGTACACGATGATAAATATAAACCAGATAGCATACTATCATCTTGAATAAGACTGTCCTACCGGTATAGGTCATCCCTCAATCATTGCAATCACGTGCCTGTGATCCAATAATTGACTCTAAGGGTACTATATCCAACAACTCAGGTTCCATGATTTTGATGTGTCGCGAGGGACACACATTGATTTATATCCTCATACTTTCATGCACATACTTTTTTTTATATTTACATGCATGATGTTGTTGTGTCATCGGTTGACATGTGGACGAGATCCACATGCATATAGGCATTGATTATATGGTTGGATGATATCCACATGCTGATAGGCATTTATTTATAGTGTTGGCACATATGCAGATACGGTCACCCTAGATATCATAGTATTACCTTCATGATATAGTTGACCTAGGAGACGTTGTTTATTCGATTTCTACTTGTTGATTTTTTTCTACACACGAGTTGGCAACTCACCCCCGTCGTGCCACAATTCTTGCAGGTTGACCGCATGGATCAGTAGCGGCATCGCTGGCACACAATTGCATTCGGGTGTTTTGCATTGGTAGATGGGACATTTGCATCGTACCCACTCTTGTATTTACTATTCATATTGTATCTAGTCAACTCCATCAATCAAACTATTATTTGTACAAGTAATGAGACTTAGTGAGACTTGTGGTTGCGAGACTTAGAGCGAGCGGTATTCCGCTACTTGTGGTTTTGATGTCTTGCTTATTTCTTTATCTTTTGTGGTGAACTTCGCCGTTGGGAGTCATATACTTATATTTATGCCTTGCGTGGTTGTGGATCCGCCGATTGGCGAAGAGCTAGCTCCCGCTTGGGGATGCCTTTATATTATCATGTATTGTGGTTTTGGATCAAAAAAATACAAAGGAGGTGCTGCCCAAAGTTTTAAAAGTTGAAACATGGTTTCAACTAGTAACACCCACTTGCATTTTTATGTTCCATTGTTTTTGTATTTAGGAAAACTTTTGATTTCATCATACCGTATTTTCAAAACTTCACCTCTTCTGTTTTCTTAAAAAGGTTTAGATTTCTGGGTTTCGGCTTACTTGATTTACGTTACGCTTTTAGACGTGTCGTGATTCAAGTGCTGGTCACGAGCTAATATTTTTGGGTCGTAACATCCACCTCCAAGTATCATCTCAAAATCTTTATCAAAACCTTATACTCTCTTTATTAAAGATGATCCCCTCCTCATCCTCAACACTTTGGACCAATCAAAGATGGATTTTGAAGACTTATAGCAACTCAAGAAA
This sequence comes from Agapanthus africanus, assembly GCA_030015575.1. Classification (NCBI taxonomy): domain Eukaryota; kingdom Viridiplantae; phylum Streptophyta; class Magnoliopsida; order Asparagales; family Amaryllidaceae; genus Agapanthus; species Agapanthus africanus. The sequence goes on from CM057339.1 coordinate 710,092,676, forward strand.
ATTCTTGAGTTGCCAAATGAGGTATAATTCTAAACCCTAGCTAAGTTATTTTGTTTAGTGTATTTTAGTTTAGTTTAGAAAGTGATTAAGTATGGATCGTGATCTTAGAAATTTCCTAGTTGAGGTCTAGGGTTTGAATTTTGTTGTGGTGATGTGTAGTGGCTGTTACAAGACCTTAGTGTTAGAATTCTAGACAAAACCAGAGACTAGACACCGAGATGTGAACTTTATATTTTCCGATATCGGTTTTTTGTGGAATTAGTGATGGTATTTAGAGATTTGCTTCTACCCGGAGACCCTAAAATTATATAGCGATTATAGTGAGTCGTGCAGGCAACCTAAAAGCTACCCTAGAGCCAAATTCTTTATTCTGGCCGCAAATAATCCCTTTCTGGCCGCAAATGTCGGCCTTGGTGTGAGATAATGGGTTCATGCTTGGTCTGTAGCTCCTATATCTGATAATTAGACCTTCTATATATGCTAAATTGGCTAATTGTACCTGAGATGAAATCTGGGAGTGGTTTTCCTAGGTTGTTGTTTTCGTGTTTTGAGATTCTGAAACTTGGGTTTTGGTATTTGATATTGTATTGGGTCGTTGGATGTTTGTACGTCAACGACGAGGGTTGTTTGGTTGTTTTTGCATGCGTAGGCTATAGGTTCTAACCTATGAGCGTACCGTGTGCCGTATTGGTTTTCCGGACTTGATTTTAATAGCATTTGTGATTGTGTATTTATTGTAGGTACCTTCACGTGGATTCTGAGACAACGGAGCACGTCGACAACGGCTGAACAAGGAGTTCCGCAGGTAAGTAGATTTATATCTATGGGGGAAGTCGGGTGGATGGCATATAGAACCCCCGCAAATTTTGATGGAAACCGATATATATAATATGGTTAAGGAAACCTATATTAGAAAACTATGGATATGGTTAAAATGATAGTTAGAGATGATATGAATGATTGAATATATATATCGAGATATGAGATGAAAGCTGTATGGATATGACTCTTTGACATGATATGATAGAGATGATGTCTCAAATTGATATATAAGGATATGAAAAGTGAGTGTGAATCACGATATATAAATATAGGTAGTGCACGAGAATAAGTTTAAGATTTAGAGTAGAATGACATGAGATCTATAAGATAGAATGTATATGTAAGATGACTTGATGTGAGATATTGATATGATGAAAAGAGTATATGATGAGATATGATGACTTGGTTTAATATGTCGTTATACGAATGCGAGTCGATATGAGATAATTGATACCTTTGCCGGTCCCATGATATGAGATTGATACGGATGTGACCTGAGACATAGGTATATATATATGGATTATGTTGTGGATTATGAGTGATATATCGTACGAGACGTTAGGTCCGTACCCTCATTATCATATAGGTTGATAGAATCCCTAATTGTTTATTGCCGCCCTACGATGGATTAATGTACGTGAAGAGTGTTATCTGATGATTGATCCATACCCTTGACTAGAGGATGTCGTACGACGGATTATGCCGTACGTGATGTTGTGAGGCTGGATGACGATTGATAGATTCGCCGACTCGGATATATTGTAAATACATATACCTGATAGCATTTCGTGTACGATGTACTTTATGTTACGTTCATGACATTCTTATTGCATTACATATACATGTGCTAGTACACCTATACCATTATCGATGATGCGTATGTTACACTTACACAGATTTACCGGCTCACATACTTTCATCATCGATAATTACTATGTTACTTATACAGTAGAATTGCCTCATCATTATGCTATGTTGCCTAATATATTTGCTATACTCACATCATTATGATATGTCGCAAGATATACGGATATGCTCGCATCACTGTTCCATGTTGCATGATATGCAGATATGCTTACATTTCTGTTATATGTTGCATACATCATTCTTTACGATTATATGCATTGAGATGCTGTTTTCATGAGATTCTAGATTTGAGAACCGTGGTTATGTTTCAAAAGAAAATATGTATTGTTTTAAAAACCCGGTTTCTTTTGATATGATATTTCGAGACGTCCACCATGTGTTTTCTCGGTTCTGAGATTCACATGTGAAACCCGATTCGAGGAGTTGGATGAAACCGTTTATGGATACATGGTGGACTTGGTATGGTATCCCGGGACAAGAAAGGGATGTTGTGCAGTAGACGATGAGCCTGGCAGAGGGACTACCACCTACTGGTGATAGTATTTGGACTCGGCGGTTATCCAGAGGATACCGACCGAAGTCGAGAGATGATATGGGCTAATCCAGACTGACGGAGCCCGTAGGCCGATCCGGACATACGGAGCCCGAGATATATGAGGATTTACGTGTCGATGTTGGACACTCAGGTTCCATGATTTTGATATGTCGTTGATGGACACACGTTGATTGATATCCTCATATTTACATGCATATGCTTTCATGATATTTACATCCATGATGTTGTTGTGTCATTGATGGACACGTAGATGTTATCCACATGCAGATAGGCATTGATCATATTGTTGGCACATATGCAAATACAGTCACCCTAGATATCATAATATTACCTTTATGATATAGTTGACCTAGAAAATCGTTGTTTTATTCGATTTCTACCAGATGATGTTTTCTATTCACGAGTTGGCAATTCACCCCCGTTGTGCCACAGTTCTTGCAGGTTGATCGCATGGATCAGTAGCGGCATCGCTGGCACATAACAGCATTCGGATGTTTTGCTTTGGTAGGTGGTATATGTTAGATCGTACCACTTTTGTATTTATTATTCCTGTTGTATCTAGTTAACTCCATCAATCAGAAACTAGTATTTGTATAAGTAGTGAGACTTAGCAAGACTTGTAGTTGCGAGACTTAGAGCGATGGGTTATATGTTCGCTTGGTGGGTTGATGTCTTGCTTATTTCATTATTCTTTGTGCTGATCTTCGCCGTTGGGTGTCGTATACATATATTCTGTCTTGCGTGGTTGTGATTTCGCCGATTGGTGAAGAGCTAGCTCCCGCATGAGGATGCCTTTATTGTTGTTATGTATATGTGGTTTTGGATCAAAATATACAAAGGAGGTGCTGCCCAAATTTTGAAAAGACGAAACATGTTTTCTAACTAGTAGAATCCACTTGCATTTTTCATGTTCCATTATCTATGCATTTAATAAAATATTTGATTTCATCATACCTTTATTTCAAAACTTCACCTCTTTTATTTTCTTAAAAAGGTTTAGATTTCTGGGCTTCGGTTTACTTGAATTACGTTACGCCTTTAGACGTTGCATGATTTAAGTGCCAGTCATGAACCAAATTTTTGGGTCGTGACATATACGCCATCCACCCGACTTCCCCCGTAGATATACATCTACTCACCTAATCCTTGCTTGCCGAAGTCAATTACTCCACGCTCTTCCATATTGTTCAAAGTCCACATGTGGGTTCCTACATATATAAACACATATTATTGTAAACAGAAATCGTGCACGAAAACCAAAACGACACACGAATCACACATAGGTTTAAACCTATAGTCTACGCATGCAAGAATAACCAAAGAACTCCCGATATCGACGTACAAACGTCAAGGGACCGAGACAAAACCCAATACCCAAAGTTCAAGTCATTAAAAGTCACAAATCAAAACAGCAACTCAAGAAAAATGGTTCCAAACTTTGTCTGAGGTAAAATTAGGCTAAACAAGCAATTACAGAGGCCAGATTATGAGGTAACTGAGCTATACACCAAAATCCAACCCTATATGCAACCATTGACCCGGCGAGATCCTCAAGAATTCCGGCCTGGCCGGTTCTTGATTCATGGTTCAGGTTCGTATTCTCAGGGTGGTCTTCTAGTGTTAATTCTAGATCAATAGAGTTGCTAGTTTTTCCTGTAAAGGTCTCAAGTCACTCCAGATTTCCTGTAGGCACAAAATATTCACAAAACCGACATTTGCAACATCTAATTCAAGTTTCATGGCCTAGGCTCTGGTTTGATCTTTGTTTTAAACACAAAAGAGGGTTGTAGTCATCAATTACACTCACTTGCACCCTCACAACTCAAGAATCCCCTAAACTTCATCTTCGAATTTTCCAAGATCACTAAACTACACTTAATCAATTCTAAACTAAAATAAAAGCTAAAGGAAATAAATTACTGCACTAATGGTAAAAGAAATACCTCATTTGGCAACTCAAGAATTTTCTTGAGTTGCCCCAAGTGCTCAAAATCTCAACTTGCTTAGTCCACCATGCTTGTAGTGAGCTTTGGCACAATTTTAATGAAGGGGATACAAGGTTTTGATGTGGATTTGGGGGGTGTTGTAAGGAGATAAAGGAGGTGGAGGGAGAGGGCAGCCATGATGAGGGGAAGGAGAGGAAGAAGGAAGAAGTGAAGTGAAGATACAATGGGCCAAGTCAAAGAGACCCCTCACCCTCTCTCTCTCCTCTCTCTTGCCTATACCTCCTTGCTATGCCACATTTTCTTTGTTCGTTTTCTTTTCTCCTTTTTAAAAGAAACACAAAACAAAAAAGAACCACACATAAAAGAAAAATGAAGAATTAAAGTCATGGTCAATAGAAATGTAACAAGTATTTTTACAATATGACATAGTGCATGTCATGTGCATAATCAAGCTTAATGCATAATTAGTAATTGTTAATTAAGTTTAGCCATAAACTTATATGCAAATAAATTTTAAAATATCCAAATTGACTTAATACACTCAAAATCAATAATCATGTAGAATTTTCAAATGCCTCCCGAATTATCGGTATATAGTTATACCATATCATTAAAACTAATCTCCATACTTTAAAATATTCATAATATTTATTACTTAAATTTTTTAACTTCCCAAAAAAATATTTTATTTTTCTGAAATGTTACACGAGAGACGGCTTGATCCATCAACGACAGGGATACCCAATCAACCCCTGATGGCTATCGACATTTTGGGACGTCGAATATGTCAAGGTGAAGCTCGATATTAGCGGCAGGTTTATAAGATAGGCGTTATCCCGCGGCATCCAGTGGGCTACCTTCCTTAGGCCCAGTACATTCTTTCCTCCCAACGCTCACGGTTGCAGAAAGTTGGACTGTTCCAAGCGATGTATGCGTCGTTGATCGACTACCATGCTCCCTACGTCTGGTAGGTTAAACCTTTTTTAAACCAATGGAATCTTCTAACGAATACGTTTCTTGTTGGGTTACAATAGCGCTCTAGCCATCTACCGCGGCCGATGCGGAACAAAAATGGCGTTTTAAAAAATTTGGCGCTAACGAACCCGTCTAGATCGAACCATAAACCTACACTAGCTAACCGTGAAGAGCTAAACTACTGAGATAAAAATGGTTATACCGAATGAACCAAGTCCTTCGGTCTTCTACCTTCTTCCCAAGCTCCTTGAGGCGTCTTGAACTGAACTTGGTCGCCGGTCTTCCTTCGTCGATGATGATCCACCCGAGAGATGTAGCACTTGGCTCTAGCACCACACCATAAACAAGTGAAGCAACTAGGGACTCTAGCTTGCTAATCTAAAGTGCCTAGGATGTAGTGAATGGATCCATGTATTTATCTATCTCACATCCTCTCTTGATTCTCAACTCATGAGATTGTAAAGAGGAGGTTGAGGTTGAAGGTGGAGGAGCTCAAGAAAAACACTAGAGAGGAGAGTAAGCATGATGGTGAGGTTACAACCTCAAAGAAAAATGAACCATCCATCGAGAGAGAATGAGAAGCTAGGTTTTGTAAAACTAATTCTTTCAATATAATATCAAGCTCATGCTTAAATAATTTGCACAAATGAATTAATAATTCATTTGTGCACACTATGCAAGCATGGTTATCACCATACTCCCCTCTCTCAATAATCCACTTCATTATGCATTTATAATAAATGGTCAAATCCAAAATGAGGTGTCCACCTTCTAGAATGTTTTTCGGATAAATACGGATTACATTCTACTATATATGCATACCTATATTCGTACCAAAATACGAATACCCGAAGAGATAGAATAACACAAAGACCATAATACTAGAATATACATATCAAAATACATATACGTAAATTATTAAATCAATACCTGATTTAATAATTCGGCTCAAACCCGAGCTGGCTAGTTTTATCAACTGTGCGATCGAAAGTCCGGGTAACTAGTACACTCATTCGATCGGAACCCTGCACTTATCCAATACATCTACTACATCATTTTGCCAGAACCATGGAAACCCTCTTTGTTGTACTCTAAAGACTTGTCAATATGCTGGCAATGGGTTTAACCACAAGCATGTCAGCGGCACTAGCTGTACGTAACAGCTACCTAGGTATTGAGCGAAAGGAAGGCCGACGAGAAAACTCATCCGGACCGCTACTGAGCTTGTCTGTAACAATCTCCATACAGTCTGGTCTATTCTTCTAAGAGTATTGCATATCGAGTCTAGGGGTGGATAAAGTCAGACACCTAATAACGCGATATTTCGTGTCAGTATGAAGCCCATCACCCGCTGAGAAACTACTTATCCAAATCAGTAATTCTTGTCTATCTTAGCCAAGGATTTCTGGTGATGGCCACCTGTGCACCGCGCGACATCAATCCCCAATACCGGGAGAGACGAATCCCCGATGATCTGCTCACCGCCTCCATGTGGCTCGGGACTGTACCCAACTAAAACCTGTTTGCACGATTCCTTTGAGCCGTGGTAAGGTAGTATTCAAACCACAGTGGGAACTCACACGAGACAAATGATGATCTCAGGTCGACAGACTAACCTGTACACATGTCACCTGGGAACTGTTATCTGACAATAGGTATAATACTAACTAGTATGTTCCTGGAGAGTCTTTCCAGTGTACTCATAACCCAATGATCACCTGTATACTATCTTAGGTGACTAACTGATACTAATGGCTTGTGAGATTGGCCACCCCCTTGTCAAGGTCTCGAAAAGTATACACCAGTCTACTCCGGTGTATCGATGCCCAGTCTCGATACTCTCTCGACTAGGAATATTTAAGAATGTGCTTATAGACCACCCAGCTCCCACGTATATGATCGCCATCATAATGCTGGCAGTCAAGAAAGAATCCTATGGGCTCTATCAACATGTAATAGTGATCTGTAATACCACATAATGTATGTACATGATGATAAAGGTAAACCAGATATCATACTATCATTTTGAATAAGACTGTTCTACCCATATAGGTCCTCCCTCAATCATCACAATCGCGTGCCTGCGATTACAATAATTGACTTGAGAGAACTATAGCCAACAATCTCCCACTTGCACTTAAGGCTAATTATTGCGGTGTCGTATACTAACAACCCGTGTGATACCCAACATCCAACTTCTCTACTAATCAGTCTCGCAAAGCTCGTTTGTGAAACTATTGTGTTCGAAAAATAGCCTCAATGAGTGGATCCGCTCAAATGTTTCTATCTTTATCTCTCTATATCTCAACTTCGCTGAGAATGACTATCTCCCGAAATGAGCAATACCTGTCTTAGAATTTGTCTGAATATCTGATGGGACCCAGTTCACAAATGAACTCCAAATCCAACAAGCTTATTAGACCGTATCATCCATTGAATTTAATCAGTATCCAGCACCATGCCTTCCACAATATCTGCTTGGACCACCTTGTAACATTTCAAAATAATATAAAATATTATTTTTGGAATTTAATATTAAAATAATATATTTCGCGAAAACTACCCGATTTGCGAAATTGGGGTTTCATAAAATGGTATAAATATATACCAATAATTATGAAATAATTGAAGATTTAAAATGATTTATTCTTTCAAAAATATATTTATCGGATTTGGCATTTTTATAATTTAATATATGCAAGTTTAAAAATTAAACCCGATTAGGGCACTACTAATCGCGATTAAGCCAAATCCGTATTTCTACATTTTAATCATGGCTGGTGCACCATGACATGTTGTATTTTGTTACATATTATTTCCTTTGTGTTTGTTCATTGCTTTTGGTTCTATTTTTGTGAAGAAAGAAAGTGAAGAGAGAGAGGGGGGACACAATGATGAGAGAGTGAGCATGCCATGAGAGAGAAAGAGAGTGAGAATAAGTGAGAGAGAGAGGGGGGCTAACTCATTCATCTTCCTCCATTATTGTCTTCATCTTCTCCTTCATGCTACTCCCTCCACCTCCATCCCCAAGAATCATCTCCAAATTTTCATCAAAACCCTACCCCCTCTTCACTAAAATTGATCCCCACCTCATCTTCAACACATTGGACCTTTCAAAATTGGATTTTGGAGACTTTAGGAAGTTAGGGTTTTTCTTAAGTTTCCGAAATGAGGTATAATTCCTTTCATTTAGCTTAGTTTTTAGTTTCTTGCATCCTCGTTTAGTTTAGATTATGATTTGGTTAGGGTATGTGATGTTTGGAAAATTCAAGAGAGAGTTTAGGTGATTTTGTGGACTTATAACCTGTAGTGGGTTTTTATTTAACCCCCAGTGGTGTTTTACTGGCCAAGACCATAGATTAGCACCAAAACACGAAGTTAGAATTTCCCAACATCGGTTAATTGACAGTTTGCGAGTGCATCTGGAAATCTAGGATGATCCGAACCACCAAAAATTATTTAGCGAATACAGAGAGATAAGCAAACCCCAAGACCCAAGACCCCAACTCAACTTCCTGGCCGCATATTTATTCATTGTGGCCGCAAATTGCGGCCACATTAGGGATTCTGGGGTTGGTTCTTGGTATATGGTTCACTTATCTGATTATTAGACCACCTACATATGCAGAATTGGCCAATTTAACTTAGGGCAAAATCTGGAGGTGTTTTCTTGAGTTGCTGTTTTAGTTTTGTGACTTTTAATGACTTGGGTTTTGGTATTTGATATTGTATTGGGTCGTTGGATGTTTGTACGTCAATGACAAGGGGTAATTGGTTGGTTTTGAATGCGTAGGCTATAGGTTCTAACCTATGAGCACACCGTGTGCCATATTGGTTTTCCGGAATTGATTTTAACAAGAATTGTGATTATGTATTTATTGTAGATTCCTTCACGTGGATTCCGAGACGACGAAGCGCATCGACTACGACTGAACAAGGAGTTCCACAGTTGAGTAGATTTATATCTACGGGGGAAGTCGGGTGGATGGCGTATAACACCCCCACAAGTTGATGGAATCCGATATATAGAATATGTTTAAGGAAACCTATATTAGAAAACTATGGATATGGTTAATAAGATAGTTAGAGATGATAGGAATGATTGAATTTACATATCGAGATATGAGATGAAAGTTATAGGGATATGACTTTTAGACCTGATATGATAGAAATGATGTCTCGAATTGATAAATAAGGATATGAAAAGTGAATGTGAATCACGACATATAGGTATGTAGTTATAAGAGAATAAGTAGGAGACTTATAGTAGCAGGATATGAGATTAATAAGCTAGAATGTTTATGTAAGATGGCTTAATGTTATGAAAAGAAAATACGATGTAATATGATGACTTGATTGATACGTCGATATACGGATACGAGTCGATATGAGAGGATTGATACCTTTGCCGGTCCCCCGATATGAGATTGTTATGGATATGACCTGGGATATAGGTATATAGATATATATAATATTATGGATCATGTGTGATATGCCGTACGAGACGTTAGGTCCGTGCCCTCATTGTCATATAGGTTGATAGAATCCCTAATCGTTTAATGCCGTCGTACGATGATTTACCGTACGTGATGAGTTTTATGATGATTGATCCATACCCTTGACAAAAGGATGCCGTACGATAGATTATACCGTACATGATGTTGTGAGGCTGGATGCCGATTGATAGATTTACCGACTCGGATATGTGATAGAGACGTATACCTTATAGCATTGCGCTCGCGATTTACTTACGCTACGTTCATGTTATTCTCATTTGCATTACATATACTTGTGCTAGTACACCTTCACCATTATCGATGATGCGTATGTTACACTTACACAGATTGCCGGCTCACACACTTCATCATCGATAATTGCTATGTCTCTCACACAGTAGAATTGCAACATCATGCTATTATATTGCTATGCTCACATTATAATGACATGCCCATGCCCACATCACTGTTTTATGTTGCATTATATACGGATATGCTTACATTTTGTTGTATGTCGCATACATCATGCTTTATGATTATACGCATTGAGATATGCTGTTTTTATGAGATTTCTGGATTTGAGAACCGTGGTTATTTCAAAAGAAAGTATGTATTGTTTTAAAAACCCGGTTTCTCTTGATATGATATTTCGAGACGTCCACCATGTGTTTTCTCGGTTCTGAGATTGGCATGTGGAACCCGATTCGAGGAGCGGGAAGCACCGTCTGCGGGTACATGGTGGACCCGGTATGGTACCTCGGGGCGAGAAATGATTTTCGTGGTGTAGACGATAAGCCTGGCAGAGGGACAACTATCTACCGGTGATAGCATTTGGACTCGACGGTTATCCGTAAGATACCGAGCAAAGTCGTGAAATAATACTGGTCGATCCGGACTGACGGAGCCTATGGGCCGATCTGGACTGACAGAGCCCGAGATAGTGATATGGGCCGATCTGAGGATGCGGCGCCTGAGATATATGAGGATTTACGTGTCGATGTTGGACACGAGTTTCATGATGTTTCGAGTGTCGGTGTTGGACACTCAGGTTCCATGATTTTGATGTGTCGTTGATGGACACACGTTGGTAGATATCCTCATATTTACATGCATATGCTTCATGATATTTATTTCCATGATGTTGTTGTGTCATTGATGGACACATAGATATTATCCACATGCTGATAGGCATTTATTATATTGTTGGCACATATACAGATACGATCACCCTAGATATCAAAGTATTACCTTTATGATATAGTTGATCTAGGAATCGTTGTTTATTTTGATTTCTACCTGATAATGTTTTCTACTCATGAGTTAACAACTCACCCCCGTTGTGCCACAGTTCTTGCAGGTTAACCGCATGGATCAGTAGCGGCATCGCTGGCACATAGCTGCATTCGGGTGTTTTTCTTTGGTAGGTGGTACATGTTGGATCGTACCCCTCTTATATTTATTATTCCTATTATATCTAGTTAACTCCATCAAATCAGAAACTAGTAATTGTATATATAGTAAGACTTAGCAAGACTTGTGGTTGCGAGACTTAGAGCGATGGGTTATATGTTCACTTGGTGGGTTGATGTCTTGCTTAATTCATTATCTTTTGTGTTGATCTTTGTCGTTGGGCGTCATATACATATATTCTGTCTTGCGTGGTTGTGATTCTGCCGATTGGAGAAGAGCTAGCTCCTGCTTGGCGATGCCTTTTATATTATCATGTATTTATGGTTTTGGATCAAAATATACAAAGGAGGTGCTGCCCAAATTTTAAAAAGAAGAAACATGTTTTTCAACTAATAAATTCCATTTGCATTTTTCATGTTCCACTATTTATGCATTCAAGAAAACCTTTGATTTCATCATACCTTTATTTCAAAACTTCACCTCTTTTATTTTCTTTAAAAGGTTTAGATTTTTGGGCTTCGGCTTGCTTAATTTACGTTACGTCTTTAGACGTGGCGTGATTTAAGTGCCGGTCACGAAAAATATTTTTGGGTCATGACACACCTGTCCAGCATACTGCCCCTTAATAGAAGAAAAATTATAACTTTAACATCCTCTCTGTCATCCAGGTCATCTTGAAAGCCTAAAATGTTAACCGCCTCCTGAAGAAGGCTGCCATTACAATATACCAAGAACATCCACTTATATTGATAACTGCTTCCCTGTTAGGAATATGTATGCCCTAGAGGCCATTATTGATGATATAGTGGATGTTTGGACATATATATAGAGAACTTTCTTGCTCGACATGATAGTATGCTATCAGGTTACCTTTATCTTAACATGTAGACTGGTATTTATATTGTCTGTCTCTTACATGTTGATAAAACCCTTAGGATATGTACTTGACTACCAGGATTATGATGAGATCATACTAGTGGGGCCAGGGTGGTCCAAAAGTACATCCTTTAATTAGTTCCTAGTCGAAGGAATATCGAGACTAGGGTATCGATAATCCAAAGTAGACTAGTGTGTACGTTTTTTGTCCCTTTGAGGGAAATGGTTGATCCCACAACTATTGGTGTGTGACAACAAAAATGGTACACAGGTGCTCATTGGAGAATGGGTACACCGAACAGGACTCGCCAATGACTCCTAGTTGGTAGTATACCTATCGTCAGATAGCAGTCCTTTGGTGACACTGGTACAGGTTAGTCTGTAGACCCGAGATCGTCATAGAGTCTTGTGTGGCTTCCACTGTGCTTTGATTTCCTCCCTACCACGCTCAAGAGGAGTTATACAAATAGGTGGATTTTGGGTACAGTCTCGAGTCACATAGAGGCAATGAGCGATAGGAGGGGTTTCGTCTCTCCCGGTATTGGGGGTTGATGTTGCGCTATGTTCGATTGGCTATAAGTAGAAGTCCCTAGCCAGGGCCGCTGCCGAGATTTACTGATAAGAGTTATCAGTGGTTTCTCGAACCGTTATAGGCCAAACATCGGCATGACTTATCACGTTACTGGGGTCTGACGTTTACCACCCCTAGAAATGATATGCGACATATCAGACGAAAATACTGGACTGTACGGTATTGTTACTAATAGGCTTCATGGAGACTATGGACAAGCTTGCTTGTTGATCTTCATATCGCTCAATACCCGGATAGCTATTACGTCCAGCTAGTACCGCTGACGGCTTGTAGGTGACTGATGTGAGCATCACCTACTGCTGGCGTATTAACGAGTCTTTAGAGTCCCACACAGAAGTTTCTTGGTTCAAGCGAAACGAAGTAGGACACATATGTGATATGTGTATGGGCCTGATTAAATATGTGTATGTGATACAGTATTGTAATATGGCAGTAATGTGTTATCAAGTTATGTTATATGTGATATAACCAGATTATCGAATCAAGTGTTGATTTGATAATGTAATACTCAGATAAATGATATTAGTCGGTCATATATGATATAACCGGATTATTAAATCAAGTATTGATTTAACAATATGATATATATTATATGTGATATAATTATATCTTAACTAATATTATTAGCTTACTAAATATTTTCTTATATGTATTAATATGTGTGTGTGTGTGTGTGTAGCATGGCATGATTTCTATTTTAAAGAAAAATAGAAATGAGGTGGAAAATGAGACCATGGTTGCAAGCATAGGCTTTATATTTTTTTATTCATCTTGACTCACTATTCAAGCATGGTTGCAATTTTATATTGCAAAATTCCATGCTTGAATGAGGGGGGGTCAAGTGTGGCAATTCATTCTTTGCTCATTCAACACTTGCCATTTTTGAGTTGCTCCCATGGTTGCTCTCTACTTTCTTCATCTTCCCCATTGCCATTGTCCAAGCTTCAACCCTCACATGTGATGTGAACCATGGAGCTTGAACACAAACTTGTGATCTTTAACATCCCCTACTTCACCATCCTACACTTAACTAGCGATCGAGTGTAGCGTGTTTACTACGCTAAAGAGTTTAGTGCAGAGGTAGCTTGAGTTGGAGGGATTTTGCGTGGATCATTTTCGACACGAAGGTCATCGGAGGAAGCTCGTCCAAAGCCTCAAGTGGAGCCTAGTGGAGTTGCGGGGCTACTACATGAAGCATGTGAAGTGAAAGACTCGATCTACGAGGGTATAGCCATCTTTCACTTCTTATAGTTTAGTAGATATCAAACCTAAACCCTAATCAACTAGCTAACGATCTTGAATATTCTAGCTTAGCACCTATAAAAATTTGGATTTGGCATGCTTGATGCCTCTTGGACCTCATGGTGGTGCTAAGGTAGACTTTCATGGTATCAGAGCCTAAGCTAGAAGATTAGATGATGTAATTAGAATCACGAAACCGAAAAACTCCGAAACACCGAAACCCAAGATCACAGTTTCTGTCAATTTTAAAACTTTCTCAGAAAATTATTTAAACAGCCGCAGAGTGTTATATAAGATACAATTAGAACACTGAAAAATTCGAGACCATTTCACCGGTTTTGACCCAGCGAAAAGCGCAAAATGTCCGGCCTGGCCAGTCCTGAAGCATCATTTTGCACACTAATATATATGTAATATATATCATTGTTTCATGCAAGGTTATACATGCAACAAGGGTATATGAGACTCACACCATGCTAGGGTTAGTGGAGGGTTTTTATTTATTTATGTTAAACAAAATTAGATGGAAAATGAATTAATGTTTCAAGCTTGGATGAAGCTTGTAGAACATTGACTAAGTCCACTAATTTTGTCATACTTAAGGTATTTATTAACCTAACCTCTAAACTTAGCCATGGTTTATTCTCTACAATGGTTAGTGTATGGCCATAACTCACCATGGTTGCATTTCTAACCTCATCTCTTTTGTTCATCACTTCATCTTCTTCCTCATGAGTTTGCTCTCTTGATTTTTAGCAAGTGATGAAATTTAGTGAGAAAATAAAATCTAAAGTGAGCAAAATTCCTACTTCATCATCCTCTACTATTAGCCATTTAGTTTAGGGTGTTTGCTTCACTAATCTCACCATTAGTAAAGAGGTAGCATGAGCTTGAGTCTCTTCGACGTAGATCTTCTTCGGCATCGAAGACATTGAGCAAGTGTGTTCATTTCTTCATGTGAACTCTCACTAGAGTCCGGGTCTTCACAACTCGCAGTGAAGGGATGACTACACGGAGCTTTAGAAGTGAAAGACCGGTCTACAAAGGTTGTATTCCGCACTTACTTAGATGTAGAGTATTTACATTTAGTATCGTCGGATTTTCTAGTAACGATTCTAGGGTTAGGGTTAGCTAGAACAGCAAAAATTTGAAATTGGCATGGACGATACCTCCCGAAACCTTGCTGCCTTGCTAGACAACCCTACAATGGTATCAGAGCCATGCTAGAAAATTAGACGATGTTGGCTAGGATTACGAAACAGAAACTACTCCGAAACACCCGATACGATGACCCAGTTTCTGTCGAATTTTTAAAGGCCTCTAAAAATTTTTAAACAACTGCAGAATGTTGTATGAGATATAACATGAACACTGTGAAAATTTGAAGCAAAAAAACCTCAAAGCGGCCGGCCACAATGCCCTAAAAACCGTTATGCTCGGTTTTTCCAGGGAGTCTGGGCTTCAAATTTGCACTGTGTTCCAGTATCTGGGTTTTGGTATTTTAGGTGTTGTTTGTTTTTGCTAAATTTGCATGTGATATTAACTTTCTGTAAATGCAACTTGGAGTGTTTCGTAATCGTAATTCTAACATGTATTCGGATTATTTAGATGATATTAAAAGGTTCGAACGGATATCAATAACTCACATTTTCCCTCGCTGGATATTTTCCAAGTGTTGGATTTTTCTTAGTGTAAGATATTCAGAAAATCATGCAGGTTATTCTGTGGACCCTCTAGAAGAACGAAACCCTAACTCGATTTTATGACCGTCACAACCTCCATCAAACCCTAGGGTTTGTGGTAGTTCAGCGGTGCCACAGATGAGGCATTGGTTGACCCTTCTACGGCTGATTCATAGGTGTTGTGGCATGTTCTGGATGCTTTTTTAGACTCTGCCCAAGTGTTGAGCTTGTTGGGAAATTTTGGGGGTTTGTTTATTCGATCGAAAAGTTTAACTTCGTCTAGCTATCTGTGAATGTGATACAATATTTGGAATCCACATAATTAGTTATGAGATAACTAGTTTGAGTTTTATAAATCTAGCAGTTTAGTCTCATTTGATCGGTTGCCATGGAATTTTGATGTGGATCAAAAGTCCATCGCAATTACGTAGTGTACGCGGATACTCGCCGGGTAACCTTAATAGATAGCCATGCCCCATAACCCCGACAAAGTGACTGTAGGAGAACCCCGTTGCCAAAAGCATCCGTTCGGGTGCTCATGGCCGTGGTGTTCCGCCTAGTGCCCTTCGTCGACGGCATCGGGGGTTGCGGCCGTCTACTAAAGTTTCCGACGAGCATTCGTTCAGTTTATCGGGAATCTTGTTGAATTACCCGACAAGTTATTGGAAAGTGTTTTCAATATCGAGACTAAAATGCGGGGTTTATAATTGTTAGGCATGTGATATCTAAGGAAGTCATTTGGTTGGGCATGAAATCCAAAGTATATGATACATTGGGTTTATGATGTCTAAGGTGGTTGCAGATTTCAACTGTTGTAGTTTTTCACTTTCTTTTCTGTGACCGTAAGTGTAATATATGGTGTATCGCCGGTTTCGGTGCTATATGTCAACGAAAATTAGGATACGCATATTTACTTACGTTGATGACATGTGATGTTATGTGTTGATGTGATATGTTATATTGGATCGTCGTGTTTTGAATAACCGGGGTTTTATGCGAGATGAGAGTTTTTCATTTTCATTCATGTAAAAGCTTGTATATAATATTCTTTTATTAGGGCACTTCTGGATTGAGGATGATGTCACCATTGATGTATATTATTTACTTTTCTGCATTAGGATAGACCCAAGGCGGGGAGCATAAGTAACCGGGTTCTAGGGTCCAGTGGGAGACCATCTCGAGGAGTCGAGACCGGGTCTTCTAACTCTAGAATTGGTAGGATTGCTTGCCGCTCTTGTAGGGGTCTAAGGATATGGGTTTGGCTATTCATCACGATCGTGGAATCCGTGTTTTTACGGGCATAAATAAAACACGGAATTCTTAGTATATCTAATATTTCATATGTGATTCTTCTGCTGCTGATATTCTGTGATGAGATCACTTGATATGTTCTGAGACGAATGCCTATATTATATATATGAGATATAATAAATATTGCTGCTTTAGTTTCTTTTGTGATGCTTATGAAGCATAAAAGATGGAACTTCATTAATGAGATTAATGAAAAAAAAAGAAACTTAAAGGATGTTGTTGAAACTTGTTTTAAAAAAATGGTAGCTCTAGTTTTTTCTTTGCATAGCGGTATTCCTTGTAGAATATCCAGCACTTTATTCGATGAGGAAAGAGCCAAGATCCCTTCACCGGGAGTGACCTCTTTAGCAATAACTGGCAGATGCTACAACCCACTCGGTTTGTCTTTTGATTGTTTCTATAGTTTTTGCTTTGCAAAGTGGTATTTGTGAAATATCCCGCACCTTATTCGATATGGAACGAGCCGAGATCCCTTCACCGGGAATTATCTCTTTAGCAAAACTAGTAAAAGCCTCAAAAACTCCTTGTCAAATTCACTCGATTCTACAACGATATCAAGTTCATTACGCAAAGGATTTTCTTAAAAACCTGTCGTAGCCCTCCGTCATTTCAGATAAGTACTACTTAGTATTCATGCTGCGGTAGTTTGGCCTCCATCAAGGCGTAGTGTGCGGTAGCTAACTAGTGCTTATCAGCCAGCATATGACGCGATTGAGTTAGGGTAGTCGTGCGACATTGTTGGCCTCCGTCAAGGGTCGTGCGGGTGGGTTTAATTCAATCATAAAATGTACGGGTTGAACTTGACTAGCGGCCTATGGTTTGTTGGCGTCCGTCAAGGTCATAGGACGCTAGGAGCAAAATATTATTGGGAATTTCAAGTGTTGAAATTTGCAATGAGTTTGCATACCTTCTATGAGATAGTTGGATCCCGTTACCCACTGCGAGTAAGAGTTACTCCCGATAGAGTTTTACACATTACAATTAGCCAATCAAGTAGGTGTCTAGAAAGGTGTTAACGGGGTTATGCCCCTGGGAAAACGAGGTTTATTTTAATAAGGTCTGTGCGAAAGCACGGGGAACTGTAAGTCGACGTTAGACACCCCACATGATGCGGGGAGGCAGAATAGGTAAAACAATCATTTTGTTTAAACTAACATAGACTAACTTTACCGATCTTTGCTAAACCCTAACTAACAACTGTAAGTCGACGTTAGACACCCCACATGATGCGGGGAGGCGGAATAGCTAAAACAATCATTTTGTTTAAACTAACATCGACTAACTTTATGGATCTTTGCTAAACCCTAACTAACAACAACATAGAAGTGATTAGATACTATGAAAGATGATTATACCTAATGAATCAAGTCCTTCTTATTCTCGTAGACCACCTCCTCGTCGGCCCCCTCGTTGTGATAGAAGATCTACCCGAGAGCTACTTCTCCAAGCTTAACCTCTCACTTGAGGTAACTAGATTGCTATGAGTACTAATCAAAGTAACCTAGAGGATATAGAATAGGTTTAGGGATCTATTAGTCTTACTAACCCTTGGATCTCAACATATGAGAGGTTAGGATTAGTTCTTGAAGAGAGAGAGCTTGAGGAGAGAGAAGGTGAGAGTAAGAATGATATGAATTATGTCTCATTTGTTATATATGATGAAGCATAAAGAATATCAAATAAATCATTATTTGATATTAACAACCATGCTTCATTTAATAGATACAATGAATCATCTCATGAGTCATTAAGCAACAAATGCTTCATTAACTCATTTGGATGATTCATCTCATGAGTCACTAATCCATTTAATACAAATAACACCTAAGCCTCCAACTCATCAATCTTCTAGAAGCTTCTCGACAAATTACGAGAATGCCCCTCCCATCCGTGAAAACACGGAAATACTGAGACTGTATAAATCCAATAATCCAATACTAGAATCTGGCTTAAACCAAAGCCTGCTTGTATAAACTATCCGAACATCGTACGTGCGTAAAAACACGTATGTGTCCGAACCCTGTCGTAAAACCATACGACCTCTATATCGTTTCTCCCGAAGCAGGGAAACTCTCTATGTGGGACTCTAAAGACTCGACACTACGCTGGCAGTGGGTTTAACCACAGACCGCAAGCAGCACTAGCTGTACGTAATGGTCCCCAGGTAGATGTCGATAAGAAGGCCGACGAGGAAACCCATCTAAACTCCTACTGAGCCTGATGTGACAATCTCCGTACAGTCCGGTCTGTTCGTCTAAGACTATCGCATATGAAGCCTAGGGGGCGGCAAGCGTCGGTCCCCAAAAAGCCTGATGTGACAATCTCCGTACAGTCCGGTCTGTTCGTCTAAGACTATCGCATATGAGGCCTAGGGGGCGACAAATTACGAGAATGCCCCTCCCATCCGTGAAAACACGGAAATACTGAGACTGTATAAATCCAATAATCCAATACTAGAATCTGGCTTAAACCAAAGCCTGCTTGTATAAACTATCCGAACATCGTACGTGCGTAAAAACACGTATGTGTCCGAACCCTGTCGTAAAACCATACGACCTCTATATCGTTTCTCCCGAAGCAGGGAAACTCTCTATGTGGGACTCTAAAGACTCGACACTACGCTGGCAGTGGGTTTAACCACAGACCGCAAGCAGCACTAGCTGTACGTAATGGTCCCCAGGTAGATGTCGATAAGAAGGCCGACGAGGAAACCCATCTAAACTCCTACTGAGCCTGATGTGACAATCTCCGTACAGTCCGGTCTGTTCGTCTAAGACTATCGCATATGAGGCCTAGGGGGCGGCAAGCGTCGGTCCCCTAAAAGCGGTATAAGTCGTGTCAGAGCGAAGCCCGTTACCCCTTGAGAAGCTACTGGAAATCCTACCAGTAAATCTCGTTTGCCCTGGCCAGGGACTTTGCGTAATGGCTCTCCAAACACAGCGCGATATCAACTCCCAATACCGAGAGAGACGAATCCTGTCCAACTGCCACTGCCTCCAAGTGCTTCAGGACCGCACCCAACTGCTACCTGTTTGCACGACTCCTTTGAGCCGTGGTAGGGTAGCAATCTAAGAATAGTGGGAACACACTCGAGACGAAGCAGCAGTGTCAAGTCTGCGGACTATGCTATACTCATGTCACCTGGGAACTGTTAACTGATGACGGGTATAATACCAACCAACAGTTCCCTGCGAGTCCTGTCCGGTATACCCGTAACCCAACGAGCACCTGTATACTATCTCCAGTACAACGTACTAATGGCTGTGGGACAGACCATTTCCCCTGCTGGGATGAGAAGCGTACACACTAGTCTACTCCAGATTATTGATGCCATGTCTCGATAATCCTACGACTAGGGACCTGAAAAAGGATGTGCTTGTAGACTACCCAGCCCCCACTAGTGTGACTGCAATCACAACGCTGGTAGTCAAGCAAGATCCTAAGGGCTCTATCAATATGTATTCTCGATATGCTAACATATACACATATTAAGATTGAAATAAACCAAGTAGCATACTACCATGTTTAGCAAGACTGTTAATATAACTGTGAATATCCCAAGCTTCCATTAAGTAATATACAAGCTAGTATGATACAATAATAGCCCCTAGGGCATATAGACTAACAACAACAACATAGAAGTGATTAGATACTATGAAAGATGATTATACCTAATGAATCAAGTCCTTGTTCTCGTAGACCACCTCCTCGTCGGCCTCCTCGTTGTGATAGAAGATCCACCCGAGAGCTACTTCTCCAAGCTTAACCTCTCACTTGAGGTAACTAGGTTGGTATGAGTGCTAATCAAAGTAACCTAGAGGATATAGAATAGGATTAGGAATCTATGAGTCTTGCTAACCGTTGGATCTCAACACATGAGAGGTTAGGGTTAGTTCTTGAAGAGAGAAAGCTTGAGGAGAGAGAAGGTGAGAGTGAGAATGATATGAATTATGTCTCATTTGTTATATATGATGAAGCATAAAGAATATCAAATAAATCATTATTTGATTTTAACTACCATGCTTCATTTAATAGATACAATGAATCATCTCATGAGTCATTAAGCAACAAATGCTTCATTAACTCATTTGGATGATTCATCTCATGAGTCACTAATCCAATTAATGGAAATAACACCTAAGCCTCCAACTCATCAATCTTCTAGAAGCTTCTCGACAAATTACGAGAATGCCCCTCCCATCCGTGAAAACACGGAAATACTGAGACTGTATAAATCCAATAATCCAATACTAGAATCTGGCTTAAACCAAAGCCTGCTAGTATAAACTGTCCGAACTTCGTAGGAGTGTAAAAACACGTATGTGTCCGAACCCTGTCGTAAAAACATACGACCTCTATATCGTTTCGCCCGAGGCAGAGAAACTCTCTGTGTGGGACTCTGAAGACTCGACACTACGTTTTCAGTGGGTTTAACCATAGATCGCAAGCGGCACTAGCTGTACGTAACGGTCCCTAGGTAGATGTCGATAAGAAGGCCGATGAGGAAACCCATCCGAACTCCTACTGAGCCAGATGTGACAATCTCCGTACAGTCCGGTCTGTTCGTCTAAGACTATCGCATATCGGGCCTAGGGGGATGGCAAGCGTCAGTCCCCTAAAAGCGGTATAAGTCGTGTCAGAGCGAAGCCCATTACACCTTGAGAAGCTACTGGAAATCCTACCAGTAAATCTCGTTTGCCCTGGCCAGGGACTTTGCGTAATGGCTCTCCAAACACAGCGCGATATCAACTCCCAATACTGGGAGAGACGAATCCTGTCCAACCGCCACTGCCTCTAAGTGCTTCGGGACCGCTCCCAACTGCTACCTGTTTGCACGACTCCTTTGAGCCGTGGTAGGGTAGCAATCTAAGAACAGTGGGAACACACTCGAGACGAAGCAGCAGTGTCAAGTCTGCGGACTATGATGTACTCATGTCACCTGGGAACTGTTAACTGATGACGGGTATAATACCAACCAACAGTTCCCTGCGAGTCCTGTCCGGTGTACCCGTAACCCAACGAGCACCTGTATACTATCTCCAGTACAACGTACTAATGGCCGTGGGACAGACCATTTCCTCTGCTGGGATGAGAAGCGTACACACTAGTCTACTCCGGATTATTGATGCTATGTCTCGATAATCCTACGACTAGGGACCTGAAAAAGGATGTGCTTGTAGACTACCCAGCACCCACTAGTGTGAATGCAATCACAACGCTGGTAGTCAAGCAAGATCCTAAGGGCTCTATCAATATGTATTCTCGATATGCTAACATATACACATATTAAGATTGAAATAAACCAAGTAGCATACTGCCATGTTTAGTAAGACTGTTAATATAACTGTGAATATCCCAAGCTTCCATTAAGTAATATACAAGCTAGTATGATACAATAATGGCCCCTAGGGCATATAAACTAACAAGAACAACATAGAAGTGATTAGATACTATGAAAGATGATTATACCTAATGAATCAAGTCCTTTTTCTTATAGACCACCTCCTCGTCGGCCTCCTCGTTGTGATAGAAGATCCACCCGAGAGCTACTTCTCCAAGCTTAACCTCTCACTTGAGGTAACTAGGTTGGTATGAGTGCTAATCAAAGTAACCTAGAGGATATAGAATAGTATTAGGAATCTATGAGTCTTGCTAACCGTTGGATCACAACACATGAGAGGTTAGGGTTAGTTCTTGAAGAGAGAGAGCTTGAGGAGACAGAAGGTGAGAGTGAGAATGATATGAATTATGTCTCATTTGTTATATATGATGAAGCATAAAGAATATCAAATAAATCATTATTTGATATTAACAACCATGCTTCATTTAATAGATACAATGAATCATCTCATGAGTCATTAAGCAATAAATGCTTCATTAACTCATTTAGATGATTCATCTCATGAGTCACGAATCCAATTAATGCAAATAACACCTAAGCCTCCAACTCATCAATCTTCTAGAAGCTTCTCGACAAATTACGAGAATGCCCCTCCCATCCGTGAAAACACGGAAATACTGAGACTGTATAAATCCAATAATCTAATACTAGAATCTGGCTTAAACCAAAGCCTGCTAGTATAAACTGTCCGAACTTCGTAGGCGTGTAAAAACGCGTATGTGTCCGAACCCTGTCGTAAAACCATACGACCTCTATATCGTTTCGCCCGAAGCAGAGAAACTCTCTGTGTGGGACTCTAAAGACTCGACACTACGTTTTCAGTGGGTTTAACCATAAATCGCAAGCGGCACTAGCTGTACGTAACGGTCCCTAGGTAGATGTCGATAAGAAGGCCGATGAGGAAACCCATCCGAACTCCTACTGAGCCTGATGTGACAATCTCCGTACAGTCCGGTCTGTTCGTCTAAGACTATCGCATATCGGGCCTAGGGGGATGGCAAGCGTCAGTCCCCTAAAAGCGGTATAAGTCGTGTCAGAGCGAAGCCCGTTACCCCTTGAGAAGCTACTGGAAATCCTACCAGTAAATCTCGTTTGCCCTAGCCAGGGACTTTGCGTAAGGGCTCTCCAAATACAGCGCGATATCAACTCCTAATACCGGGAGAGACGAATCCTGACTAACCGCCACTGCCTCCAAGTGCTTCGGGACTGCACCCAATTGCTACCTGTTTGCACGACTCCTTTGTGCCGTGGTAGGGTAGCAATCTAAGAACAGTGGGAACACACTCGAGACGAAGCAGCAGTGTCAAGTCTGGGGACTATGCTGTACTCATGTCACCTGGGAACTGTTAACTGACGATGGGTATAATACTAACCAACAGTTCCCTGCGAGTCCTGTCCGGTGTACCCGTAACCTAACGAGCACATGTATACTATCTCCAGTACAACATACTAATGGCTGTGGGACAGACCATTTCCCCTGCTGGGATGAGAAGCGTACACACTAGTCTACTTCGGAGTATCGATGCCCTGTCCTGATAATCCTGCGACTAGGGACCTAAAAAATGATGTGCTTGTAGACTACCCAGCCTCCACTAGTGTGACTGCCATCACAACGCTGGTAGTCAAGCAAGATCCTAAGGGCTCTATCAATATGTATTCTCGATATGCTAACATATACACATATTAAGATAGAAATAAACCAAGTAACATACTATCATGTTTAGCAGGACTGTTAATATAACTGTGAATATCCCAAGCTTCCATTAAGTAATAAACAAGCTAGTATGATACAATAATGGCCCCTAGGGCATATGCACTAACAATCTCCCACTTGCACTAGGGCCATGTACTGGCGTATCGAAGGCCTATCATCTCGAGTATCCACTCGAACTGAATCTGAGGTAAGGCCTCAGTGAATGGATCTGCAGTGTTCTCCTCTATAGGAACTCTCCGGACCTCGATCTCCTGGCGATCTATGATCTCCCTGATCAGGTGATACCGCCTTAAGATGTGTCTGGACTTCTGATGGGACCTGGGTTCCTTCGCTAATGCTATAGCTCCGTTGTTCTCGCAATACAACAGTATTGGATCAGCAATGGTAGGAACCACCTGAAGTTCTGTTAGGAACTTCTTTATCCAGACTGCTTCTTTTGCGGCATCGCAAGCAGCAATATACTCTGCATCCATCGTCGAGTCAGCAACGGTGTCCTGCTTGGAACTCTTCCAGCACATCGCCCCTCCATTGAGGGTAAAGACATAACCTGATATGGACTTTGAGTCATCCTTGTCACTCTGGAAGCTGGAGTCGGCAAAAGCCTCGATCTGTAGGTCTTTTCCGCCGTAAACCAAGAACATATCCTTAGTCCTTCTCAGGTACTTGAGAATGTTCTTTAGTGCTATCCAGTGCTTCTCCCCTGGGTTTGACTGATACCTGCTTACCACGCTCAGTGCGTAAGCTACATCTAGTCTGGTGCACAATATCGCATATATTATAGAGCCTACCGCAGAAGCGTAGGTTATAATTGACATGCGATCCCTTTCCAAATCAGTCTTGGGAGACATCTCATTGGATAGGGTGATTCCGTGACAAGCCGGTAAATTACTGCGCTTAGAATCTTCCATACTGAATCTTTTCAGTACAGTGTTGATATACCTGGACTGCGAAAGTCCCAACATACTCTTAGATCTATCACGATAGATCTGGATCCCCAGAATGTAAGAGGCATCACTCAGGTCTTTCATAGAGAACCCGTGTGACAAGAATCCTTTGACAGATTGTAGCATAGGAATGTCATTTCCTATCAATAGAATGTCATCCACGTACAAGACGAGGAATTCGACAGTTCGTGCTACAATTTTACTATATATACATGGTTCATCTGGATTTTTGATAAAGTCATATTCTTTGACCGTTTCATCAAAACATATGTTCCAACTCCGCGATGTCTGCTTTAGTCCATAAATAGATAAGCAACTTGCACACTTTCCCTCTGTTCCCACTCTGATTGAAGCTTTCAGGCTGATCCATATAGACGCACTCTTCTAAACTACCATTTAGAAAAGCCGTCTTTACGTCCATCTGCCAGATCTCATAATCATAGACGGCGGCAATGGCAAGAAGGATCCGAATGGATTTGAGCATAGCCACTGGAGAAAAAGTTTCGTCATAGTCCAAACCAGGTCTTTGACGAAAACCCTTTGCAACAATTCTAGCCTTATAGGTTTCTACCTGTCCATCTACACCAATCTTTTTCTTGAAGATCCATTTGCATCCTATGGGTTTTACCCCACCTGGAGCAAAGTCCAAAGTCCATACTTTGTTGGTGTACATGGACTCCATCTCGGTCCGCATTGCATCCAGCTATCTTACCGAGTCACCGCTCTGGATGGCCTGCTGGAAGCTAGTAGGTTCATCATTATCAATCACGCAATTCTCTCTATCCCCATCTATGAGAAAACCGTAGTATCTCTCAGGCAGATGAGACGGCCTACTACTCCTGCGGAGGGATGCGGGAATGTCCTGTTCTTCTTGAACTACTGGTTCTACCAAACTTTCAGTAGTAATTTGTGGTTCTGGAATTTCTTCCAGTTCTATTGCGCTCCCACTTGTTTCATTTTCTAAAAACTGCTGTTCTAGAAAATGGGCATTACGAGAAACAAAACCTTTTGTTCCTCTACGTAATAGAAGAAATACCCTTTGGAGTTCTTTGGATATCCCACAAACTTACACTGTACTGATCGTGCCTCGAGTTTTTCCGCATGCTGCTTTTTAACAAAAGCTGGACATCCCCATATTTTCAGATACTAAAGATAGGGTTTCTTCCCACTCCACATCTGATATGGTGTGGTAGGCACGATCTTGGTAGGAGCCCTGTTCAAAAGATATGCTATTGATTCTAGCAAATAACCCCAGAAAGATCGCGGTAACTCAGCATTACTCATCATGGAATGTACCATATCCAATAGGGTTCGATTCCGTCTCTCCGATACACCATTATGCTGTGGAGTGTATGGAGGAGTAAGCTGAGAGAGAATTCCTTTCTCTTTTAGGTAACCTAGGAACTCGGCACTTAAGTATTCACCACCTCGATCAGATCTCAGTGTCTTGATACTTTTGCCGGTTTGGTTTTTTACTTCATTCTTATATTCATGGAATTTCTCAAAGGCCTCGGATTTATATTTCATTAAGAAAATTAATCCATACCTAGAGTAATCGTCCGTAAAAGTAATGAAATATAAAAAATCACCTCTTGCATGTGTAGACATTGGACCACATACATCGCTGTGTATGAGTCCTAAGAGCTCGCTCGCTCTTACTCCATGTCCAGTGAATGGAGTCTTTGTCATCTTTCCTTTAAGACATGATTGACAAGTTGCATAAGATTGATATTCGAATGGATCCAAATATCCTTCTCTATGTAACTTAGTTAACCTTGTCTCATTGATGTGACCCAGTCTACAATGCCATAAGAAAGCCTGATTTATATCTGGAGACTTTCTTTTTAGTGTGTTCTGGACATTGAAAATCTGTAATTGGTTTAGCATGTATATACCGTTATCTAGTGTACCGGACCCAATCAAACCATGATTAAGGTGGATGTTAACAACATCGCTTACAAACGTGAAATCATAAGCTTCTTTTGATAACAATGATACTGATATGATATTACACGTTAAACTAGGTACACAAAAACAGTTGCGCAAAACCAAAATATGTCCACTCGTCAATCCTAGGTGATAATCCCCTACGGATACAGCACCCACGCTAGCTCCGTTAGCAACCTGGATGGTCATATCACCAACCTTTAGCACTTTACGGTTTCTCAGTGCCTGCAATGAATTGCATATATGAGATCCTGATCCGATATCCAATACCCAGGAAGTAGAGTTGATTGACAGACAATTTTCAATTACAAACACACCTGAAGTCGAAGCCACAGCTTGCTTCGGGTCCTGGTTCTTGGCAATCCAAGCTTTGCAATCTTTCTTCCAATAGCCTTTCCTACGACAGTGGAAGCACTCGTCCTTTGCCGCTACTGGCACTGCAACCTTTTTCTTTCCCTTAACTCCCACCTTACCAACACCACCTATCGGTCTGGTAGCGGCCTTATTCTTCCTTCCTTTGGCCCTAGCCTTGGACCCGGAAGAGGAAGCACCGCGAAAAAACATGGTGGGTGTTTCCCTTGCTTTCTGCAAGGTGCCCTCTGCACTCCTCAACATGTTAAGGAGTTCTGGAAGTTCAACTTCTTTTCCTTGAATGTTGAAATTCAGAATAAATTGGACGTAGGTGGAAGGAAGGGACTGAAGAACCAAGTCTGTATATAGCTCGTTCTCTAATGTTGTCCCGAGGTCCGCGAGCTCTTCTATATAGCCAATCATCTTAAGGACATGTTCTCCTACGGCCAGCCTCGACTGAAACAAGTTCTTCGAGGTCTCGTATCTAGCTATACGAGATTGCTCTCCATACAGTTCCTTGGTGTGGAGAAATATGGACTCAAGATCCATATTCTCGTGCCTCCTCTGATGTTCATTATTCATAGAGGCAAGCACGATGCATTTGGCCTTCGCGCAATCTATCTCCCAGGTCTTGCGGATTTCCTTATCTGCGACACTGGATTCTGGACTAGGGACAGCAGGTGCCTTAGTGGTAAGGACATACCCCAATTTGTCATAAGTAATAGCCATCTTAACATTCCGGAACCAATCTTTATAGTTTGGCCCTGTCAAAATATTTTTATCTAATAGTAACTTAAGGCCTGTTATGTTCTAGGTCGCTGTAATGAGAGAGAGAGGGAACACTTTAGCATGATGCACTTGCAAGTTTAGAGTGGTTTTAGTTTATCTAAACAGGATGGCTCCCACTGTTTCTCGAATCTCTCCTCAAACCAAAAAGGAAGAACTAGTCAGGACTATTTTCACCGTACAATACTTGCTTAACCGTTCAGCCAGGCCGGTGTCGGTACTTCGAGGGAGGTTTTACGACGCTTTCGCGAAGTTCCTTAATTAAATAACCTCTTTTCTCTAGGGGTGTAGCCCCGCTGACACCTTTCTCGACACCTACTTGGTTTATAGCATTGATCGTTAAGTGACGAATCTACTGATGAGTAGCGGATACTCACAGTACGATCGGAATCCAAATATCATCGTGTGATAAAGCTGAAGGTATCCTACCAAAATTATCACACTCCAAATGGTATGCAACTCTTTGCAAATTTCAGTTTCTTTAGAAATTCCCGATAGAAATTTCTCCCCCATGCTCTTATGACCTTGGCGTTGGTCAAAATGTCATAAGTCACATGTCAAGTTCTACCCATCATTATCTTGTTAATTTGAACCCATCCGTACATACCCCTGACGTTGGCCAAATGATAATACGACTGTCCCAAACTAGCTCATCTATCTATGCAACAAATGAATACCCAGCAGCTACTAAACACTATACCTTGGCGTTGATCAAAATACATAACTTGAATACTACTGAATACCCAAGTGAAATGACGGAGGGCTACGAATGGTTTTGGCGAAACTGTGAACGTAGTGAACTTGATATGATCGAAGGAACCTGATAGCTTTTAAAAGGAGTGGTTAAAGCTCCGCAATTTAAAAAATATCTTCTGTTTTAAAATAACCGAGTGGTTTCTTTTAAACTGTTCCAACGATTCAACTTTGGTTTATTTTCTTTGCATTAATATAATATGTCCCATCAATTAACCTATCATTGCAGAAAACAACGAAAATACAACGTCCTCTTATGCCATCCGCATTCGCCACTGGGTCCCGTCATTCACCTGTTAGGTTACTTAACTAACGACAGAGCGGGGACTGGGCTAGCGTGGGTGTAAAACATAAGTGACGCCTAATAGATATCATATATAGATATTTTACATACGTCAGACGCAATAATAGGCATTCCAGATCACAGATGAACATATTGGATTTTCTACGAATCAACATTCCTTTTGAGCCTGCAAAGAAAGACGGATTACACAGTCGCGGTGAATAGCCAAAACCCCACCCTAGACCCCTACGGGTACGACAAACTACCCGCCAAGTATCCGAAGTGAAACGGTCTCCCTCAACAACGTGAGTAGGCCACTAAACACTTTAAAGTACCCGGTAGTTTATGCACCCCATCTTGGGTCTATCCTAGGAGCAGAAAACAGTAAATGAAATAATACAACGGTGGCAACAACCTCAGCCCGGATGTGCCCCGCAAAAGAATATTACAACAATTTACAAATTACATTTGAATGAAAGAAACACCCGTCTCATATCCCCGGCTATCCATTCACGACAATCCAACAAGTTCACAAACACAAACCAGTAAAAACCATTACAGAAATGTGCAACCCCCTGCTAACCGACATATTAGCAGTTAGGGTAGGTTTACGATCACATTAATCACATCACAGATATATTCAAGTTAGCCAAACATCTTAGAATTTCGATCAAGTAAACACAAATGATTCTACGCCAAATAATTCTCTGTGCACCTGAAACCGGAGCAGAAACAAAACATCCCAGAAAATACAAAAATCAACACAGAAGAGTTACTGGGGAAATTTGGACTAACTTGGCTTCAACTCGGCCATGGATCCATGGCGGATCGCTTGGATCGGCCGCGGTTTGGCCGAGTTACGAACCCAAATTTCTCCAGTAATCTTATAATTCCCTGCTTGTATTTTTAAGGGTCCCTGAAAAATTTTTAGACCCCGTTTTAAAATCGGCAGAAACATGGTGAAAATGATGTTTTTTCGGGTTCGTTTTGCGATCGAATTTCTAACGACTTTGCTAACAAGTTAGTTATGGTTTACCGAGGCTCTGATACCACTATAAGTTGACGTTAGACACCCCACATGATGCGGGAAGGCGGAATAGGTAAAACAATCATTTTGTTTAAACAAATATCGACTAACTTTACAGATCTTTGCTAAACCCTAACTAACAACAACATAGAAGTGATTAGCTACTATGAAAGATGATTATACCTAATGAATCAAGTCATTCTTATTCTCGTAGACCACCTCCTCGTCGGCCTCCTCGTTATGATAGAAGATCCACCCGAGAGCTACTTCTCCAAGCTTAACCTCTCACTTGAGGTAACTAGGTTGCTATGAGTGCTAATCAAAGTAACCTAGAGGATATAGAATAGGATTGGGGATCTATGAGTCTTTCTAACCCTTGGATCTCAACACATGAGAGGTTAGGGTTAGTTCTTGAAGAGAGAGAGCTTGAGGAGAGAGAAGGTGAGTGTGAGAATGATATGAATTATGTCTCATTTGTTATATATGATGAAGCATAAAGAATATCAAATAAATCATTATTTGATATTAACAACCATGCTTCATTTAATAGATACAATGAATCATCTCATGAGTCATTAAGAAATAAATGCCTCATTAACTCATTTGGATGATTCATCTCATGAGTCACTAATCCATTTAATGCAAATAACACATAAGCCTCCAACTCATCAATCTTTTAGAAGCTTCTCGACAAATTACGAGAATGACCTTCCCATCCATGAAAACACGGAAATACTGAGATTGTATAAATACAATAATCCAATACTAGAATCTAGCTTAAACTAAAACCTGCTAGTATAAACTGTCCAAACATCATACGTGCGTAAAAACACGTATGTGTCTGAACCCTGTCGTAAAACCATAGGACCTCTATATCGTTTCGTCCAAAGCAGAGAAACACTCTGTGTGGGACTCTAAAGACTCGACACTACGTTGGCAGTGGGTTTAACCACAGACCGCAAGCGGCACTAGCTGTACGTAACGGTCCCCAGGTAGATGTCGATAAGAAGGCCGATGAGAAAACCCATCCGAATTCCTACTGAGCCTGATGTGACAATCTCCGTACAGTCTGGTCTGTTCGTCTAAGACTATCGCATATCGGGCCTAGGGGGCGGCAAGCATCAGTCCCCTAAAAGCGGTATAAGTCGTGTCGGAGCGAAGCCCATTACACCTTGAGAAGCTACTAGAAATCCTACCAGTAAATCTCATTTTCCCTGGCCAGGGACTTTGCGTAATGGCTCTCCAAATACAGCGCGATATCAACTCCCAACACCGGGAGAGACGAATCCTATCTAACCGCCACTGCCTTCAAGTGCTTCAGGACTGCACCCAACTGCTACCTGTTTGCACGACTCCTTTCAGCCGTGGTAGGGTAGCAATCTAAGAACAGTAGGAACACACTCGAGACGAAGCAGCGGTATCAAGTCTGCGGACTATGTTGTACTCATGTCACCTGGGAACTGTTAACTGACCACGGGTATAATACCAACCAACAGTTCCCTGCGAGTCCTGTCCGATGTACCCGTAACCCAACGAGTACCTATATACTATCTCCAATACAACGTACTAATGACTGTGGGACAGACTATTTCCCCTGCTGGGATGAGAAGCGTACACACTAGTCTACTCCGGAGTATCGATGCCCTGTCTCGATAATCCTGCGACTAGGGACCTGAAAAAGGATGTGATTGTAGACTACCCAGCCCCCACTAGTGTGACTGCCATCACAATACTGGTAGTCAAGCAAGATCCTAAGAGCTCTATCAATATGTATTCTCGATATGCTAACATATACACATATTAAGATAGAAATAAACCAAATAGCATACTGCCATGTTTAGCAAGACTGTTAATATAACTGTGAATATCCCAAGCTTCCATTAAGTAATATACAAGCTAGTATGATACAATAATGGCCCCTAGGGCATATACACTAACAGGAACCTCCCTCAAAGTACCGACTCTGACCTGGCCGAAAGATTGGCGAACTTGTAAGATGTAATTAATTCCGGCTAGTCTTACCTTTAAGGGTTTGAAAGTAGATTTGATAAAAACAGTGGGAGACATCCTGATTAGATAAAATAATAACCAATCTGATCTTGCAAGAGCGCACGCAGAGTGTTTTCTTCTCTCTCTATCCTGGTAGCGACCATGTCACATCTTAATCAAGATAATAATATGGATGTATTGACTGAACCCGCTTGTTATACTGAGCTGGGGAACGTTGGTCCCGCTCTAAGTTATAATTGTTATAAGACTGAGCATGAAATAAGGAATTACCAGGATTCCCGTGCCGCCCAAACGAATAAAGTGCATGATGATGTATCTTCTTCGGGTGTGTTAATTACCGAGAACTGTTTCTCAGTATCCTCTACGTCCTGGGTATAAGATACCGGATCAAGATCCTAAATATATAATCTGTTACATGGGCTATAGAGATATAGAGAACTGAGAATGGGTGACAAGTTTCAAGAGTTGGAAACGGTGCAATTATTGCAGCCAAAGTAGTTGGCGGTTACACCCTGTATTACCAAATACATTGATTCTGAACGAATGTTATTAGATACCGAACCTGATATACAATATTATATCAGTCTCTTTATTTACTAAAGAATGATATAATTTTGTATTTTTGGATAATGTTTTGAACAATTCATATATCAAGAGTGTAAGTGCACGGCGGCGCCCCGGCCGTCAGTCCGACGGCCAAATGCGGAAGCGGTGATAAACTTTAATTTTGCGAACTTAGCAATCCGGCACCACCGCGCACTAAACACCCGGATCGGGCCATTAAACTAGTTCTAGCTAACTACAAGACGGGTTAGAGATATACCGAGTGATCCGAGTCCTCCGGTCTTCTCGTCGTCGTCCCGATCTTCTGCGGAAACTCCGGTCGTCGCTTCCTTGCCGGAAGGGCACCACATCGCCTGCATCTTTTACGGGCTCCCACCTCAACACCGATGCAACTCGGGCGCGAAGTTGGCTGGCCGACGCGTCCAAGATTTGCTGTAGAATGTGTAGTGTAGAGGCTATGTCTCATTTGGGGTTTTGTTGCCATTTGAAGATGATGGAGGAAACTAGATAAGGAAAAATGGTGCTTGCATTTTTCCTAGCATGAAATGAGATCAAGAAAAATCCCACAAGCTCAAAATGAAACTCTCTCTTCCTCTCCCAAAGAAGTGGCCGGCCATCCTATGAGGAAATGGTGAAGGGAAATCAAAACTAATACATTGGGAGGTGAGTGTAGTAAAAGGTAAGAGGTGACCATATCCAAAAACCATGATAACAAAGTCATATCATCTTTCATCTCATTTCTAATCTTAATAAAGCAAGAAATGATGATAGAAAAGAATGGTATCAAAAGATGCTTTCATAATCAATACATTTGCAAGAAACCCCTCCACAAAGTGTTATTTGCGAACTTGCAAATAACCCCCTCCATCGGAAAAGTCCGGCCGGAAAAGAACAAAGGAAAACCGGCCGGAACGGAATGCAAACTGGCAACTCCGGAAAACTGGTCCCGTAATAAATTACAGGAAAACCCCGATACTGCAAATACATGCCCGCATTTGTATTCCCACTGAACACAAATGCAAAGAGACAAAACTACACTCAAATACTAGGATCCGGCTTAAGCCAAAGCCGGCTAGTAAAAACCGTCCGATCACTATCCGTGCAATACCGCACGTATCTGATCGAACCCTGCCATATCTCCATACGGCCTCTACAGCGTTTCGCCCGAAAGCTTGAGTAACAGAAAGTGTTGTGGACTCTAAAGACTCGTCAATACTATGGCTGTGGATTTAACCACTAGCACGTCAGAGGTATAAGCCAATACGTGACGGGCCACCAGCTATTGACCAAAAGGGACGTCGATGAGCGAACTCATCCTGACACCCTACTGAGCCTGTCAGTGACAATATCCGTACAGTCCGGTCCGTTCGTCTATGAGCATCGCATGGCGGGCCTAGTGGGTTGGTAAAAGTCAGACCCCCAAAAGCTGTCGTGTCGGAGTGTAGCCCTGAACACCCTGAGATACTACTGGAATACCTACCAGTAAATCTCCTGCCTAGGCCAAGGACTTCGTGTAATGGCTCTCCTAGACACAACGCGATCTCACCCCCAATACCGGGAGAGACGAACCCCTGCAGATCCGCTCACTGCCTCCATGTGGCTCGGGACTGTACCCAACTAAAACCTGTTTGCACGACTCCTTTGAGTCGTGGTAGGGTAGTAATCAAAGCACAGTGGGAACTCACACAAGACAAATGACGATCCCCAAGTCGATGAACTAACCTGTACACATGTCACCTGGGAACTGCTATCTGACGTCAGGTATAAGACCAACTAGCATGTTCCCGGCGAGTCCTGTCCGGTGTACTCATAACCCAATGAGCACCTGTATACATCTTAGGTGAACCAACTGACACCAGTGGCTTGTGAGACCGGCCACCGCCCCTCGTCGGGGTCTCGACTGTATACACTAGTCTACTCTGGAGAATCGATGCCCTGTCTCGAGACTCCTACGACTAGGGACCTTTTAAGAATGTGCTTATAGACTCCAGCTCTCACTTATATAATCGCCCTCATACTGCTGGCAGTCAAGCAAGAATCCTAGGGGCTCTATCAACATGCAATAGCGACATGTCAGGTCACCTAAAGCAGTACACGATGATAAAGGTAAACCAGATAGCATACTATCATCTCGAGTAAGACTGTCCTACCGGGATAGGTCCTCCCTCAATCATTGCAATCACGTGCCTGTGATCCAATAATCGACTCTGAGGGCACTATCTCCAACAATCTCCCATTTGCACTCAAGGCTAATTATTGCGATGTCGCATACTCACAGCCCGTGTGATACCGAACACCCAACTCCTTTACTAGTCAGTTTCACAAAACTCGTTTGTGAAACTATTGCGCTCGAGGAATAGCCTCAGTGAGTGGATCCACCTTGATGTTTCTTTCTATGTCTCTCTATATCTGAAGTTCTCGGAGAAAGCCATCTCCCGAAATGAGCAATACCTGTCTTAGAATGTCTCGATGTCTGATGGGACCTAGCTCATGAATGAACTCCAAATCCAAACTTCTTAGACTGTATCGTCTGTTAGTTATGTATATGCCCTAGAGGCCATTGTTGTACATATGATGTATATTATGATGGATGCTTAGATATATACAGAGAGGACTTTCTTGCTCGTCATGATAGTATGCTATTTGGTTTCACTTTATCTTAACATATTGACTTGTATTGGTTTACTGCTTTACTCTCACATATTGATAAAGCCCTTAGGATCTGTACTCGACTACTGGGACTATGATGAGATCATACTGGTGGGGCCACGGTAGTCGATGAGTACATCCTATAACGGTTCGTAGTCGAGGGTATATCGAGACAGGGCATCGATACACCAGAGGTAGACTAGCGTATACGCATCTTGACCCATATGATGGGCGATGGATGATCCCATATCCATCGGTGTTGGACATCAAGGATGGTGTACGGGTGCTCAGTGGAGACTGGGTACACTGGACGGACTCGCCGAGAACTCCCAGATGGTGTTATACCACACGTCAGATTGCAGTTCTCCGGTGACACTGGTACAGGGTAGTCTGTAGACCCGAGATCGTCATAGAGTCTTGTGTGATTCCCACTGTGCTTTGATTTCCACCTTACCACGTCCAAGAGGGCGTGCAAAACGGTGGCTTTTGGGTACAGTCCCGAATCACATGGAGGCAATGAGCGATAGGAGGGGATTCGTCTCTCCCGGTATAGGGAGTTGATGTTGTGATGTGTTCGATTGGCTATAACTGGAAGTCCCTGGCCAGGGCTGATATAGAGATTTACTGGTAAGTGTTACTAGTAGTTTCTCGACCCGTTATGGGCCACACATCGACACGACTTATCGGTTACTGGGGTCTGACGTATACCACCCCTAGACTTGATATGCGACATATCAGACGAACAGACCGGACTGTACGGGAGTGTTACTGATTGGATTCACAGGA
The DNA here is from genome assembly GCA_030015575.1 of Agapanthus africanus. Lineage (NCBI taxonomy): Eukaryota > Viridiplantae > Streptophyta > Magnoliopsida > Asparagales > Amaryllidaceae > Agapanthus > Agapanthus africanus. Next base: position 710,128,666 of record CM057339.1, read on the forward strand.
GAACGCACAGGCTAGCTTGTTGATCTTCTGATCGCTCAATACCTGGGTGGCTGATACGTTTAGCTGACCGCTTGCAGCTTGTGGGTGTTTGATATGATCATCACCTGCTACCCGGCGTATTGACGATTCTTTAGAGTCCTACACAGAGGTTTCTTGGCTCAGGCGAAACGGAGTAGAGGCACATATGTGATATGTGCAGGACCGAGAATAATGCGATATGAGATACCGTATTATATTCTCGCGATATTTAGATATGAACTGAGACATCAGATCAAGTGTTGATTCGATGAATCGGTACATGAAATATTAGTGGATAATATTCGATATAGCCGGATCGTCGGATCAAGTGTTGATTCGATGATTTAATGTATAATAATATATTTGATATATTATTACATTATCTAATATTGGCTAGCTTTATTATTTCATTTTCTCATTGGATGATACATTGATATATATGCGATATATGTTAATTGTATTATTTTCTTTTGTTGCAAATATATAATATATATGTGATATATATTATTGTGACATGATATGATTAATTGTTAAACATGTTTAAGGATGATAAATTGAGGTTAGGGTTTGATTAGGTTTAGATGCTTCATGCACCTTCTAGAAGCTTTTTCTTTTGTCATTCTTAAGATATTTTTGGATGACACATTCTTAACCCAACCAAACCCTAACTCTAGTTTATTCTCTACTAAATCCTAGCCACTCATCCTTGACCATGGTTTATAAATCAATCATATAGTCTTCTTTCTATTCATCACAAAAAGAATTAATCTTATTATTGAGTTTCCATTATTATCTTCTTCTCTCTAAAAGAAAGCTTACTTGATTTTCTTTATGTGATGAATAAATATGAGAAAATGATTTAAAAAGAAAGCAAAAATACTACTCTCTCATCCTCATCTCATCTAGCCCATGAGATTAGTGTGTTCATCTTTTTAGAGTGAGAAAGCTTGAGTCTTTGCAACTTCAACGTAGATCATCGGAGATTTGGAACACTTCAAGCTAGCATGGATCGTTCGAGTCGTGAAGCCTCTCATGAGTCCGGGAGATCGTGGATCGCGGCAAAGGGACTTCTACTCGGAGCTTGTGAAGCGAAGGAGCGGACTACAAAGGTTGTAATCCCTCACACTTAGATAAAAGTTATCATCTTGCATGTTTAAACCTAATAATCTAGCAAAGATCCCGGCTTTGGGTTGTTCGGCACGTCTAAATGAATATCCGGGCATGTTTGATGCCTTTTGAACCTTCACAAGAGTGCCTAGGAACCCTACAGTGGTATTAGAGCCTAGCTAGAGCATTAGGCGATGTGTTTACGAAGTTAAAACTCCGATCGAACCCGAAACGACAAAACTAGACCCCTCTCTGGAAATTTTTTAAAATTTGGGATTTTTCTGAATTAAAAATATGTAAAAAAATCAGCAGGGAATTCTAAGAATTACCATAAAACCCGAGCCCCCAATTCGATCAAACGGCGGCTGAACCGCGGCGCAAGCATGCTTACGCGGCGGTTCCGCGGCGGCTTCATCGATTGGCGACACGTGGCTTTTCTGGTAATATCCGTAGGTGCTTGTTGATGTTTCTGGATATTTTTAAAACTGATTCCAGTGTTTTTTAAATCTGGGGTTTATTTTGTAATCGTAGATTCGATCGGAATATTTAAATTCGTATTTCTTTCCGGATATTTAGAAACTGTTAAACTATTTGAACGGATATCATTAACTCACTGTTTCCCGGTACGGCAAACTTTCAAGTGTTGAATTTTTACTGGGTTTAAATCTTTCGGAAAATTGTACAAGTTAAGCGGTGGACCCTCTAGAAGACAACAAACCTTAACTCGATTATGTGACCGTCTTGAACTGCCTTTTGAACCTTCGGGTTTGGGGCAGTATGGCGTGCCACATGTGAGGCGTTGGCTTGACCCTTCTACGGCTGGATCACTGGTACTGTGACATATTCTGGGATTATTTGAACTCCGCTCAAGAGTTGAGCACTTTGGGAAATTTTGGGTGTTTGATTATCTGTTCGGAAAGTTTAATACTGTCTATTTATCTGGAATATGATACAATATGTGGAATTCATAGAGTTAGGCATGAAATGCGAAGTATGTGATATTTCGGATTTACGATGTCTAAAGTGATTGTGGATTCCAAATATTGTAGTTTTACACTTTCTTTTCTGTGACCGTAAGTGTAATATGTGATATCGCCGGTTTCGTTGCTATATGTCAACGACAATTGGGATGCGCATATTTACTTACGTTGATGATATGAGATATTATGTGTTGTTGTGATATGTTATATTGGATCGTCGCGTTCTGAATAGCCGGGGGTTTTATGTGAGATGAGGGTTTTTATTTTCATTCATGTAAAATTCATTTGTAATGTAATATTCTTTTATTTGGGGCACTTCCAGGTTGCGGTTGCTGTCACCAGTGTATATTATTTACTTTTCCGCATTAGGTAGACCCAAGGAGGGGAGCACAAGTAACCGGGTTCTAGGGTCCAGTGGGAGGCCGTCTCGAGGAGTCGAGACCGGGTCTCCTAACCCTAGAATTGGCAGTGTTACTTGCCGCTCTCGTAGGGGTCTTGGGATGTGGGTTTGGCTATTCGTCGCGACCGTGGAATCCGTGTTTTATACAGGCTCGTATTAAAAACACGGACATCCTAGTATATCCAATATTTCATATATGTTCTTCTGCTGCAATGTTCTGTGATGAGATCATATTACTGCCTGAGACGAATGCTTATACTATATATATATGCTGATATATAAATATTACTGCTTTCGTTTGTTCTGTGATGCTTAGGAAGCATAAGCTGATGGGATTTTTATTAATGAGATTAATAAAGAAAAGAAACCTAAAGATGTTGTAGAATCAAAACTTTATAAAAAGGGTAGCTACAGTTTTGCTTTGCACAGCGATATATATGATATGTCCTGCACCTTATTCGATGAGGAAAGGACCGAGATCCCTTCACCGGGAGGGACTCCTTTAGCAAAACTGGCAGATGCTACAAAATGCGGTTTGTCTTTTGAATGCTTTTAGTGTTTTGCTTTGCACAGCGGTATATATGATATATCCTGCACCTTATTCGATGAGGAAAGGGCCGACGATCCCTTCACCGGGAGTGACCCCTTTAGCGAAACTAAGAAAAGCCTCAAAAACACTCCTTTTCAAAAACTACTCGATTCTACGACGATATCAAGTTCATTACGCTCAGGGTTTTCTGAAAAACCTGCGTAGCCCTCCGTTATTTCAGATAAGTCCTTTTTAGTATTCGTGCTACGTTTGTTGACCTCCGTCAAGGCGTAGTGTATGGTAGCTGACTAGATTTTTATCTGCTTATGCATTTGATGCAGATTGGATTAGGATAGTCGTACGGCCTTGTTGACCTCCGTCAAGGGTCGTGCGGGTGGGTTTAATTCAATCAAGAAATGACGGGTTGAACTTGACTAGTAGCCTATGGTTTGTTGACCTCCGTCAAGGTCATAGGACACTAGGGGCAAAATGTTATCGGGAATTTCAAGTGTTGAAATTTGCAATGAGATTGCATACCTTCTATAAGATAGTTGGATCCCGATACCCACTGCGAGTAAGAGTTACTCCTGGGAGAGTTTTACACAGGACAATTAGCCGATCAAGTAGGTGTCTAGAAAAGTGTTAACGGGGTTACGCCTCTGGGAAAACGAGGTTTACTTTAATTAGGTCCGTGCGAAAGCACGGGGAACCTCCCTCAAAGTACCGACACTGATCTGGCTGAAAGATCGACGAAATTGTAGGGTGTAATTAATCCGGCTAATCTTACCTTTTAGGGTTTTAAAGGTAGATTTGATAAAATAGTGGGGAGACATCCTGATTAGATAAGATAATAACCAATCTAATCTTGCAAGAGCATACGCTAAAGTGTTCTCTTCTTTCTCTCTCCAGGTAGCGACCATTGTCAGGCCATAATCAAGATAATAATATTGATGTATTTGACTAAATCCGATTATTGTACTGAGCAAGGGAACGTTGAACCCGTTCTTTCTTATAAGAGTTATAAGACTGAACAGGAAACAGGAGAATATCTGGATTCTCAAGCCGCCCAAAAGAACATGCATGTTGATGCATCTTCTTCGGTGTGTTAGTTATTGAGAACTGTTTCTCAGTTCACCCTACGTCTTGGGTATTAGATACCGGATCAGGATCCCACATATGTAAATTGTTACATGGGCTACGAAAAGGTAGAGAACTGAGAAAAGGTGATCATTCCGTTCAAGTAGGGAACGGTGCAAGTATTGTAGCCAAGGCAGTGGCGACTATCACCTTGTATTGCCGAGTCGTAATACACTGATTCTAAATGAGTGCTATTATATACCGAACATGATGTGCAATATTATATCAGTTTCTTTATTAAGTAAAGAAGGATATAATTTTGTAGTAAAGAATAATGTTATGAACATATTCCTAGATCAAAAGTTGATTGCATCAGGCTCGTTACATAATGGCATATTCATTCTGAATCTCAGAATACAGTCCTGAATATACAAAACACACACAAGAGGAAAAGTTCAGATATGAACGAATCCTACTTGTGGCATTGTAGCCTTGGTCATATCAATGCGACACGACTGACTAAGTTACATAAGGATGGTTATTTGAATCCGTTCGAATTATCATCTTATGATACTTGCCATTCATGTCTCAAAGGAAAAATGACCAAAGCTCCGTTTAGTGGACACGGAGAAAGAGTTACTAAACTCTTAGGACTAATACATAGTGATGTATGCGGTCCCATGTCTACGCATGCCAGGAACGGTTCTTCCTACTTCATTACATTCACTGACGATCTCTCTAGATACGGACATGTGTTTCTGATGAAACACAAGTCTGAAGCTTTTGAGAAATTCAGAGAATATAAGCACGAGTAGAGAACCAAACGGGCAAAAGTATTAAGATTCTCCGATCAGATCGAGGAGGTGAATACTTAAGCGGTGAGTTCCTAGATTATCTAAAAGAGAATGGGATTCTCTCTCAGCTTACTCCTCCTTATACACCACAGTACAACGGTGTATCGGAACGGAGGAATCGCACCCTATTAGATATGGTGCGCTCCATGATGAGTACAGCTGAGTTACCTATTTCCTTCTGGGGGTATGCGCTTGAGACAGCAGCATACATACTGAATAAAGTTCCTACCAAATCTGTGCCTACCACCCCATATGAGATATGGGAAGGGAAGAGACCATATCTTAATTTTGTTAAGATATGGGGGTTGCCCGGCTTATGTCAAAAGACGAAACCCGGACAAACTCGAGGCAAGATCTGTTTTATGTAAGTTTATTGGATATCCCAAGCATTCGCGAGGGTATATTTTCTACCACAGTGAGGAACAAAGGGTGTTTGTTGCTCAACACGCCACCTTTTAGAAAAGGAATTTCTTGCAAAAGAGATTAGTGGCTCTGAGGTAGAAACTGGAAGAAGTTCCAGCAGAACAAACTACAACAGATGATTAAGTGGAACCAGAGGATTCAGTAGTACCTGACGAACCCCAGCCTCTCCGCCGATCTAGTAGGGTTTCTCATCCACCTGAGAGATACTACGGTTTTCTCATTGATGGTGGAAGCGAGGACTGCATCATGGATGATGATGACCCGACTAGTTTCGAGCAGGCCATCACAAGTAGTGACTCTATGAAATGGCTGGATGCAATGCGATCTGAGATGGAATCCATGTACACCAACAAAGTATGGACTTTGGAAAATGCTCCTGAAGGGGTAAAACCCATTGGGAGCAAGTGGATCTTTAAAAAGAAATTTGGTGTAGATGGAAAAGTTGAGACTTTCAAAGCTAGACTTGTAGAAAAGGGTTTTCGTCAAAGACCAGGGTGTGGATTATGACGAAACCTTTTCTCCAGTGGCTATGCTTAAGTCCATCCGGATCTTACTTGCCATTGCTGCATACCATGACTACGAAATCTGGCAAATGGATGTTAAGACCGCCTTTCTAAACGGTGATTTAGAAGAGAGCGTGTACATGACTCAGCCAGAGGGCTTCGTAGATAGTGGGAGCAGCGGAAAGGTGTGCAAGCTGCTTAAATCCATTTATGGGTTAAAGCAAGCATCGCGGAGTTGGAACATCTGTTTTGATGTTGTAGTCAAAGAGTTTGACTTCATCAAAAATATAGATGAACCTTGTATCTATAAAAAGGTAGCAGAGGGTAAGGTTGTCTTCCTCGTATTGTACGTGGATGACATACTCTTGATAGGAAATGATATTCCTATGCTGCAATCAGTCAAGCTCTTCTTATCACAGAGATTCTCAATGAAAGATCTAGGTGATGCCTCCTACATATTGGGAATCATGATCTATAGAGATAGATCTAAACGGATACTGGGATTGTCCCAATCCAGGTACATTGACACCATAATAAAGAGGTTTAGTATGGAAGAATCCAAGCGTGGGAACCAACCCATGATCTCTGGACTCACTCTCTCCAAAGAGATGTCTCCCAAGACTGATTTGGAGAGAGCTCGCATGCAAGGGATACCCTATGCTTCGGCAGTAGGCTCTATCATGTATGCGATGCTATGTACCAGACCCGATGTAGCATACCCACTAAGTGTAGTGAGTCGGTATCAAGCAGATCCTGGAGAGAGTCACTGGACAGCTGTGAAGAACATTCTCAAGTACTTGCGAAGGACTAAGGAGATGTTCTTGGTGTATGGTAACGGAGAACTCCAGGTGGAGTCCTTTACCGATTCCAGCTTCCAAAGTGATAAGGACGACTCTAAGTCGCACTCGGGATTTGTCTTTACCCTCAATGGAGGGGCGGTATGTTGGAAGAGTTCCAAACAGGATACCGTTGCAGACTCGACGATGGAGGCTGAATACATCGCTGCCAACGATGCTGCCAAGGAGGCTGTCTGGATAAAGAAGTTCATTAGTGAACTTGGTGTGGTTCCATCCATTGAGCATCCAATACCTCTGTATTGCGATAACAATGGAGCTGTGGCTTTGGCCAAGGAACCCAGGTCCCATCAAAAGTCCAGACATATTCTGAGGCAGTATCACCTGATCAGGGAGATAGTTGATCGCCGGGAGATAGAGGTCAGAGAGTAGATACGAAGGACAACACTGCGGATCCATTCACGAAGGCTATTCCCCATATACAGTTTGAGAGATTATTCGGGATGCTAGGTATGAGATACTACAGCAGCTGGCCTTAGTGCAAGTGGGAGATTGTTAGTTATGTATATGCCCTAGAGGCCATTATTGTACATATGATGTATATTATGATGGATGCTTAGATATATACAGAGAGGACTTTCTTGCTCGTCATGATAGTATGCTATTTGGTTTCAATTTATCTTAACATATTGACTTGTATTGGTTTACTGTTTTACTCTCACATGTTGATAAAGCCCTTAGGATCTGTACTCGACTACTGGGACTATGATGAGATCATACTAGTGGGGCCACGGTAGTCGATGAGTACATCCTATAACGGTTCCTAGTCGAGGGTATAACGAGACAGGGCATCGATACACCAGAGGTAGACTAGCATATACGCATCTTGACCCATATGATGGGCGATGGATGATCCCATATCCATCGGTGTTGGACATCAAGGATGGTGTACGGGTGCTCAGTGGAGACTGGGTACACTGGACGGACTCGCCGAGAACTCCAGATGGTGTTATACCACACGTCAGATGGAAGTTCTCCGGGTGACACTGGTACAGGATAGTCTGTAGACCCGAGATCGTCATAGAGTCTTGTGTGATTCCCACTGTGCTTTAATTTCCACCTTACCACGTCCAAGAGGGCGTGCAAAACGGTGGCTTTGGGTACAGTCTGAATCACATGGAGGCAATGAGCGATAGGAGGGGATTTGTCTCTCCCGGTATAGGGAGTTGATGTTGTGCTGTGTTCGATTGGCTATAACTGGAAGTCCCTGGCCAGGGCTGATGTAGAGATTTACTGGTAAGTGTTACTAGTAGTTTCTCGACCCGTTATGGGCCACACATCGACACGACTTATCGGTTACTGGGGTCTGACGTATACCACCCCTAGACTTGATATGCGACATATCAGACGAACAGACCGGACTGTACGGGAGTGTTACTGATTGAATTCATAGGAGAACGCACAGGCTAGCTTGTTGATCTTCTGATCGCTCAATACCTGGGTGGCTGTTACGTTTAGCTGACCGCTTGCAGCTTGGGGGTGTTTGATATGATCATCACCTGCTACCGGCGTATTGACGATTCTTTAGAGTCCTACACAGAGGTTTCTTGGCTCAGGCGAAACGGGAGTAGAGGCACATATGTGATATGTGCAGGACCGAGAATAATGCGATATGAGATACCGTATTATATTCTCGCGATATTTAGATATGAACTGAGACATCGGATCAAGTGTTGATTCGATGAATCGTACATGAAATATTAGTCGGTAATATTCGATATAGCCGGATCGTCGGATCAAGTGTTGATTCGATCATTTAATGTATAATAATATATATGATATATTATTACATTATCTAATATTGGCTCGCTTTATTATTTCATTTTCTCATTGGATGATAAATTGATATATATGCGATATATGTTAATTGTATTATTTTCTTTTGTTGCAAATATATAATATATATGTGATATATATTATTGTGACATGATATGATTAATTGTTAAACATGTTTAAGGATGATAAATTGAGGTTAGGGTTTGATTAGGGTTAGATGCTTCATGCACCTTCTAGAAGCTTTTTCTTTTGTCATTCTTAAGATATTTTTGGATGACACATTCTTAACCCAACCAAACCCTAACTCTAGTTTATTCTCTACTAAATCCTAGCCACTCATCCTTGACCATGGTTTATAAATCAATCATATAGTCTTCTTTCTATTCATCACAAAAAGAATTAATCTTATTATTGAGTTTCCATTATTATCTTCTTCTCTCTAAAAGAAAGCTTACTTGATTTTCTTTATGTGATGAATAAATATGAGAAAATGATTTAAAAATAAAGCAAAAATACTACTCTCTCATCCTCATCTCATCTAGCCCATGAGATTAGTGTGTTCATCTCTTTAGAGTGAGAAAGCTTGAGTCTTTGCAACTTCGACGTAGATCATCGGAGATTTGGAACACTTCAAGCTAGCATGGATCGTTCGAGTCGTGGAGTCTCTCATGAGTCCGGGAGATCGTGGATCGCGGCAAAGGGACTTCTACTCGGAGCTTGTGAAGCGAAGGAGCGGACTACAAAGGTTGTAATCCCTCACACTTAGATAAAAGTTATCATCTTGCATGTTTAAACCTAATAATCTAGCAAAGATCCCGGCTTTAGGTTGTTCGGCACGTCTAAATGAATATCCGGGCATGTTTGATGCCTTTTGAACCTTCACAAGAGTGCCTAGGAACCCTACATCGTCAACTGAACTTAATCAGTATCCTGCGCCATGCCTCCCTCAGTATTGCCTTGGACCACCTGTCCAAAATACTGCCCCTCGTCAGAAGGAAAACTATAACTCTGACAACTTCATTGTCGTCCAGGTCACCTTGGAAGACTGGAATGATAACTGTTTCCCGAATGGGGCTTTCGTTATCATATCCCTAGAATAGCCACTTATGTTCTAAAACTGCTTCCGACTGTTTCTCCAGGATTGGATCAATGTCAACTTATTGCATCTAGTGCAAGAACAACATCTGGTGTGGTACTTGACATCTCATGATTGACTCAATTGCCTAAGCAAGTGATCTGCCAATCATGAACATCCCTCTCCCCTTTAGTCTGTAAGACACCTTTAGAGAGGGTGACTCCATCACCTGCAGGTATACTACCGTGCCAGGAGTCGTCCATTCTAACTGCTCTTAGAATGCTGTCTAAGTACCCTGATTGGGAAACCACCCAAATCTAGATCTAAAACCATAGATCTAGTAACCAGTATGTCTGATATAATGTCCAAATCCCATATGGAGAAAACACTGTGTGACGACCAAAGTATAACCGATCGTAGTATAGGAATATCACTTCCTACTCTGTATATGTCATCCAAATCCCATGACATCACACCCTACTACCTTCTCAACAGATCCATCCACTATTCTGATGAAGTCAAACCTATGACTGTCACGTCAGAAATAGATGATCTTTCTCCGCTATATCTGCTTTAGTCTATAAATAGACATAAGCTACCTGTCCACCAATGCTTCCGCTGCTCCCACTGACTACGACAACCCTCTGGCAGAGTCATATACACGTACACTTCTAAAGCCACTTTAGAACGACGCTATACTCATCCTCCCGCCGGGTCTCGCAGCCTGGAACAACAACAATGGTAAATGTGGGTAAACAAGAACTTCTCTGTCACCGTCCTTGAGGCTACCGGAGTACCTCTCGGGTGCCTGAAATTACCCACTTTATCTGCGGAGTGGCCAATGGAATGTCAATCCAGATTGAATCTTTAGGTTCCTATGAAATCTTCAGTAATCATTTGTGGTTCTTGAATCACTTCCAGTTCTACCATACTCCCACTACTGTTTTTCTGAAAAAATCCATTTTTTTAATAAAACTGTGGCGAGTCAAGAACAATATCACTGTTGATCTTCTAGATGGTAGAAAGTCAACCCTCGTCATAGCCTGGGTCAACCCACAAACAACCATTACAGAAACGTGCCTTGAGTTGTCCAGTGTCTGGTTTTAATCATAAGCCGGACAACTCCCTGTACGTCAACAACGTTAAGATATGAACTGTTCTATATCCAATATAGAACCAGAGGCACTGATTTAATTGAACCAGATTCAAATCATGCAGCTGTCTCCAGTGCATGTCAACTAAATGGAAGGAGGCCGATCAGCGTTACTCAACTTAGGAATGCTTCCAATTATGAGTAACCTGAAAGAGAAGCAAGTTCTCTTAATCATTACTATCAACTGAATACCATACTCAAGTATCTACATCTTCGATCACTTTGAAAAATCCCGATACTTGCAATACCTGGTTCTCTGCTTTATTCAAATACCTATAACTTCTCAAAATTCGGACCCTGTGTTTCCAAGAAACACTTATCTAAAAAACTAGAGAAGTCATAAGTAAACCGAATATAGTACGAGGACCAACCCCTCTGTCCTAGTGGACACTGGACAATATACAATACTCTGTATAAGTCCCCTGAGTCTAGTGACTCATTCACTGTGTGTCGTAGGTTGAAAACTGTACTTATGGTTAAGAAGAATTACACCGCTGTTTAATGCTCCTTACCTAACCATCCACTGATATAGGTAAATGTCGTAGACATAATTTCAAAAAAGGTATATCTCACTCTATAAAAATAGACGTACAGATATATCAATTTGAAATTGGTGTATAACAACGGATATTCAAAACCAAATAATTGCCGTCCGGCAAACAACCCAGGTGACTTCCTCAAATATCACCGATTACAACGAATCCCGATATAATGAGGATGATCACCCAATTCCCAATAACTTACTCCCACTCATCATCTGTAAAACCATACAGATGTGAGAGTCATACCTGGTAAATACATACCCTGGAGCAAGTGTCTAATCGGGAAATCAGTTTTCTATTAACAGTACACAGTGAAACTGAAACATTGAAATGTTTCGATAGGGTATCCTGGTATTCCTAGTAATGCCTCTTCCATTATCCAGATTCACAACTATAACCGTATAATTTTTTGCCACTTCTCCAAATCCCTTTATATTTCTTTAGTCATTACCTTCTGTACACCCCTTTAAGCCAAATGGTTTTCTTCCTTCCCTACCGTTCGGCACCAGCCTATGGTTTGGAAGAAGACTATCCAATAAGCATAAAGGGTGTACTGTCCTAATCCTAGGAGAACGCGAGAGAAGGTGAAGATAAAAGACACCTGAATGTACTTTATTCCTATTTCTCCTGAACCAGGATCCATCCCCGAACTGGAACAAGTTCCTTTCGAGTTCGTATATAACCATACGATGGATTATCCAATAAACTGGGATCTTCATAGTGATACGGAGTGTCCTGGAGAAATACAAAGGTGATTTAGAATTGGCGAAGAAATACTTGGTTTGGTCGTGAATAGCAGTCGCAATTTACTTTGCCCTCTTACTAATCCCTTTCTTTGTCTTAACTTAATACCTTCTGTATACCGTTTAGGCTAATTGGTTTTCTTCATTCCCTACCGGTCGGCACCAGCCTAAGGTTTGGAAGAAGACTATCCAATTTGCGTAATAGGTGTACTACTCCTAAACCAAGGAGTACTCGCAACCTGAGAGAAGGTGAAAAGAAAAGACAACTGAATAGTCCTATTCGTTTTCTCCAGAACCGGAAACCATCCTCGAATTCCTTCGAGTTCGTATATAACCATACGATGGTTCTGTCCAATGGAAGTGGACGTTCGTAGTAATACGGGGTGTCCTGGAGAAGAGGGTAAAAGTAGGAGTGGCAATGGGGTTAGCGACTCTGACAATCCAAAAGCCAGTGTTAAGAAGGTTCGGTCAACTTGGTCACTAAGTCATAGTCTTAGGGTCGGGTCAATGGTCGCTGCCGAAGAGAGAGAGAAAAGAAACACTCAGCGTGCACTCTATCCTAGATCAGAATGGTTACCAATTTATCTAATCTGGAAACCTCCCACTGTACCTCAAATTCTCCTCCAAACCTGAAAGAAGAATTAGTCGGGGTCACCCGAGGAGTAAACCAACTCATCAGTAGGAATCGGGATCCAACTATCATTGCATGATAACGTGACGGAATCCGCTCACGGTGTCACACTCCAGAAGGTATGCGCATATCTGGCAAGTTTCAGTACTTTTGAAACTCCCGATGTGATTTCTACCCCATGCTCTTATGACCTTGACTTTGGCCAACATATCATAAGTCACATGTCAAGTTCTACCCGTCATTTTCCAGGTTAATTTGAACCCACCCGTATATACCCTTGACTTTGGCCAAAATGGCAGTACGACTGTCCCAAACCAACGCATCTATCTATGCTGCATATGAATACCCCAATAGCTACCAATCACTATGCCTTGACTTTGGCCAACATACACAGCTTGAATACTATTGACTACCCATATGAAACGACGGAGGGCTACGAATGGTTTCTGGCGAAAACCTTTAACGTAATGAACTTGATATCGTTGAAGGAACGGATAGCTTTTTAGAAAATATAGTGACGAAAACCTTTACTAAAGAGGTCACTCCCGGTGAAGGGATCTCGGTACTTTCCCCGTAGAATGGGGTGCAGGATATTCCAAATGAATACCACGATGCAAAGCAAAAGTAATCGGCTATAGTGAAGTTAATGCTCTGACGCAAACTTTTTGTCCAAGGGGTCACTCCCGGTGAAGGGATCTCGGCCCTTGCCTCGTCGACTGAGGAGCAGGATATTCCAACTGAATACCACGATGCAAAACAAAAGAGAACGTCCTTGCAATAACAGCTTTTTTTGAAAAAATGTTCCAACAACATCAGATTAGGTTTGTTTATCTTGCATTGATCCGAATCAACGCAGTCCCATCAATTGATCACACCACAAAGAACGAAAATATACTGACGTACGTATATGCCATCCGCATTCGCCACTGGGTCCCGTCATCACCCGTTAGGTTAGCTAACTAACGACAGAGCGGGGACTGGACTAGCGTGGATGTAAAACATATACAACGTCTACTAATATATATACCAATATATTATATTTCGCTCAAGGCGTGATAAAAAATGCAACATCACAGAAATGTACAGCATCACAGAACAATACAGATATCTGGGATCCCCGGGTTTCACAGAGCCACTACTGAAACCCGACGTTCCCCTGGTCATGTGGATAGCCTGTGCAATGAAAACCTAGACCCCTACGGGCGCGGCAAGTCACCCGCCAAGACCTGAAGCGAGGCAGCCCCCTTCAGCAACGTGAATGGACCACCCAGCACTTCATGGAATCCGGTAACTTGGGCACCCCTCCTGGGTCAACCTGTACCCCCTACGAGTGCGGCGAATAGCCCACCAATCCTAGAGTGAAGCCCCTTCCGTCTCAATGCCATGAGATGTGGGCTTGTTGCCCTCTAGAACCCGGTTATCCGTGCACCCCTCCGCGGGGTAATCCTAGTACAGAAAGTAAAATATACATACAACGGGTACATCGACCGCAACCAGGTCGTGCCCCAAAATAATAATACAATCAGGCAGTGACGGCAGTCCACATGTCGGACGCTCGCCCCGCAATATCAAATGTACATAATACAACAAAACTGTACTAGCATTGCATCCAGGCTATCCCCCACGACCGATCCGCAACATCACAGCATAACATAGAACATCAACGTGAAAGTCACGTTCGCAAATCCGTCTAACCGGGCTATAGCAGTTAGACAGGATTTACCGATCGAGTGACATTCACAGTCGCAGATATAATGTAAATACTGTGAAATAATGTGTTTAAAATATCCGATCGATTAAATTTTACCAAGTGGGCCCCCAAGCAATACTGTAGCACTCACAGAAAATCTGGGCCCAAACAAAGTATACCAAAACCCCTATTTTCAGCCCCTAAGCCCACTGCAAAAAAATGATGACATGAGTCCACATTCCTGCGGCGGAACCGCGGCCAAAGAGGGGTTATCGCCGCGGTTCCGCGGTCGTACGGAGGGATCGTGTCATCAAATTTTTCCAGTGTTCTTAGAACTCCCTGCACATCATTCTGAGACAACCTGAAAAATTTTTGGACTCCAAAAAATTTCGACAGAAACTGATAGTGCTAGAAAACGCGGTTTCGGGATTTTGTTCGATCGGAAACGTAAAACACATTAAACCAAGCTAGACTATGTTAATGGCCTGGCTTTGATACCACTGTATGTGCACGGCGGCGCCCCGGTCGTCAGTCCGACGGCCAAATGCGGAAGCGGTGATAAACTTTAATTTTGCGAACTTAGCAAACTGGCACCACCGCACACTAAACACCCAGATCGGGCCATTAAACTAGTTCTAGCTAACTACAAGACGGGTTAGAGATATACAGAGTGATCCGAGTCCTCCGGTCTTCTTGTCGTCGTCCCGATCTTCTGCGGAAACTCCGGTCGTCGCCTCCTTGCCGGAAGGGCACCACATCGCCTGCATCTTTTACGGGCTCCCACCTCAACACCGAGGCAACTCGGGCGTGAAGTTGGCTGGCCGACGCGTCCAAGATTTGCTGTAGAATGTGTAGTGTAGAGGCTATATCTCATTTGGGGTTTTGTTGCCATTTGAAGATGATGGAGGAAACTAGATAAGGAAAAATGGTGCTTGCATTTTTCCTAGCATGAAATGAGATCAAGAAAAATCCCACAAGCTCAAAATGAAACTCTCTCTTCCTCTCCCAAAGAAGTGGCCGGCCATCCTATGAGGAAATGGTGAAGGGAAATCAAAACTATTACATTGGGAGGTGAGTGTAGTAAAAGGTAAGAGGTGACCATATCCAAAAACCATGATAACAAAGTCATATCATCTTTCATCTCATTTCTAATCGTAATAAAGCAAGAAATGATGATAGAAAAGAATGTTATCAAAAGATACTTTCATAATCATTACATTTGCAAGAAACCCCTCCACAAAGTGTTATTTGCAAACTTGCAAATAACCCCCTCCATCGGAAAAGTCCGGCCGGAAAAGAACAAAGGAAAACCGGCCGGAACGGAATGCAAACTGGCAACTCCAGAAAACTGGTCCCGTAATAAATTACAGGAAAACCCCGATACTGCAAATACATGCCCGCATTTGTATTTCCACTGAACACAAATGCAAAGAGACAAAACTACACTCAAATAGTAGGATCCGGCTTAAGCCAAAGCCGGCTAGTAAAAACCGTCCGATCACGATCCGTGCAATACCGCACGTATCTGATCGAACCCTGCCATATCTCCATACGGCCTCTACGGCGTTTTGCTTGAAAGCTTGAGTAACTGAAAGTGTGGTGGACTCTAAAGACTCGTCAATACTATGGCTGTGGATTTAACCATTAGCACGTCAGAGGTATAAGCCAATACGTGACGGGCCACCAGCTATTGACCAAAAGGGACGTCGATGAGCGAACTCATCCTGACACCCTACTGAGCCTGTCAGTGACAATATCCGTACAGTCCGGTCCGTTCGTCTATGAGCATCGCATGGCGGGCCTAGGGGGTTGGTAAAAGTCAGACCCCCAAAAGCGGTACAAGTCGTGTCGGAGTGTAGCCCAGAACACCCTGAGATACTACTGGAATACCTACCAGTAAATCTCCTGCCTTGGCCAAGGACTTCGTGTAATGGCTCTCCTAGACACAGCGCGACCTCACCCCCAATACCGGGAGAGACGTACCCCTGCAGATCCGCTCACTGCCTCCATGTGGCTCGGGACTGTACCCAACTAAAACCTGTTTGCACGACTCCTTTGAGCCGTGGTAGGGTAGTAATCAAAGCACAGTGGGAACTCACACGAGACAAATGACGATCCCCAGGTCGATGAACTAACCTGTACACATGTCACCTGGGAACTGCTATCTGACGTCAGGTATAAGACCAACTAGCATGTTCCCGGCGAGTCCTGTCCGGTGTACTCATAACCCAATGAGCACCTGTATACATCTTAGGTGAACCAACTGACACCAGTGGCTTGTGAGACCGGCCACCGCCCCTCGTCGGGGTCTCGACTGTATACACTAATCTACTCTGGAGAATCGATGCCCTGTCTCGAGACTCCTACGACTAGGGACCTTTTAAGGATGTGCTTATAGACTCCAGCTCTCACTTATATGATCGCACTCATACTGCTGGCAGTCAAGCAAGAATCCTAGGGGCTCTATCAACGTGCAATAGCGACATGTCAGGTCACCTAAAGCAGTACACGATGATAAAGGTAAACCAGATAGCATACTATCATCTCGAGTAAGACTGTCCTACCGGGATAGGTCCTCCCTCAATCATTGTAATCACGTGCCTGTGATCCAATAATCGACTCTGAGGGCACTATCTCCAACAAAGAGTTGATCGGATCAGGCAAGTTATCTAAAAGCATATATGTTCTAAATCAAAACATAGTTCTCAACGTACAGAACACACACAAGAGGAAGTGTTCAGAAATGAACGAATCCTTCTTGAGGCATTGTAGACTAGGTCATATCAATGCGACCCGACTAGCTAAGTTACATTAAGAGGCATATTTAAATCAGTTTGAATTTACATCTTGTGAAACTTGCCAGTCATGTCACAAAGATAAAATGACCATAGCTCCGTTTACTGGAAACAACGAAAGAGTTAGTGAACTCATAGGATTGATACATGATGATGTATGTGGGTCCCCTGTCTACACATGCCAGGACTGGTTCTTTGTACTTCATTACATTCACTGATGATATCTCAAGATTCGGACATATGTTCCTATTGAAATACAAGTCTGAACCTTTTGAGAAATTCAATGAATATAAGTGTGAAGTAGAGAACCAAACAGGTATAAGTATTATGTCCTTTGATGTGATCAGTGAGGAGAATACTTGGGCACGGAGTTCCTGGACTATTCTAAAGGAGAATAAGATTCTCTCTCACTATTACTCCTCCGTATACACCACAGTGCAAAGGTGTATCGAGACGGGACAATCACACCCTATATGATATGGTGTGCTGTATGATGAGTATTGTTGAGTTACCTGTTTCCTTTTAGAGTTATGCACTTGAGAAGCTGCATATATATTGAATAGGATTTATACCAAATCAGTGCCTACCACTCCATATGAGATATGGTATGGGAAGAGACCATGTCTTAAGAAAGTTAAGATATGGGGTTGTCCGTCCTATGTTGAAAAGCAAAATCCGGACAAACTCGAGGCAAGATCAGTTTTGCAAATATGTTGGATATCCCAAACATTTGTGAGGGAATATTTTCTACCAAACCAAGGAACAAAAGTGTTTTGTTTCTCAATATGCCACCTTTTTAGAAAAAGGAATTTCTTCAAAAACAGTTAAGTGGTCATGAGGTTGAACTGGAAGGAGTTCCAGCTAGACAAACTAACAACTGATGATTTGGTGAAACCAAATGATTCAATAGTCTCCGACGAACCTCAGCCTCTCCGCAAATCTGGTAGGGTTCTTCATCCACTTGAGAGATAATATGTTCTTCTCGGTGACAGTAGGAGCGAGGATTGCATCATGGTTGATGATGGCCCAACTAGGTTCAGGAAGGCCATCACGAGTGGGGACTCTGTGAAAAGGCTGGATGCTATGGGATCAAAGATGGAATCCATGTACACCAACAAAGTATGACTTTGATTATTGCACCTGAAGGGGTAAAACCCATTGGGAGCAAATGGATCTTGAGAAGATTCTTGGTGTAGATGAAAAAGTTGGGACTTTCAAAGCTATGCTTAAGTCCATCATGATCGATGCATGCAACGTGGAGTTGGAACATCTGTTTTGATTTGGCAGTTAAAGAGTTTGACTTTATCAAAAAGGTAGATGAACTTTGTATATACAAGAAGGTTGTAAGGAGTAAAGTTATCCTCTACGTATTATACGTAGATGACATACTCTTGATAGGAAATGCTTTCCTATGCTACACCTGGTCAAGCTCCACTTATCACGAGGATTCTCCATGGAAGATCTGGATGATACCTACTACATCTTGTGGATTATGATCTATGGTGATAGATCTAAGTGGATGTTGGAAGTATCCCTAATCCAAGTACAATAAAACCGTATTAAAGGGGTTTAGTATGGAAGATTCTAAGCGTAGTGGTTTGCCCACTTACTGAGGAATCACTCTCTCCAAACAGAAGTCTTCCAAGACTGATTTGGAGAGAGCTCGCGTGCAAGGGATAACCTATGCTTCGGCAGTAGGCTCTATCAGAGTATGCAATGTTATGTACCAGACCAGATGTAGATGACTCACTAGGTGTAGTGATCAGGAATCAATCGGATCTTGGGAGAATCACTAGATAGCTGTGGAGGACATTCTTAAGTACTCAAGAAGCACTAAAAGAATGTTCTTGGTTCGAGCTTCCAGAGTGATAAGGTCGACTGAATGTCAGTTACAGGCATTGTCTTTACCCTCAGTAAAGGGACGGTATGTTGGAAAAGTTCCAAGCTAGATATCGTGACATACTAGACGATAAAGGTTGAATACATTGCTACCAATGATGCTGCCAAATTGGCTGTCTAGGCATTTCTTGTTCATGAGATGAACAAGGTTCCTACCATTGAGTGTCCAATAACTGTTATTGTGACAACAATGGAGTTGTGGCTTTGGCCTAGAAACGCAGGTCCCATTAGCGTTCCAGATATATTCTGAGGCAAATATCACCTGATCACGGAGATGGTTGATCTCCAAGGGATCGAGGTAAGGAGAGTAGAATTTGAGGTTAATACGGCGGATCCACTCACTAAGGCCTGCTTCCCCAAATACTATTTGAGAGATTTTGGGATGGTTGAGTATAGGATACTACAACCACTGCTAAATTGTTGGGTATTGGATACTACAACAGATGGCCTTAGTGCAAGTGGGAGATTGTTAGTTATGTATGCCCTAGAGGCCATTATTGTACATGGGATGTATATTGTAGTGGATGCTTGGACATATACAGGGAGGACTTTCTTGCTCGACATGATAGTATGCTATCTGGTTGCATTTTATCTTAACATGTACACTTATTGTCTCTCTATTACAAATTGATAAAGCCCTTAGGATGAGTACTTGACTACCAGGATTATGATGCAGATCATACTAGTAGGGACAGGGTAGTCGGTAGGTACATCCTTCAAAGTTCATAGTCGTGGAAGTATCGAGATAGGGCATCGATACTCCAGAGTAGACTAGCGTATACGCTTCTCGACCCATATGATGGGCGATGGATAATCACATATCCATTGGTGTTTGACAACAGAGAAGGTATACGGGTGCTCAGTGGAGACTGGGTACACTGGACGGACTCGCCGAGAACTCCTAGATGGTATTATACCTATCGACGGATAGCAGTTCTCTGGTGACACTAGTACAGGTTAGTCTGTAGACCCGAGATCGTCATAGAGTCTTGTGTGATTCCCACTGTGCTTTGATTTCCACCATACCACGGTCAAGAGATCGTGCAAAAAGGTGGTTTTTGGGTACAGTCCCGAGTCATATGGAGGCAATGAGCGATCGGAAGGGTTTCGTCTCTCCCGGTATTAGGAGTTGATGTTACGCTATACTCGATTGGCCATAACAGGAAATCCTTGGCCAGGGTTGCTGAGATCTACTGGTAAGTGTTATTAGTAGTTTCTCGAACCGTTATGGACCTTGCATCGGCATGACTTATCAGGCTATTGGGGTCTGACGTTATACCACCCCCAGGCTGTGATATGTGACATATAAAACGAAGAGACCAGACTATACGGTAGTGTTACTGATTGGTCGCAGGAGTATGAGCAGGCTTTCTTGTTGATCTTCTGATCGCTCAATACCCGGGTGGCCGTTACGTTTAGCAGACCGCTTGCGGCTTATGGGTGTTTGATATGATCATCACCTACTGCCAGCGTATTGACGAGTCTTTAAAGTCCTACACAGAGGTTTCCTGGTTCATGCGAAACGGAGTAGGAGCATATATTAGATATGTGCGGGACCGAAATTAATGCACGTATGTGATACCGCATTCTATTCTCACGATATATGTATCGATTGGTTGTATGTGATATAGACGGGTTATCGGATCAAGTGTTGATTCGGTAAAAAGATACATTTGATATTAGTCGGTTATATGATATATAGCCGGATTATTAAATCAAGTGTTGATTTAATAATTTAATGTATTATTATATATTTGATATATTACATTACATTAACTAATATTAGCTCACTTAAGTATTGATTTTTCTCACTTTTGTAACACTTAACATATATGTGATATATGTTAATTGTATTCTTTTTGCACACTAATATATATGTGATATATATCATTGTGTCAAGCTAGGTTATACATGCAACAAGGATGTATGAGACTCACACCTTGCTAGGATTAGTGGAGGGGTTTTATTTATTTAAGTTAAACAAAATTGGATGGAAAATGGATTAATGTTTCAAGCTTGGATGAAGCTTGTAGAACATTGACCAAGTCCACTAATTTTGTCATACTTAAGATATTTATTAACGCAACATCTAAAATTAGCCATGGTTTATTCTCTACAATGGTTAGTGTATGGCCATAACTCACCATGGTTGCATTTCTAATCTCATCTCTTTTGTTCATCACTTCATCTTCTTCCTCATGAGTTTGCTCTCTTGATTTTTAGCAAGTGATGAAATTTAGTAAGAAAATAAAATCTAAAGTGAGAAAAAATCCTACTTATCATCCTCTACTATTAGCCATTTAGTTTAGGGTGTTTGCTTCACTAATCTCTCCATTAGTGAAGATGTAGTATGAGCTTGAGTCTCCTCGACGTAGATCTTCTTCGGCATCGAAGACATTGAGCAAGTGTGTTCATTTCTTCATGTGAACCCTCACTAGAGTCCGGGTCTTCACAACTCGCAGCAAAGGATGACTACACGGAGCTTTAGAAGTGAAGGACCGATCTACAAAAGGTTGTATTTCGCATTCACTTAGATGTAAAGTGTTTACATTTAGCATCGTCGGATTTTCTAGTAACGATTCTAGGGTTAGGGTTAGCTAGAACGACAAAAATTTGAAATTTGCATGGACGATACCTCCCGAAACCTTGCTGCCGTGCTAGAAAACCCTACAGAAATTCGGAATATGAGATATTCTGTGTTTATGATGTCTAAGGATATGCGGAATCTAATTATTGCAGTTTTACATTTCTTTTCTGAGACCGTAAGTGTAATACATGGGGTATCCCAAATCTCGTTGCTATATGTCAACGGAATTTGGGATACGCGTATTTACTTACGTTGATGATATATGATATTATGTGTCGCTGATATGATTTATTGGATCGTCGTGATTGAATAGCCGGGGGATTTTATGGGAGATGAGAGGTTTCAATTTTCATTCTTGTAAAATTTATATGTAATATTCTTTTATAGGGGCACATCCGGGTTGAGAATGATGTCACCACTGATCTATATTATTTGTTTTTCCGTATTAGGATAGACCTAAGGCGGGGAGCATAAGTAACCGGGTTCTAGAGTCCAGTGGGAGACTATCTCAAGGAGTTGAGACCGGGTCTCCTAACTCAAGAATTGGTAGTGTTACTTGTCACTCTTGTAGGGGTCTAGGGATGTAGGTTTGGCTATTCATCACGATCGTGGAATCCGTGTTTTATATTACTGGCTAAATTTAAAACACGGAATCCTAGTATATCCAATATTTCATATGTTGCTTTTGCTGCTTGGTTCTGTGATGTGATCATATAACTGTGTGAGATGAATGTTGTATTATATATATGATATATAATAAACGTTGCTTATGCTTTGCATCCGCGCTAGTGCAGCCCCCGCTCTGCCGGTAGTTAAGTAACCTAATGGTGCATGACGGGTCCCAGTGGAGAATGCGGATGGCATACGCGTACGTTCTATTTTCGTTTCACTTTTCTGTAATGTTTAGGAAACATTAATTGATGGGACTTCATTAATGAAATTAATGAAAAGAAAGAAACCTAAAGATGTTGTAGAATCAAATTTTCAAGAAGTGTAGCTCTAGTTTTTGCTTTGCATAGTGGTATTCCTTGATGAATATCCAGCACCTCATTCGATGAGGAAAGAGCCAAGATCCCTTCACCGGGAGTGACCACTTTAGCGAAACTAGCAAATGCTACTATTAGTTATATGTATGCCCTAGAGGCCATTATTGTACATATGATGTATATTATAGTGGATGCTTGGACATACATAAGGAGGACTTTCTTGCTCGACATGATAGTATGCTATCTGGTTACTCTTTATCTTAACATGTACACTGATTGTCTCTTTGTTACATGTTGGTAAAGCCCTTAGGATGTGTACTTAACTACCTGGATTATGATGCGGATCATACTAGTGGGATAAAGGTAGTCGGTAAGTACATCCTTTAATGTCCCTACTCATGGGTGTATCGAGATAGAGCATCGATATACCAGAGTAGACTAGCGTATAGCTTCTCGACCCATATAGATGGGCGATGGATGATCCCATATCCATTGGTGTTTGACATCAGAGATGACATACGGGTGCTTAGGGGAGACTGGGTACACTGGACGGACACGCTGAGAACTCTTAAATGGTATTATACCTCACGTCAGATGACAGTTCTCTAGTGACGCTGGTACAGGTTAGTCTGTCGACCTGAAATCGTTATAGAGTCTTATGTGATTCCCACTGTGCTTTGATTTCCACCTTACCACGCTCAAGAGAACGTGCAAAACGGTGGTTTTTGGGTACAGTTCCGAGTCACATGGAGGCAATGAGCGATAGGAGGGGATTTCGTCTCTCCCGGTATTGGGGGTTGATGTTGCGCTGTGCTCGATTGGCCATAACAGGAAGTCCCTGGCCAGGGCTGTTTATGAGATTTACTTGTAAGTGTTATCAGTAGTTTCTTGACCCGTTATGAGCCTCACATCGGCATGACTTATCAAGCTATTGGGGTCTAACGTTCACCACCCCTAGGCAAGATATGCGACATATCAGATGAAGAGACCGGACTGTACGGTAGTGTTACTGATTGGATTCGCAGGAGTATGAGCAGGCTTTCATGTTGATCTTCTGATCGCTCAATACCCGGGTGGCCATTACGTTTAGCAGACCGCTTGTGGCTTGTGGGTGTTTAATATGATCATCACCTACCGCCGGCGTATTGACGAATCTTTAAAATCCTACACAGAGGATTCCTGGTTCATGCGAAATGAAGTACGAGCACATATGTGATATGTGCGGGACCGAGATTAATGCGCGTATATGATACCGAATTCTATTCTCGCGATATGTGATATCGGTCGGTTATATGTGATATAGCCGGGTTATCGGATCAAGTGTTGATTTGATAGATTGTTACATTTGATATTAGTCGGTTGTTTGTGATATAGCCGGATTATTAAATCAAGTGTTGATTTAATAATTTAATGTATAATTGTATATTTGATATATTAACATACATTAACTAATATTAGCTCACTTAAGATTTCTTTTCTCACTTGTGTGCATATAGTATATATGTGATATATATTAATGTACATTATTTTGTGTCATGCTTGATGCCACATGTGACATGGGAGTATGAGACTCACACCAAGTTTATAGTAATGTATGGTTTTATTTATTTAAAGTTAATCAAAATTAGTAAGAAATTAGTCACATTCTTGGAAGCTTGGAGAAGCTTGTAGCATCTTTGACTTAGTCCACTAGTTTTGTTTTACTTGTAGATATCTATTAACTTAACCATTATTGTAACCCATAGTTTTTTTCTCTACATGGGTTAGTGTATGACACTAACTCACCCATGGTTGCTATTCTTACCTCATGAGTTCATTCTCCGATCTTCATCTCTTCATCTTCTTCTTCATTGAGAAAGCTTACTAGCTTTTCTCAAGGTGAGAAAATATTGTGAAAAAAAGGAAACTAAAGTGAGCCCATTTCCTACTTCATCATCCTCTACAATTAGCCATTTAGTTTAGGGTGTTTGCTTCACTAATTTCAATATTAGTGAAGAGGTAGCATGAGCTTGAGTCTCCTCGACGTAGATCATCTTCGGCCTCGAAGACTTCGAGCAAGCTTGTTCATTTCTCCGGGAGAACCCTTTTTAGAGTTCAGGTGTTCATGACTTGCAGCGAAGGGACTACTACACGGAGCATTAGAAGTGAAGGACAGGTCTACAAAAGTTGTATTCCTCATTCACTTAGATGTAAAGTTGTTTACATATGTTTTCATCGGATTTTCTAGTAAAGATTCTAGGGTTAGGGTTAGCTAGAACGGCAAATTTTTGAAATTGGCATGGACGATGCCTCCCGAAACCTTGCTGCCATCTTAGACAACCATGCAGTGGTATCAGATCCATGCTAGAAAATTAGACGATGTTTGTTAGATTACGAAACCAAAACGACTCCGAAACTTGAAACAAAACAACCCAGTTTCTGTCGAATTTATAAAGTCTTCAAAATTTTTTTTAAACAAGTACATAATGTTGTATGAGATATAACATGAACACTCTGAAAATTTGAAGCAAAACCACCTCAAAGTGGCCGGCCACAATGCCCCAAAAACTGGTGAGCTCGGAGTTCAGGGTTCAAATTTTCAAGGTGTTCCAATCTCTGGATTTTGGTGTTTCAGGTGTTGTTTGTTTTTGCTAAATTTGCATGTGATGTTAACTTTCTGCAAAGGCAATTCGAAGTGTTTCGCATTCGTAATTCTAACATATATTCGGGTTATTTAGACGATGTTAAATAGTTTGAACAAATATCAATAACCCATATTTTCCCTCACTGAAATTTTCCAGGAGTTGGATTTTTCCGAGTCTAAAATTTTCAGAAAATCATGCAAGCGATTCTATGGACCCTCTAGAAGAATGATACCCAAAGTTGACTTTTTTGGGTCGCAGAACCGCGGTCATACCTTAGGGTTTGCCGCGGTTCCGTGGCGACATGAGTGAGGCATGGGCCGGTCCTTCTACAGATGGTTCATAGGAGCTGTGGCAGTTTCTGGGAACTTTTTCAACTCCGCTCAAGTGTTGAGCTTGTTGGGAAATTTTGGGTGCTTGCTTATTTGATCAAAAAGTTTAACTTCGTCAAGCTATCTATGATTGAGATACAATATTTGGAATCCACATAATTAGTTATGAGATAACTAGTTTGAATTTTATAAATCTAGCAGTTTAGTCTCATTTTGATCGGTTGCCACAGAATTTTGATGTGGATCAACAGTCCGTCGCAATTACGTAGTATATGCGGATACTCGCCGGGTAACCTTACTAGATAGCCACACCCCATAGCCCCGACCAAGTGACAATAGGAGAACCCCGTCGCCAAAAGCATCCGTTTGGGTGCTCGCGGCCGTGGTGTTCCGCCTTAGTGCACTTCGTCGACGGCATCGGGGGTGCGGCCGTCTATTAAAGTTTCCGACGAGTATTCGATTAGGTTATCGGGAATCTTGTTGAATTACTCGACAGGTTATTGAAAATTGTTTTCAATATCAAGACTAAAATGCGGGGTTTATAATTGTTAGGCATGTGATGTTAAGGAATTCATTTGGTTGGGCATGAAATCCAATGTCTGTGATACATTGGGTTTATGATGTCTAAGGAGGTAGTGGATTCCAATTGTTGTAGTTTTTCACTTTCTTTTCTGCGACCGTAAGTGTAATATGTGGTGTATCGCCTATTTCGTTGCTATACGTCAACGACAATTGGGATACGCATATTTACTTACGTTGATGACATGTGATGTTATGTGTTACTGGGATATGTTATATTTGATCATCGTGTTTGAATAGCTGGTTTTTTTTTTATGTGAAATGAGAGTTTTTCATTTTCATTCATGTAAAAACTTTTATGTAATATTCTTTTATTGGGGCACTTCCGGGTTGAGGATGATGTCACCATTGATGTATATTATTTACTTTTCAGCATTAGGATAGACCCAAGGAGGAGAGCACAAGTAACCGGGTTCTAGAGTCTATTGGGAGACCATCTCGAGAAGTCGAGACCGGGTCTCCTAACTCTAGAATTGGTAGGGTTGCTTGCCACTCTCGTAAGGGTCTAGAGATGTGGGTTTGGCTATTCATCACGACCATGGAATCTTTGTTTTATACAGGCTTAATATAAAACCCGGAAATCCTAGTATATCCAATATTTCATATGTTGATTTCTGCTACAATATTCTGTGATGTGATCACTTGATATGATGAGATTGATACTGTATATAGTATATGTGATATATTATATAGACGTTGCTTATGTTTTACACCCGCGCTAGCCCTGCCCCGCTCTGCCGTTAGTTACCTAACCTAACGGTGCATGACGGGATATCGAGGCAAATGCGGATGGCATAAGCGTACGTTGTATTTATCTGTGATGCTTAGGTAACTTAAATGATGGGACATTCATTAATGAGATTAATGAAAGAAAATAAACCTAAAGATGTCGTGGAATCGAATTTTCAAAAACAGATAGCTCTAGTTGTTGCTTTGTATAGCGGTATTTCTTGTAGAATATCCTGCACCTTATTCGATAAGGAAAGAGCCGAGATCCCTTCACCGGGAGTGACCTCTTTAGCAATAACTGGCAGATACTACAACCCTCGGTTTCGTCTTTTGATTTCTTTTCTAGTTTTTGCTTTGTATAGTGGCATTATGAATATCCTACACCTCACTCGACGAGGAAAGAGCTGAGATCCCTTCACCGGGAGTGACCTCTTTAGCGAAACTAGCAAAAGCCTAAAAAACACTCCATTTTAAATCATTTGATTCTACAACAATATCAAGTTCATTACGCAAAAGGTTTTCTTAAAAACCTGTCATTGCCCTCCGTCATTTCAAATAAGTGCTTCTTTAGTATTCGTGCTACAGTAGTTTGGCCTGCGTCTAGGCGTAGTGTACGGTAGATTTAGTGCTTATCTGCTTATGCATATGATACGATTGAGTTTGGGCATTCGTACGGCGTAGTTTGTCCTGCGTCAAGGGTCATGCCGGTGGGTTTAATTCAATCAAGAAATATACGTGTTGAACTTGACTAGTGGACTATGGATAGTTTGGCCTGCGTCAAGGTCATAGCCACGCTAGGGGCAAAATATTATCGGGAATTTCAAGTGTTGAAATTTGTTATGAGATTGCATACCTTCTATGAGATAGTTGGATCCCGATACCCACTGCGAGTAAGAGTTACTCCTGGGAGAGTTTTGCACTTTACAATTAGCCGATCAAGTAGGTGTCTAGAAAGGTGTTAACAAGGTTACGCCCCTGGGAAAACGAAGTTTACTTTAATTAGGTCTGTGCGAAAGAACGGGGAACCTCCCTCAAAGTACCGGCACTGGCCTGGCTGAAAGATTAACGAACTTGTAGGGTGTAATTAATCCCAGCTAGTCTTTCTTAGGGTTTGGAGGAAGATTTGATAAAAACAGTGGGAGCCATCCTGATTAGATAAAATAATAACCAATCTGATCTTGCAAGAGCATACACTGAGTGTTTTCTTCTCTCTCTCTCTCTAGGTAGCGACCATGTCATGCTTTAATCATGATAATAATATGGATGTATTGACCGAATCCGCTTGTTATACTGTGCTGGGGAAAGTTGGTCCCGCTCCAACTTAGAATTGTTATAAGACCGAGTAGGAAATAGGAGAATACCAGGATTCCCATGCCCCCAAACGAAGATAGTGTATGATGATGCATCTTCTTCGGGTATGTTCAGTATCGAGAACTGTTTCTCAGTATCCTCTACGTCCTGGGTATGAGATACCGGATCAGGATCCCATATATGTAATCTGTTACATGGGTTACAGAGAGTTTGTCACTCCCTGCTTCCCAGTGTATGGGCAGAAGATGCAACGAGGCTGCTACGTATTTACTCAGAAGTAAATACGCTAAGCGTATCTAAGCAATATAAAAGGAATATACACAGGAGACAATGTAATGAACAACAACTTTATTTATTAACATTCTTTTGTACAATGCATGGAAAGTAAATGCATCTAAATGAAAGTAATGCCTAAACAGTGGCATAACAGAAATGGAAAATACTGAAATGAAATAGGTACAGGTGGCTACAGCTCTGGGTCTTCGGTGTACTGCTCAAGGGCCTGCTCCGAATGCTCCTGAATGGTCTCGTGCTCTAGTGCGTCCGATCCATTTTACAACATTCCAAAGAAGAAAGAGAAGGAATGTCATCAGCGAACATTCGCTTGGTAAGTCCCAAAGATAAGGGAGATATAGAATAGACAGAGAGAGAAAGTAGCTTTTTAAAGTTGTGTTATATGGTTAACGATATTGTTTGTAGCTTGGTACAGAAGGATACCAGTGTATACGAGAGGAGTCTCTATATGCCAAAGACTAAAGGCAACTGGAAGTACAAGGCTCCGTTAGAATGTGCGGAACAACGGCGATTGTATTCAGGTTAGGTGTCTTAAATCTTGCAGTCTCGTGCCACTTTTAACACCTTCCGTGCCAATCTACCCTTAAACCCCGCAATGTCTTGATTGTATTGTTTGCATTGTATTGTAACTGGTATTGTCTTATAATATAGATTGTATAATTGGATGACTTGCCGAAACCATGATATCAGTAAATGGATGTAACTGGAGAATCATGGATGTAACTGGAGAATCATGGATGTAACTGGAGAATATCCATGGTCTGGTTCAGTCAATACAGATTGAATAGATTGAACAGATTGATTATATGGATTCATGGATTCATATTGAATTATAGTATTGTAGATTGTACTTGAATCATATTCAAGTCAGATTATTTATAATGAGACTCAGTCTGAGTCAGAACAATTAGAAAAGAAATTGAAGCCCTGAATTAGGTTTTGATGTTATCGGTAATCGCTGCACATGGGCGGCAGGATTTGTATCTTTTTCAAAGACGATTACCGTGTTGATAACACCATTTGTTAAATTGTCTACCTTAAATAGGCAAGCACCCATATCTCCGGCTCCCTGAGGCTCAAGAGACTGGTCCCGCTTAAACCAATATTTACTAGGGTCCTTATTGTAATTTATAAAACTTGAGGGGTTTTATGTAAAAAAAATTGTATAATTTACAAAATACACCTCAAGTATTTAATTATAGTCTTTAGAGTTTTCATAGCTGTGGATTTTATATTTGTGATATTTCTAGTTAATAAACCTATTTTCATACTACATGGTATTTAATTGTAATGTGTTGGACTTGTATGGAATTTCATGGTATTTTCAAGTAAAATGATTCTTTGGATTTAGAAAAGTTGGAATAATGATATTATAACAAAAATAGATATTTTGATAATACATATATATTTATATATATTTATAAAAATAATTTTTAATTTATTATATTCTAGAAATCTCATCTTCTTAAGATATTTGTATTTTTAAATCTCTCGAGACCGAATACTACTTGCGGAGGTCTGAATCTCGCACTACTAAGCCCAGGGATGTGCGATAATCCGCACCATCCCAGTCGGGTTCCCCAAAATGAGTTGTAGTGTCGCTTTGCAAAGATTTGGAAAAAATACATAATCTTGTGAAAATGGCTTTTATAAGTTAGAGATAGTTTTGTGTAAAACGGTATTTTCCGAATCTAAATTTCCCAAAAGGTATTGTGCTATGTTGCATATGAGTGTTGTGAAGAGGTAGGTCATTATCTCATGATCTAACTAAAACTATAGCAAGATTAATGATGTTTTAAAGTCGAAACTATACTATATGGTATTTTACTGAAAAGAGCGATAAAAGTTAAAAAATGAAATATTTTGCTATGAAATTTGTTCAACATGTTTTGTGAATGATTAATAGTCAAGATGTAAGAGTTTAATATGGTTGTGTTAAGGAAAATTGAACTTTATAAAGAAAACCGGATCAGAAGTCGGATTTAACTCCGCTTCCGTCGGGTTTTAGTAAAAGAAGTTTTAAGAATAGATTATAGAAGAGGGAGGTGGGACTTACTTTTTTTTAGGTTAGAGAAGAGGGAGAGGAGAAAGTAGGATTTGCCGGTGCGTCGTTTTGTCTCCGGGAGCTCCTAAGGTCGTCGTCGGAAGATCGCCGGAGTTTCGCCTTTCGCTAGCTCCATTTGTACACAAAATTTCTAGTGTTTTTCTTGAGAGTTTGGACGGAATTGTGAATGAGGGAGGTGTGTTTAGGGATGGTATTTATAGGGTAAAACTATGGTTAGGATAGGTGAAAGGGTGTGAAGAAAAAATGTATTAAAAATTGGTTATATTGAGATTTTAAAGGGCTCTATTAATGTGCAGAATTTTTAAAGTATATAGGAGTTTCCAGAAGACAATGAGGCACAAGTTTCATGAAGGGTAAACTCGGATTCAGCCGAGTCAACCCGGCCTCGCCGGCCGAGTCGGCCGAGTCGCCAGCCCGAGTCGGCCGAGTCGCCAGCCCGAGTCGGCCGAGTCGGGCCGGGGCTCGCCGTCGAAGGTCCATCGTCATCTGGTTAGCACAGTGGGGTAGTTTGTTTTTAGTGTGACCTTTGGTTTTACGGGTTTAGCATGTGTAGACTCTTGGGATTCTAAAAATTTAAAAAGAAATCAATATTAAAAATAATGTGGCTGATGGGATTTGAACTCTGGTGCTTTGGTTCAGCAGTGCAAGGTCTTACCAATGAGCTATAAGCTCCTTCTTGCTATTAAAAAGCAAAACAAATTTATAACTTGTGCTCAGGAAAAATTACCCCTTTCTGTATTTTTTGAAAAATTTGTACAGAAAGTTTAGGGTTGTTACATTCTACCCTCCTTATAAAAATTTCTTCCTCGAAATTTGTAAAAGGAGAGTGTAACAGATTCAAGAAAACTTTGGTGACTGAAGTACTGATAGTGTATGAAAAATAACAAGGTGGTGCAAGGGTTTTAAAAATGTGAAAAAGAATTACTAGTGTTACCTTGACCTACAGACTCGGCTTCTACAGCTGCTAATTTGAATGTTTGTCGCCATGGTACATTCCTCCTAGCTGGAGGCACATTCTGTCCTTGGGGCATGTTTCTCTGCCCTCGAGGCATGTCCCTCATTGCCTGTTGGAATTGGCGAGTAGGCGGTGCAGGTGGTGGAGCTGTAAGTGCAAGACGAGGTGCAGGAGCCTGGATAACTGTCCACTGCGGGAAGTTGATGGGTGTGTGATCTGGGTTGCTTCTATAAGGACAGTTTCCAATTCTGTGATTGGATGCGCCACAAACCAAGTATAGGCCTCTTGCGCGCCTACAGTCCTCCTACAAGTGTCCCTTTCTCTTGCAGTAGTAGCAAAAGTCTGGACTTTGCTGGTTATTGATTTCTTCTGGTCTCCTGGGTTCAACAGTTAGCCTTGAAGAGGCTCCTCCTGCCATCTGACTGGCAAGGCGTTTCACTCCGGCAGATTGAGGTCTGCCCTTCCTCTTCACTACTGCTTCGTATCTTCGGGCAGCTTTGAAAGCCAAATCATGGGTTGGGAAATCCCCTGTAGCTAATGCAGCTTGGATTTCTGGGTCCAACCCTTACTGAAATCTTCTAGCTCTGATCTCAGCAGTCAGTATGAGATGGGCCGCAAACCTGTTACGGTCTTGTGTTAGCTGTGTAGTATGTGATATAAAATCATACACTGAGACGTATCTTACCTGCTGAGCATGGTGAACTCAGCATCATACTCATCTACAGATTTAGTCCACATTGAACCTTGTTGCAAATGGATGAACTGCTGTTCCATGTCGAACCTGGCAGTCTCAAGGAAGTACTTTGCGTCGAACATTCGCGGAAAGTTTTCCATTCGATGGGTTGATCAAGACGGCTTTCTTCTGCCTTCCACCAGACCCGTGCATTGTCCGTAAGTTGCAGCTTTGCAACTCGAACCCAAGCTATCTCTGGCACTTGTGCTGCTGCCAGATCATCTTCAATGTTCAGAGCCCATTCCTCAGCTTCCAGTGGCTCTCTTTTCCGGAGAACTGTTTGGGGTGCAAAGCCCTGAATTGCCTCACCCCAGGTGCTTCTGCTTCGGGACGGTTCAAGAGAATAGTAGTTTGCTGATGTTGTCCTCGAGGAGGCTGCGGATTGCCTCAAGCAGTACCGTCTGCTCATTGATCAGAGCAGGGACGGCAGGTATGATTGGTAGTGGTGGTGGAGTGTTGTTGAAGTTGGTGCTGGTGTTGTTTGGGGAATTCATAATCTTGAATGAAATTTTTTTAGGTTAGAACATATTCAAAGTATATGAAATAATAAGATTCAAGGAACATGAGTTGTAAAGAATGTTTTAGTTGCTGGTTCTTGTGTTATATTGCTTAGGTTGTTCACGCAGAACAGAACTGCATGGTAGGATTCTATACAGCTCTGACCTGCATGGGCCACCAACAAAACCTGTCATGCCCCGCTTCCCAGTGTACGGGCAGAGGACGTGACGAGGCCGCTACGTATTTACTCTGAAGTAAATACGCTTAGCGTATCTAAGCAATATAAAAGGAATATACACAAGAGACAATGTAATGAACAACAACTTTATTTATTAACATTATTTTGTACAATGCATGGAAAGTAAATACATCTGAATGAAAGCAATGCCTAAACAGTGGCATGACAGAAATGGAAAATACTGAAATGAAATAGGTACAGGTGGCTACAGCTCTGGGTCTTCGGGGTCCTGCTCAAGGGCCTGCTCCGAATGCTCCTAAATGGTCTCGGGCTGTAGTGCGTCCGATCTACCTGAAAACATTCCAAATAAGAAAGAGAAGGAATGTCGTCAGCGAACAATCGCTCAGTAAGTCCCAAAAATAAGGGAGAAATAGAATAGACAGAGAGAGAAAGTAGCTTTTTAAAGTTGTGTTATATGGTTAACGCTGTTGTTTGTAGCTTGGTACAGAAGGATGCCGGTGTATACGAGAGAAGTCTCTATATGCCAGAGACTAAAGGAAACTGGAAGTACAAGGCTCCATTAGAATGCTCGAAACAACGGCGATTGTATTCAGGTTATGTGTCTTAAATCTTGTAGTCTCGTGCCACTTTTAACACCTTCCGTACCAATCTACCCCTTAAACCCCGCGATGTCTTGATTGTATTGTAACTGGTATTGTCTTGTAATATAGATTGTATAATTGGATGCCTTGCCGAAACCATGATATCAATAAATGGATGTAACTGGAGAATCATGGATGTAACTGGAGAATCATATAGATGGAAGTATATCCATGGTTCGGTTCAGTCAATACAGATTGAATAGATTGAACAAATTGATTATATGGATTCATGGATTCATATTAAATTGTAGTATTGTAGATTGAACTTGAATCATATTCAAGTCGGATTATTTATAATGAGACTCAGTCTGAGTCAGAACAATTAGAAAAGAAATTGAAGTCCTGAATTAAGTTTTGATGTTATCGGTAACCGCTGCACATGGGCGGCAGGATTTGTGTCCTTTTCAAAGACGATTACCGTGTTGATAACACCATTTGTTAAGTTGTCTACCTTAAATATGCAAGCACCCATATCTCCGACTCCGTGAGGCTCAAGAGACTGGTCCCGCTTAAACCTATATTTACTAGGGTCCTTATTTTAATTTATAAAACTTGAGGGGGTTTTATGTAAAAATAATTTTGTATAATTTACAAAATACACCTTAAGTATTTAATTATCGTCTTTAGAGTTTTCATAGCTGTGGATTTTATATTTATGACATTTCTAGTGAATAAACCTATTTTTCATAATACATGGTATTTAATTGTAAAGTGTTGGACTTGTATGGAATTTCATGGTATTTTTAAGTAAAGTGATTCTTTTGATTTAGAAAAGTTGGAATAATGATAGTATAATAAAAAAAAAATTTGATAATACATATATATTTATAAAAAAAAATTTAATTTATTATTTTCTAGAAATCTTATTTTCTTAAGATATTTGTATTTTTAAATCTCTCGAGACCGAATGC
The DNA here is from genome assembly GCA_030015575.1 of Agapanthus africanus. Classification (NCBI taxonomy): domain Eukaryota; kingdom Viridiplantae; phylum Streptophyta; class Magnoliopsida; order Asparagales; family Amaryllidaceae; genus Agapanthus; species Agapanthus africanus. The sequence continues at coordinate 710,163,156 of CM057339.1, forward strand.
TCCTTGCGGAGGTCTGAATCTTGTACTACTAAGCCCAGGGATATGCGATAATCCACACCATCCCAGTCAGGTTCCCCAAAATGGGTTGTAGCGGCGGTTTGCAAAGATTTGAAAAAATATATAATCTTGTGAAAATGGTTTTTATAAGTTAGAAATAGTTTTGTGTAAAACTGTATTTCCCGAATCTAAATTTCCCAAAAGGTATTGTGCTATGTTGCATATGAGTGTTGTGAAGAGATAGGTCATTACCTTGTGATCTAACTAAAGGTATAGCAAGATTAATGATGTTTTAAAGTCGAAACTATACTACATGGTATTTTACTGAAAAGGAGCGGTAAAAGTTACAAAATAAAATATTTTGCTATGAAATTTGTTCAACAAATTTTGTTAATGAGTAATAGTCAAGATGTAAGAGTTTAATATAGTCGTGTTAAGGAAAATTGAACTTTATAAAGAAAACCAAATCGGAAGTCGGATTTAACTCCGCTTCCGTTGGGTTTTAGTAAAAGCAGTTTTAAGAATAGATTATAGAAGTGGGAGGTGGGACATACTTCTTGTTAGGTTAGAGAAGAGGGAGACGAGGAAGTAGGATTTGCCGGTGCGTCGTTTCGTCGCCGGGAGCTCCTAGGGTCGTCGTCGGAAGATCGTCGGATTTTCGCCCTTCGCTAACTCCACTTGTACACAAAAGTTCTAGGATTATTCTTGAGAGTTTGGACAAAATTGTTAGTGAGGGAGGTGTGTTTAGGGGTGGTATTTATAAGGTAAAACTAGGGTTAGGGTAGGTGAAAGGGTGTGAAAAAAATGTATTAAATTGTATTAAAAATTGGTTTTATTGAGATTTTAAAGGGCTCTGTTATTGTGCAGAATTTTTAAAGTATACAGGAGTTTCCAGAAGACAAAGAGGCACAAGTTTCATGAAGGGTCAACTCGGATTCAGCCGAGTCAACCAGGCCTCGCCGGCCCGAGTCGGCCCAGTCGGGCCGGGGCTCACCGTCGAAGGTCCGTCGTCGTCTGGTTAGTACAGTGGGGTAGTTTGTTTTTAGTGTGACCTTTGGTTTTACGAGTTTAGCATATGTAGACTCTTGGGATTCTAAAAATTTAAAAAGAAATCAATATTAAAAATAAAATGGGGGATAGGATTTGAACTCTGGTGATTTGGTTCAGCAGTGCAAGGTCTTACCAGTGAGCTACAAGCTCTTTCTTGGTATTAAAAAGCAAAACAAATTTATAACTTTTGCTCAGGAAAAAGTACCCCTTTCTGAATTTTTTGAAAAAATTGTACAAAAAGTTGTACATAATGTTTATGGTTGTTACAGAGGTAGAGAACTGGGAATGGGTGATAAGTTTCAAGAGTTGGAAACGGTGCAATTGTTGCAGCCAAGGTATTGGCAGTTATCACCCTATATTACCAAATACATTGATTTTGAACGAATATTATTAGATACCGAACCTGATATGCAGCATTATATCAGTCTCTTTATATACTAAAGAAAGATATAATTTTGTATTGTTGGATAATGTTTTGAACATTTCTTATATCAAGAGTTGATCGGTTCAGGCATGTTATCTAAAAATATAGACGTTCTAAATCAAACTACAGTTCTCAACGTACAGAACACACACAAGAGGAAGAGTTCAGAAATGAACAAATCCTTCTTGAGGTATTGTAGACTAGGTCATATTAATGCGACCCGACTAGCTAAGTTACATTAAGATGCATATTTAAATCAGTTTGAATATACATCTTGTGAAACTTGTCAGTCATGTCACAAAGATAAAATGACCATAGCTCCGTTTACTGGAAACAGAGAAAGAGTTAGTGAACTTTTGGGATTGATACATGATGATGCATGTAGGTCCCCTGTCTACACATGTCAAGACTGGTTCTTTGTACTTCATTACATTCACTGATGATCTTTCAAGATTCGGACATATGTTCCTGTTGAAACACAAGTCTGAACCTTTTGAGAAATTCATAGAATATAAATCAGAAGTAGAGAACCTAAAAGGGTATAAGTATTATGTCCTTTGATGTGATCAGGGAGGAGAATACTTGAGCACGGAGATCCTGGACTATTCAAAAGGAAAATGAGATTCTCTCTCAGCATTACTCCTCCGTATACACTACAGCATGTCGGTGTATCGAGGCGGAGTGATCGCACCCTATTAGATATGGTGCGCTCTATGATGAGTACTACTGAGTTGCCTATTTCCTTTTGGGGTTATGCACTTGAGAAGCTGCATACCTTTTGAATTAGATTCCAACCAAATCAGGTGCCTACCACTCCGTATGAGATATGGTATAGGAAGAGCTCAAGTCTTAAGTAAGTTAAGATTTGGGGTTGTCCGGCCTATGTCTAAAGACAAAATCCAGACAAGCTCAAGGCAAGGTCAGTTCTATAGAAGTTTGTTGGATATCCCAAGCATTCGCAAGGGAATATCTTCTACCACACCGAGGAACAAAAGGTGTTTTATTTCTCGACATGCCATATTTTTAGAAAAGAAATTTCTTATGAAGAAATTAGTGGTCATGAGGTGGAACTGGAATAAGTTTCAACTATACAAACTACAACTGATGATTTGATAGAACCGGAGGATTCAATAGCTCCCGACGAACCTCAGCCTCTCCGTCGATCTGGTGGGGTTTCTCATCCGCCTAAGAGATACTTCGGTTTTCTCAATGACAGTAGGAGCGAGGATTGCATCATGAGATGATGATCCAACTAAGTTTCGAGCAGGCCATCAAGAGTGGGGACTCTGTAAGAATGGCTGGATGCTAAGCGATCTGAGATGGAATCTATATACACCAACAAAGTATGAACTTTGGTTGCTATATCAGAAGGGTTAAAACCCCATCAGGAGCAAGTATATCTTGAGAAGATTACTTGGTGTAGATGGAAAAGTTGAGACTTTCAAAACTAGACTTGTTGTAAAAGGTTTTCGTCATCGACCAGGTATGGATTATGATGAAACCTTTTCTCCGGTGGTTATGCTTAAGTCCATCCGGATCCTACTTACCATTGCTACATACCATGAATACGATATCTGGCGGTTAGGTGTCATGACTGATTTTCTATATAGTGATTTAGAAGAGAGCGTCTATAAGTACACAGCCATAGGGTTTCGTAGACAGTGGGAGCAGCGGAAACGTGTGCAAGTTGCTTTACGGGTTAAAGCAAGCATCGCGGAGTTGGAACATCTGTTTTGATGTGGAACATCTGTTTTGATGTGGTAGTCAAGCGTTTGACTTCATCAAAATGGTAGATGAACCTTGTAAATACAAAAAGATAGTAGTGAGTAAGGTGGTCTTCCTCGTATTGTATGTAGATGATATACTCTTGATAGGGAAGGTGTTTTATATGCTACACTCGGTCAATCTCCTCTTATCACAAGGATTCTCCATAAAGGATCAAGTTGATACATCCTAAATCCCGGGTTTTGGATCTATGAGATAGATCTAAGTGGATGTTAGGATTCTCACTAGGTGTAGTGAGATGGTATCAATCGATCCTGGGGAGAATCACTGGATACCTTCCAGGGTGGTAAGGTCGACTGAATGTCAGTCACAGGCATTATCTTTACCCTTAGTGGAGGGATGGTATGTTAGAAGAGTTCTAAGCTAGATATCATGGAAAATTAGATGATAAAGGCTGGATACTTTGCTACCAAAGATGCTACCAAAGAGGCAGTCTAGTGTATATTAGTTCATAAGATGAACTTCATTCCTACCATTGTGTGACAATGGAGTTGTGACTTATACCTAGGAACCCCTGTCCCATTAGTGACCCAGGCATATTCTAAGGCAGTATCACCTGATCATGGACATGGTTGATCTCCAGGGAGATCGAGGTTAGGGGAGTAGACTCAGAGGACAACATGGTGAATCCACTCACAAAGGCATTTTCCTAAGAGAGGATTTTATGGGATGGTTGAGTATGAGATACTACAACCACTGCTGATTGTTGGGTATTAGATACTACAACATATGGCCCTAGTGCAAGTGGGAGATTGTTAGTTATATGTATGGCTTAGAGGCCATTATTGTATATATGATGTATATTATAGTGGATGCTTGGACATACATAGGGAGGACTTTCTTGCTCGACATGATAGTATGCTATCTGGTTACTCTTTATCATAACATGTACACTGATTGTCTCTCTGTTACATGTTGGTAAAGCCCTTAGGATGTGTACTTGACTACCTAGATTATGATGCTAATCATACTAGTGGGACAAAGGTAATCGGTGAGTACATCATTTAATATCCCTAGTCGTGGGTGTATCGAGACGGGGCATCGATATACCAGAGTAGACTAGCGTATAGCTTCTCGACCCATACAGATGGGCGATGGACGATCTCATATCCATTGGTGTTTGACATCAGAGATGATATACGGGTGCGCAGTGGAGACTGGGTACACTGGACGAACTCGCCGAGAACTCCTAGATGGTATTATACCTCACGTCAGATGGCAGTTCTCTGGTGACACTGGTACAGGTTAGTCTGTCGACCCGATATCGTCATAGAGTCTTGTGTGATTCCCACTGTGCTTTGATTTACACCTTACCACGCTCAAGAGAGCATGCAAAACAATGGTTTTTAGGTACAGTCCCGAGTCACATGAAGGTAATGGGCTCTATCAGCATGTAATAGTGATCTGTAATGTCACCTGAAGCATATACATGATGATAAAGACAAACCAGATAGCATACTATCATCTCGAGTAAGACTGTTCTACCAGTATAGGTCCTCCTTCATTCATTGCAATCACGTGTCTGCGATCCAATAATTGACTTGAAGGCACTATAGCCAACAGAAATTTGCAATGAGATTGCATACCTTTTATGTGATAGTTAGATCCCGATACCTACTGCGAGTAAGAGTTACTCCTAAGAGAATTTTGCACTTTACAATTAGCTAATCAAGTAGGTGTCTAGAAAGGTGTCAACGGGGTTATGCCCCTAGGAAAATGAGGTTTATTTTAATTAGGACCGTGCGAAAGCACGGGAAACCTCCCTCGGAGTATCGATACCTGCCTGGCCGAACGATTGGCGAACCTGTAGTGTGTAATTAATCCCGACTAACCTTACCTTTTAGGGTTTGAAGGAAGATTTAATAAAAACAGAGGGAGCCATCCTGATTAAATAAAATAACCAATCTAATCTTGCAAAGAGCGCACGCAAAGTGATTATCCTTTTTTCTCTACTGGTAGTGACTAATGAAATGCCTTAATCTAGATAATAATATAGATGTTTTGACCGAACCTACTTATTATACTGGGCTTGGTTCCGCTCTACCTTATGATTGTCATAAATCTGAGCAAGGAATAAGGGAATATCCAAATTCCCATGCCACCCAAATGAAGAATAAGCATGTTGATGCATTGTCTTCGGGTGTGTTCGTAACCAAGAATTGTTTCTCAGTTACCTCTACGTCCTGGGTATTGGATACCGAAACATGATTCCACACATGTAATTTGTTACATGGGCTATAGAAAGGTGGAGAACTGGGAAAGGGTGATATGTCTCTAGTAGTAGAGGTGGTGCAATTGTTGCAACCAAAGCAATTGGAAAATATCACCTAGCGTTACCAACTTGTAATACATTGATTCTTATCGACCATTATTCCGTACCAAAAAAATATTGTGAATATTTTCCTAAATCAAGTGTTGATTAGGTAAGGTACGTTGTATTAAAGTATACATGTTCTGAATCAAACCTCAGCTCAAAACGTACAGAACACACACTAGAGGAACAGTTTAGAAATGAACGAAATCTTCTTGAGGCATTATAGACTAGGTCATGTCGATGAGACAAGACTAGCTAAAGATCAATAAGGATGCATATTTGAATCCGTTCGAATTTACATCTTATGAAACTTGCCAGTCATGTCTTAAAGGCTAGGTGACCAAATCTCCGTTTACTGGAAACGAAGAAAGAGCTAGTGAACTCTTGGACAGATACATAGTGATGTATGCGGTCTTATGTCTACATATGCCAGGGATGGTTCTGCGTACTTTATTACATTCACCGATGTTCTCTCAAGATACGGACATGTGTTCTTGTTGAAACACAAAACTGAATTTTTTTAGAATTTCAAAGGATATAAGTACGAAGTTGAGAACCAGATTGGTAAAGGTATTCAAATCCTTCGATATGATCGGGGAGTTGAATACTTGAGCACGGAATTCCGAAACTATTTAAAGGAGAATGAGATTCTCTATCAGTTTACTCCTCTGTATACACCACAGCACAACGGTATATCTGGGTGGAGGAATCGCACCCTATAAGATAATGTGAGCTCTATGATGAGTACTGCCGACTTACCAATTTCCTTTTGGGGATATGCACTTGAGATAGCTGCATATCTATTGAATAGAGTTCCGACCTAATCTGTTGCCTACCTCTCCATATGAGATATAGAACGGGAAGAGACCCTATCTTAAATGAGTAATGATATGGGGTTATCTGGCTTATGTTGAAAAGCAAAATCCGGACAAGCTTGAGGCAAGGTCAGTTCTGTGCAATGTTTGTAGGATATCCCAAACATTCGCGAGGGTATATCTTCTACCATATCGAGGAGCAAAAGGTGTTTTGTTTCTCAAAATGCCACCTTTTTAGAAAATGAATTTCTTATTGAAGAAATTAGTGGAAATGGGTAGAACTGGAAGAAGTTCTAGCAACGCAAACAATAACCGACGATTTGGTGGAACCAGAGGATTCAATAGTCCCCGACGAACTGCAGCCACTCTGCAGATCTAGTTAGGTTCCTCATCCACCTGACAGATACTACGGTTTTCTCTTAGACAGTGGGAGCGAGGATTGCATCATGAAGATGATGACCCAACTAGTTTCGTGCAGGCCATCATGATTGGGGACTATGTGAAATGGCTGGATGCTATATGATCTGAGATGGAATCCATGTACACCAACAAAGTATTGACTATGGATGTTGCTCCTGAAAGGGTAAAACCCATCGGGAGCAAGAGTATCTTTGAGAAAGATAATTTGGTGTAAATGGAAAAGTTGAGACTTTCAAAGCTATGCTTAACTCCATCAGGATCCTACTTACCATTGCTGCATACCATGACTACGAAATCTGGCAGACTATGACAAAACCGCTTTTCTAAATGGTGATTTAGAAGAGAGCGTGTATATGACACTGCCAGAGGGCTTCGTAGACAGTGGGAGCAGCGGAAGCATGTGCAAGCTGCTTAAATCCATCTACGGATTAAAACAGGCATCGCGGAGATGGACCATCTGTTTTGATGAAGTTGTCATAGAGTTTGACTTCATCAAAAAGGTAGATGAACCATGTATAAATAAGAAGGTTGTAAAGAGTATGGCTGTCTTCCTCGTATTGTATGTGCATGACATACTTTTGATAGGAAACGATGTTCATATGCTACACTCGGTCAAGCTCCTCTTATCAAACAAGTTCTCTATGAAAGATCTAACTGATGCCTCCTACATCCTGGGGATATGGATCTATAGAGATAGATCTAAATGGATTTGGGATTGTCCCAATCCAGGAACATAGATACCATGCTAAAGGGATTTAATATGGATGATTCTAAGCGTGGTAATGTACCCGCTTGTTCAAGAATCACTCTCTCCAAAGAGATGTCTCTCGAGACTGATTTGGAGAGGGCCCGCATGCAAGGAATGCCCTATGCTTTGGCAGACAGGTCAATCATGTATGCGATGTTATGTACCAGGCCAGATGTAGCTTACTTACTAGGTGTAGTGAGTAAGTAACGAAAAGGTCTTTGGAAAAACCACTGGACAGCTGTGAAGAACATTCTAAAGTGCTTGAGAAGGACTAAAGAGATGTTCTTGGTGTATGGTAACGGTGAACTCCAGATGGAGTCCTTTACCGATTCGAGCTTCCAGAGTGATAAGGACGACTGAAAGTCAGTCTCGGGTTTTGTCTTCACCATCAGTGGAGGGAAGGTATTTTGGAAGGGTTTCAAGCTATATACTGTAGCAGACTCGTTGATAGAGGCTAATTACATCGCTACCAACGATGCTGCCAAAGAGGTTGTCTGGATGAAAAATTTCATAAGTTGAACTTGGTTCCTACCATTGAGCATCCAATACCTGTGTATTGTGATGACAATGGAGTTGTGGGTTTGGCCTAGGAACCCTGGTCCCGTCTGCGATCCAGACATATTCTTAGACAGTATTACCTGAACAGGGAGATAGTTGATCTCCGGGAAATCGAGGTCAGGAGAGTTGACACAGAGGATAACACAGCGGATCCACTCATCGAGGCCATCCCCTAGATGCTATTCAAGAGACTTTTAGGATGTTGGGTATGAGATACTATAACAACTGGCCTTAGTGCAAGTGAGAGATTGTTAAGAATATGTATGCCCTAGATGAGATTATTGATGATATAGTGGATGCTTAGACATATATATAGAGGACTTTCTTGCTCGACATGACAGTATGCTATCAGGTTACCTTTATCTTAACATATAGATTGTTATTTATACTGTCTGTCTCTTACATGTTGATAAAACCCTTAGGATATTTACTTGACTACCAGGATTATGATGAGATCATACTAGTAGGGCCAGGGTGGTCCAAAAGTACATCCTTTAATAAGTTCCTAGTCAAGGGAATATCGAGACTAAGGCATCGATATTCTAGAGTAGACTAGTGTGTACGTTTCATGTCCCTTTGAGGGCGATGGTTGATCCCACAACCATTGGTGTGTGACATCAAAGATTGTACACGGGTGCTAATTGGAGAATGGGTACACCGAATAGGACTCGCCGAGGACTCCTAGTTAGTAGTATACCTATCGTCATATGGCAGTCCTCTGGTGACACTGGTATAGGTTAGTCTATAGACCCGAGATCGTCATGGAGTCTTGTGTGGCTCTCCCTGTGCTATGATTTCCTCCCTACCATGCTTAAGAGGAGTTTGTTGGCTATAGTGCTCTTAAGTAAATTATTGGATCATGGTCACGTGATTGTAATGATTGAGGGAGGACCTATACCGGTAGAACAGTCTTACCCGACATGATAGTATGCTATCTGGTTTGTCTTTATCATCGTGTACATGCTTTAGGTGATATTACAGATCACTATTACAAGTTGATAGAGCCCATAGGATTCTTTCTTGACTACCAGCAGTATGATGGCGATCATATACGTGAGAGTTGGGTGGTCTATAAGCACATCCTTAAAGTGTCCCTAGTCGTGGGAGTTTCGAGACTGGGCATCGATACTCCAAGAGTAGACTAGTGTATACGGATCGAGACCCCGACGAGGGGCGGTGGCCGGTCTCACAAGCCATTGATATCAGTTGGTTCGCCTAAGATGTATACAGGTGTTCATTGGGTTATGAGTACACCGGACGGACTCGTCGGGAACATGCTAGTTGGTATTATACGTATTGTCAAATAGCAGTTCCCTGTTGACCTGTGTGTAGGTGTTAGTTGTATGTTTGCCCTAGAGGCCAGTATTGTACAGATGATGTATATTATATTGGATGCTTGGACATATATAGAGATGACTTTTTTGCTCGATATGATAGTATGCTATCTGGTTGCTCTTTATCTTAACATGTATACTAGTCTCTTTATACTGTCTTATAGTTACATGTTGGTAAAGCCCTTAGGATGTGTACTTGACTACCTGGAGTATGATACAGATCATACTAGTGGGGACATGGTAGTCCATAAGTACATCCTTCAAGGTCCCTAGTCGTGGGTGTATCGAGACGGGGCATCGATATACCAGAGTAGACTAGCGTATACGCTTCTCGACCTATGAGATGGGCGATGGATGATCCCATATCCATTGGTGTTTAACATCAGAGATGGTATACGGGTGCTCAGTGGAGACTGTGTACACTGGACGGACTCGCCGAGAACTCCCAGATGGTATTATACCTCACGTCAGATGGCAGTTCTCAGGTGACACTTGTGCAGGTTAGTCTGTAGACCCGAGATCGTCATGGAGTCTTGTGTGATTCCCACTGTGCTTTGATATCCACCTTACCACGTCCAGGAGGGCGTGCAAAATGGTGGTTTTTGGATACAATCCTGAGTCACATGGAGGCAACGAGCGATAGGAGGGGTTTCGTCTCTCCCGGTATTGGGAGTTGATGTTGCACTGTGCTCGATTGGCCGTAACAGGGAAGTCCCTGGCCAGGGCTGATTGGAGATTTACTGGTAAGTGTTACTAGTAGTTTCTCGACCCGTTATGAGCCTCACATCGGCACGACTTATCAGTTATTGGGGTCTGACGTTTACCACCCCTAGACTTGATATGCGACATATCAGACGAGGAGACCGGACAGCACGGTAGTGTTGCCGGTTGGCTCGACGGGAGTTGTAGCAGGTTCGCTTGTTCTCTTCTGATCGCTCAATACCCAGGTGGCCGTTACGTTTAGCTGACCGCTTGCGGCTTGGGGGTGCTTGATATGATCATCACCCACTGCCGGCGTATTGACGAGTCTTAGAGTCCCACAATGGAGTTTCCTAGTCCAGGCGAAACGTTGTGGTGCGCGTATGTGATATGCGCATGGACCCAATTAAAATACGCGTATGGGATACCGTATATTGATCGGGCGGCTTGCTTTTGGTAGGGTCGTATGTGATATAGCCAGATTGATAAATCAAGTGTTGATTTATCATTTAACCATTAGTTTCTCACTTGAAATCTTTTCTTGCATTTGATGGATGTATGCATGCATGTATGCTTTCTTTATAAATTCATGCACATATGGATGTACACACACACACACACACACATACATCCTTCATGGTTGTACATACATGAAAATGGTGGCAATATAAGACTCACACCATGGTTGGATTTATATATGATTTATTATTGCATTTGATTTAAAACAAAAGAAAAGAAAAGGATAATTCATGGATGCTTTCTACACTCTTCTTGACCTAACCATTCTTACCTACCCTTTGACCATGGATTACTTTTCCTTTTATGTTTTTAACTCAAATTCAATAATATCTTAACCATGGTTTGATATGAGAAGTGGAAAATATATATTGATATATTTTCTATTTTTCTTAGAGGAGTTGAACTTATCTTCTTCTAAAATAGCCATCATCTTCTTCCTCCTTCTTCACTTGCTCTCTAGACTTTTGTAGTGAGAAAATTACATAACAAGATTGGATTTTGAAGTGAGAAAGAGAACTACAACACCATTCTACACAAGTCTAGCCCACTTGTTTGGAGTGTTAGCTTCATTTCGTTCTCTTGATCGGGTGAAGTTGCAAGCTTGGACAAAGCGGACTCCGGGTGGATCATCGGTGACCTAGAGGAGTTCAAGCGGAGCTTTTTCAAACCCCAAGTAGCTGAGGAGTCTAGCGTAGGGAGCTACAAAGGTTGTACTCTCTAAACCCTAGCTTTTCTTTCATATGATGATATGCAAGTTTTAGAAACCCTAATTTTCTAGGAACGATCCGATGTTTGTTAACTTAGCACCCTAAAGACTCCACCTTTGGTACATGTGATGCTTCCAAACCCTTCATGAGGTGCCAGGCTAACTTTCATTGGTATCAAAGCCAGGTTAGAACATTAGGTGACAATTTTACGAAGTTAAAACTCCGATCGAACCGAAATACGGCCTTTTAGATTGCTCTCTGGACATTTTTTAAAATCTGGTTATTTTCAGAATTAAAAATATGAAAAAAATTCAGCAGGTAAATATAAGAGTTACTGTGAAAAACGAGACCATGAACAATAAATCTGAGCGCGGAACCGCGGCAATAGCCTGCTTAGGCCGCGGTTCCGCGGCCGTTCTGTTGAATCATGGTCTGATTTTTGTACAGTAACTCATGACTCTGCTTGTTTATTTTTTTGGAGTATTTTTAATCTGAATTTAGTACTGTAAATTCTGGAGATGTTTTTAGACTCGTCGATTCGATCGGAATTTTCATTTCGTGGCTTTTCCGGATAAATTAGAAAGTATTGAAGTGTTTGAACGAGTATCATTTGCTCACTTTTCACGGGGTTTAAAATCTTTCGGAAATACGTGCAAGTTTGTTTGTGGTGGACCCTCTATAAGACAACAAACCTTAACTCGATTATGTGACCGTCTTGAACTGCCTTTTGAACCTTAGGGTTTGGGGCAGTACGGCGTGCCACATGTGAGGCGTTGGCTTGACCCTTCTACGACTGGACCGCTACCACTGTGTCACACTCCGGGTTTTTGAACTCTGCTCAAGTGTTGAGCTTTAGCGAATCTTGGGCATTTGATCGTTCGTTCGAAAACTTTAATACCGTCTATTTATCTGGAATGTGATGCAATATATGGAATTCATATAGTTGGACATGAAATACGAAGTATGTGATATTTCGTATTTATGATGTCTAAAGAGAATGTGGATTCCAAATATTGCAGTTTTACACTTTCTTTTCTGTGACCGTAAGTGTAGTATGTCGATATCGCCGGTTTCGTTGCTATACATCAATGACAATTAGGGTACGCATACTTACTTACGTTGATGATATATGATATTATGTGTTGCTGAGATATGATGTGCAGGATTGTCGCAATTGAATAGCCGGGGTTTTTTTTATGTGAGATGAGAGTTTTATATTTTCATTCATGTAAATTTAAATGTAATGCAATATTCTTTTATTTGGGGCACTTCCGGGTTGAGATCGATGCCACCTGTGTTGTATATTATTTACTTTTCCGCATTAGGATGGACCCAAGGAGGGGAACACAGGTGACCGGGTTCTGGGGTTCAGTGGGAGGCCATCTCGAGGAGTCGAGACCGGGTCTCCTAAACTCCAGAATTGGTAGGGTCGCTTGCCGCTCTCGTAGGGGTCCACGGTGTGGGCTTGGCTATTCCTCGCGACTGTGGAATCCGTATTTTCTATTATTGGCTAAATACTAAATACAGACTACCTAGTATATCCCACATTATATCTATGTTTCTGCTGCGATATCTGTGATGTGATCATTAGAAATGTTCTGTGATGGATGCAGTATATAGTATATATGATATATTATATAGGCGTTACTTATGTTTTACACCCGCGCTAGCCCTGCCCTGCTCTGCCGATAGTTACCTAACCTAACGGTGCACGAGGGGACATCGAGGCGAATGCGGATGGCATAAGTGTACGTCGTATTTATCTGTGATGTTTAAGTGACTTAAATGATGGAACTTCATTAATGTGATTAATGAAAGAAAAGAAACCTAAAAGATATTGTAGAATCAAATTTTCAAATAAAAGGGTAGCTACAGTTTTTCTTTGCATAGCGGTATATATGATATACCCTGCACCTTATTCGATGAGGAAAGAGCCGAGATCCCTTCACCAGGAGTGACCTCTTTAGCGAAACTGGCAGATGCTACAACACTCGGTTTTCTTTTGATTGCTTTTGGAGTTTTGCTTTGCACAGTGATATATATGATATATCCCGCACCTTATTCAATGTGGAAAGAGCCGAGATCCCTTCACCGGGAGTGACCTCTTTAGCAAAACTAATAAAAGCCTCAAAATTACTCCATTTCAAAATTCACATGATTCTACGACGATATCAAGTTCATTACGCAATAGGTTTTCAGAAAAACCTGTCGTAGCCCTCCGTCATTTCAGATAAGAACTGTTTAGTATTCGTGCTGCGTTTTTTGGCCTTTGTCAAGGCGTAGTGTACGGTAGCTAAATGGTGCTTATCTGCTTATGCATATGATGCAGATTGTTTTTGGGGTAGTCGTACGACCTTGTTGGCCTTTGTCAAGGGTCGTGCGGGTGGGTTTGATTCAATCAAGAAATGACGGGTTGAACTTGACTAACATCCTATGATTTGTTGGCCTTTGTCAAGGTCATAGGGGTTAGGGGCAAAATATTATCGGGAATTTCAAGTGTTGAAATTTGCAATGAGATTGCATACCTTCTATGAGATAGTTGGATCCCGATACCCACTGCGAGTAATCCTGGGAGAGTTTTACACAGGACAATTAGCCGATCAAGTAGGTGTCTAGAAAAGTGTCAACGGGGTTACGCCTCTGGAAAAACGAGGTTTACTTTAATTAGGTCCGTGCGAAAGCACGGGGAACCTCTCTCAAAGTACCGACACTGGCCTGGCTGAAAGATCGGCGAAGTTGTAGGGTGTAATTAATCCCGGCTAGTCTTTCCTTTTAGGGTTTGAAGGAAGATTTGATAAAAACAGTGGGAGACATCCTGATTAGAAAAGATAATAACCAATCTGATCTTGCAAGAGCATACGCTAAAGTGTTTTCTTCTCTCTCTCTCCAGGTAGCAACCATGTCATGCCTTAATCAAGATAATAATATGGATGTATTGACTGAACCCGCATGTTATACTGTGCTGGGGAATGTTGGTACCGTTCTATTTTATAAGAGTTATAGGACTGAACAGGACATAGGGGAATTCCAGGATTCCCATGCCACCCGAATGAAGAAAGTACATGTTGATGCATTTTCTTCGGGTGTGTTCGTTACAGAGAACTGTTTCTCCATTTGCCCTACGTCCTGGGTATTAGATACCGGGTCAGGATCCCATATATGTAATCAGTTACATGGGCTCAGGAAAGGTAGAGAACTTGGAGAAGGTGATAAAGACATTAGAGTTGGAAATGGTGCAATTGTTGCAGCTAAGACTGTCGGGGAATATCACCTTGCATTACCAACTGGTAATACATTGGTTCTGAACGATTGCTATTACATGCCAAACCTGATATGCAACATTATATTGGTTTCTTTGTTGAGTAAAGAGGGATATAATTTTGTATTACAGGATAATGTTATGAACATTTTCCATAACCAAAAGTTGGTTGGATCAGGCACGTTGTGCAATGGCATTTATGTTCTAAATCAATCAACAGTTCTGAGCATAACAAACACACACAAGAGGAAGAGTTCAGAACTGAACGAATCCTTCTTGTGGCATTGTAGACTGGGTCACCTCAATGCAACACGACTAGCTAAGTTGCATAAGGATGGATATTTGAATCCGTTTGAATTTTCATCTTATGACACTTGCCAGTCATGTCTCAAAGGCAAGATGACCAAAACTCCGTTTACGGGACACGGAGAAAGAGTTACCGAACTCTTGGGACTGATACATAGTGATGTATGCGGTCTCATGTCTACACATGCCAGGGATGGTTCTTCGTACTTTATTACATTCACTGACGATCTCTCTAGATTCGGATATGTGTTCCTGATGAAATACAAATCAGAAGCTTTTGAGAAATTTAGAGAATATAAACTAGAAGTCGAGAACCAAACCGGGAAAAGTATTAAAATCCTTCGATCAAATCAAGGAGGTGAATACTTGAGCAATGAATTCCTGGACTTCCTAGAAGAGAATGGGATTCTCTCTCAGCTGACTCCTCCATATACACCACAGCACAACGGTGTATCAGAATGGAGGAACCGCACCCTATTAGATATGGTGCGCTCTATGATGAGCGCAGCTGAGTTACCTATTTCCTTCTGGGGGTATGCACTGGAAACTGCGGCATACCTATTGAATCAAGTTCCATCTAAATCTGTACTTACCACACCATATGAGATATGGAGTGGGAAGAGACCATGTCTTAAACGTGTTAAGATATGGGGTTGTCCGGCCTATGTTAAAACACAAAATCCGGACAAACTTGAGTCACGGTCAGTTCTATGCAAGTTTGTGGGATATCCCAAACATTCACATGGATATCTTTTCTACCATACTGAGGAACAAAAAGTGTTTGTTTCTCGACATGCCACCTTTTTAGAAAAGGAATTTCTTACAAAAGAAATTAGTGGCGACAAGGTAGAACTGGAAGAAATTCCGGCTACACAAACTCAAACTGAAGATTTAGTGGAACCAGAGGATTCAGTAGCTCCCAACGAACCTCAGCCTCTCCGCCGATCTAGTAGGGTTCCTCGCCAACCTGAGAGATACTACGGTTTTCTGATGGACGGTAGGAGCGAGGATTGCATCATGGAGGATGATGACCCAACTAGCTTCGAGCAGGCCATCACGAGTGGGGACTCAGTGAGATGGCTGGATGCAATGCGGTCTGAGATGGAATCCATGTACACCAACAAAGTATGGACTTTGGAAAATGCTCCTGAAGGGGTAAAACCCATTGGGAGCAAGTGGATCTTCAAGAAAAAACTTGGTGTAGATGGGAAAGTGGAGACTTTCAAAGCTAGACTTGTAGCAAAGGGTTTTCGTCAAAGACCAGGTGTGGACTATGACGAGACCTTTTCTCCAGTGGCTATGCTTAAATCCATCCGGATCATGCTTGCCATCGCTGCATATTATGACTACGAAATCTGGCAAATGGATGTTAAGACCGCCTTTCTAAACGGTGATTTAGAAGAGTGCTTGTACATGACTCAGCCAGAGGGCTTCGTAGACAGTGGGAGCAGCGGGAAGGTGTGTAAGCTGCTTAAATCCATTTATGGATTAAAGCAAGCATCGCGGAGTTGGAACATCTGCTTCGATGTCGTTATCAAAGAGTTTGATTTCGTCAAAAATGCAGATGAACCTTGTATTTACAAGAAGGTAGCAGAGAGTAAGGTTGTCTTCCTCGTATTGTACGTGGACGGCATACTCTTGATAGGAAATGACATTCCTATGCTGCAATCGGTCAAGCTCTTCTTATCACAAAGATTCTCAATGAAAGATCTTGGTGATGCCTCCTGCATATTGGGAATTAAGATCTATAGAGATAGATCCAAACGGATATTGGGATTGTCCCAATCCAGGTACATTGACACCATACTAAAGAGGTTTAGTATGGAAGAATCTAAGCGTGGGAACTTATCCACAATCTCTGGAGTCACTCTCTCCAAAGAGATGTCTCCCAAGACTGATTTGGAGAGAGCTCGCATGCAAGGGATACCCTATGCTTCGGCTGTAGGCTCTATCATGTACGCGATGCTATGTACCAGACCCGATGTAGCATGCTCACTAAGTGTAGTGAGCAGGTATCAATCTGATCTTGGAGAGAGTCACTGGACAGCTGTGAAGAGCATTCTCAAGTACTTGCAAAGGACTAAAGAGATGCTCTTGGTGTATGGTAACGGAGAACTCCAAGTGGAGTCCTTTACCGATTCGAGCTTCCAAAGTGATAAGGACGACTCAAAGTCGCAGTCGGGATTTGTCTTTACCCTTTACGGAGGGGCGGTTAGCTGGAAGAGTTCCAAGCAGGAAACCGTGGCAGACTCGACGATGGAGGCTGAATACATCGCTGCCAACGATGCTGCCAAAGAGGCTGTCTGGATAAAGAAGTTCATTACTGAACTTGGAGTGGTTCCATCCATTGAGCATCCAATACCTTTGTATTGCGATAACAATGGAGCGGTGGCTTTGGCCAAGGAACCCAGGTCCCATCAGCGATCTAGGCATATTCTGAGGCGGTATCACCTGATCCGGGAGATAGTTGATCGCCGGGAGATCGAGGTCAGGAGGGTTGACACGAAGAATAACACAGCGGATCCACTCATGAAGGCCATTCCCCAGATACAGTTTGAGAGACTCTTCGGGATGCTCGGTATGCGATACTACAGCAGCTAGCCCTAGTGCAAGTGAGAGATTGTTAGTTGTATGTTTGCCCTAGAGGCCAGTATTGTACAGATGATGTATATTATATTGGATGCTTGGACATATATATAGATGACTTTCTTGCTCGATATGATAGTATGCTATCTGGTTGCTCTTTATCTTAACATGTATACTAGTCTCTTTATACTGTCTTGTAGTTACATGTTGGTAAAGCCCTTAGGATGTGTACTTGACTACCTAGACTATGATGCAGATCATACTAGTGGGGATATGGTAGTCCATAAGTACATCCTTCAAGGTCCCTAGTTGTGGGTGTATCGAGACGGGGCATCGATATACTAGAGTAGACTAGCATATACGCTTCTCGACCCATAAGATGGGCGATGGATGATCCCATATCCATTGGAGTTTGACATCAGAGATGGTATACGGGTGCTCGGTGGAGACTGGGTACACCGGACGGACTCGCCGAGAACTCCCAGATGGTATTATACCTCACGTCAGATGGCAGTTCTCAGGTGACACTTGTGCAGGTTAGTCTGTAGACCCGAGATCGTCATGGAGTCTTGTGTGATTCCCACTGTGCTTTGATTTCCACCTTACCACGTCCATGAGGGCGTGCAAAACGGTGGTTTTTGGGTACAGTCCTGAGTCACATGGAGGCAATGAGCGATAGGAGGGGTTTCGTCTCTCCCGGTATTGGGGGTTGATGTTGCGCAGTGCTCGATTGGCCGTAACAGGGAAGTCCCTGGCCAGGGCTGATTGGAGATTTACTGGTAAGTGTTACTAGTAGTTTCTCGACCCGTTATGAGCCTCACATCGGCACGACTTATCAGTTATTGGGGTCTGACGTTTACCACCCCTAGACTTGATATGCGACATATCAGACGAGGAGACCGGACTGCACGGTAGTGTTGCCGGTTGGCTCGACGGGAGTTGTAGCAGGTTCGCTTGTTCTCTTCTGATCGCTCAATACCCGGGTGGCCGTTACGTTTAGCTGACCGCTTGCGGCTTGGGGGTGCTTGATATGATCATCACCCACTGCCGGTGTATTGACGAGTCTTAGAGTCCCACAATGGAGTTTCCTAGTCCAGGCGAAACGTTGTGGTGCGCGTATGTGATATGCGCATAGACCCGATTAAAATGCACGTATGGGATACCGTATATTGATCGGGCGGCTTGCTTTTGGTAGGGGTCGTATGTGATATAGCCGGATTGATAAATCAAGTGTTGATTTATCATTTAACCATTAGTTTCTCACTTGAAATCCTTTCTTGCATTTGATGGATGTATGCATGCATGCATGTATGCTTTCTTTATAGATTCATGCACATATGGATGTACATACACACACACATACATACATACATCCTTCATGGTTGTACATACATGAAAATGGTGGCAATATAAGACTCACACCATGGTTGGATTTATATATGATTTATTATTGCCTTTGATTTAAAACAAAAGAAAAGAAAAGGATAATTAATGGATGCCTTCTACACTCTTCTTGACCTAACCATTCTCACCCACCCTTTGACCATGGATTACTTTTCCTTTTATGTTTTTAACTCAAATTCAATAATATCTTAACCATGGTTTGATATGAGAAGTGGAAAATATATATTGATATATTTTCTATTTTTCTTAGAGGAGTTGAACTTATCTTCTTCTAAAATAGCCATCATCTTCTTCCACCTTCTTCACTTGCTCTCTAGACTTTTGTAGTGAGCAAATTACATAACAAGATTGGATTTTGAAGTGAGAAAGAGAACCACAACACCATTCTACACAAGTCTAGCCCACTTGTTTGGAGTGTTAGCTTCATTTCGTTCTCTTGATCGGGTGAAGTTGCAAGCTTGGACAAAGCGGACTCCGGGTGGATCATCGGTGACCTAGAGGAGTTCAAGCGGAGCTTTTTCAAAACCCAAGTAGCCGAGGAGTCTTGCGTAGGGAGCTACAAAGGTTGTACTCTCTAAACCCTAGCTTTTATTTCATATGATGATATGCAAGTTTTAGAAACCCTAATTTTCTAGGAACGATCCGATGTTTGTTAACTTTGCACCCTAAAGACTCCACCTTTGGTACATGTGATGCTTCCAAACCCTTTATGAGGTGCTAGGCTAACATTTCAGTAGGTTAGTATATCGACCTGAGATCGTCATTTGTCTTGTGTGAGTTCCCATTGTGCTTTGATTACTACCCTACCACGGCTCAAAAGAGTCGTGCAAACATATTTTAGTTGGGTACAATCTCGATCCACATAGAGGCAGTGAGCGGATCGTCAGGGGATTCGTCTCTCCTGGTATTGGGGGTTGATGTCGTGGTGTGCACAGGTGGCTATCACCAGAAATCCTCGATCGCGATAGACGAGAATTACCGATCTTGGATTTTTAGTTTCTCAATTGGTGATAGGTTTCATGCCGACACTAAATGTCAAGTTATTAGGGTCTTACTTTATCCACTCCCTAGACTTGATATGCGATACTCATAGACGAACGGACCAGACTGTACGGATATTGTCACTGTCATGCTCAGTAGGGTTTCAGGATGAGTTTGGTTGTTGACCTCCCTTTCGCTCAATACCTGGGTAGCCGTTATGTAGAGCTAGTGCCACTGACGTGCTTATGGTTAAAACCACTGCCAACGTATTGACGAGTCTTTAGAGTCCCACTCAGAGGGTTTCCCTGGTTCGAGCGAAACGTTGTAGAGGCCGTATGGTTTTATGGCAGAGTTCGATCATATACATGCACTTGTGCACGGATCATGATCGAACGGATAATACTAGTAGGCTTTGGTTTAAGCCAGATCCTAGTATTATATTGTTAGATTATTTTCGTCTTGTAGTATTCGTATTCAGTCGGAATACGGATGCGGGTATGTATATACGGATGAGGGGTATTCTTGTAATTCGTTATGAGTTTACTTTTGAGGTTGTCATTGCTTTTTTCTTTAAACATTTAGTTTAAATGATTAATTGTGTGGAAGTGTGAATCATGGCTTGCATTAACTCTTGCATGACTCATTGTGGTGACTTATGGAAGTGATTCATTGTGACTCATGACTTGGCTAGGTTTTGTTTTGGCTAAGATATTTTGTACGAGATATTTTGGTATTGAGATGGCAGATCTATTCTTGTGAGGTTTTTCTTTAAGTGCTCATAATAATATCACACATAAAAAGCTAAGCCAAAACAACTCAAGAAAGAGGCAGACACAATTCTTCACTTGTTTTTCTTTTGCCAAGTCTATTGCTTCACACTTCTTCACCTAATGGCTTCTTCTTCAACCTCCACCCTTACCCTCTCATGAGTTGAGAATCCTTGGGTGTTTTGAGACAAAGTATTCACACACACTCTATACTTTATCTAGGCTATCTAAGTTAGCAAACTAGATACCCGAGTTTCTTCGATTAAGAGGCGGGAGCCAGTATTACTAATCCTCGACGTAGATCGTCTTCGACGAGGGAGACCGGAGATCGAACTTGATCGGGGAAGCCGCGAGGAGTTTAAGACAGAGGTTGAAGACCGAAGGACATGGATCAATCGGTATAACCTCTCTAAAATCTTTTCATATAACTAGTATAGGGTTAATGGTATGATCTGTCGATTAGAGTTCCGTTAGCGCCGGTTTTTAAAAGTTTTTGTCCCGTGTTTGGCCATGGATTGATGGCCGGGGCGCTGCCGTAACTCAACATGGTATCAGAGCCAACCCATTAACCACATACTAGTTTGTTTAGACGATGTTAAAGTATCGAAATCAAAACAACTCCGTAACAATACCCATAGTATTCAATTCTCTGTCGAATTTTATTCAGTCTTCAAAATTTTTTTAAGCAACTGCAAAAGACTACCTTGATGACAACTAGACTGCACCCCAAATATGAGCCCATTCCAACAAAATTTGGCCGACTATATGCAAGAAAATTCCGAGGTGGCTGGTTTTGTTGTGGGGTTAGGACTTGGAATTTTGGGTGTGGTCTAGTCTTAGGAATATTAGTTCAGTGGTATTGCTAGTTTATCCCAGTTTGGATATGGTTTTATCTAGTGGTTTGGGCTATTCGCGGTTATTTCGAAGTCGATATTTCTAACACTGTTTAAAGTTTACAGTACATACATTACTATCTGCAACTGTGAATATCATTAGAGCTGTACAACTTGTCTAATTGCTATAGTTCTTTCAGACGGGTTTGCTAATGTGTCATTCACGTTAATGTTTTTTGTTGTGCTATGTTTTTGCGGATTCATCGTGGTGGATAACTTGGGTGCAATGATAGTACCGTTTAGATTTATTTGTACATTTGATATCGTGGGGAGAGCGTCCGATATGTGGAATGTCGTCACTGTCTATTTGTATATTATTTGTTTGGGGCACGACCGGTTTGAGGTCGATGTCATCGTTGTACATATTTTCTTTTCTGTACTAGGATTACCTCGCGATGGAGTGCACGGATAGCTGGGTTCTAAAGGGCAACTGGTCTGCATCTCATGGCATTGAGACGGAGGGGGCCCCACTCTACAATTGGCGGGCTATTCGCCGCACTCATAGGGGGTACAGGTTGACCCAAGAAGGGGTGCTCAAGTTACCGAATTCCGTGAAGTGCTGGGTAGCCCATTCATTTTGATGAAGGGGGTTGCCTCGCTTCTGGTTTTGGCGCGTAACTTGCCGTGCTCGTAGGGGTCTAGGTTTTCATTGTACAGGCTATCCACATGACCAGGGAAACGTCGGATTTCACTTGCGGCTCAAAGGAAACCCGGGGCTCCCAGATTATCTGTATTGTTCTGTGATGCCTATCTCTTACCTGTGATGTTTCATTTATCATGCCTGGAGCGATTATTATATATTGCTATATATATGTACTATTAGATGTTGTATATGTTTTACACCCGCACTAGTCCATCCCCCGCTATGTCGTTAGTTAAGTAATCTAACGGGTGATGATGGGGCCCAGTGGTGAATGCGGATGGCATACATGCACATCATATTTTTATTCTTTTCTGGTGTAATTAATTGATGGGACTACGTTGATTCAGATCAATACAAGGAAAACAGACCTAATTGATTTTGTTGGAACAATTTTAAAAAGCTGTTATTACAAGGACATTTTCTTTTGTTTTGCACAGCGGTATTCGGTTATGAATATCCAGCACCTCATTCCACGAGGCAAGAGACGAGATCCCCTTACCGGGAGTGACCTCTTGGGCAGAAGTTTGCGTCAAGGTAATGTAGGGTTACTAGGCACTCTCACAAGGGTCTATAAGGCATCAACCATACCCGATTTAAAATTTAGACGTGCCGAACAACCCTAACCAAGATCTTTAAACTAGAGATTAGGCGAAACAAAGCATGTTAAACACTTTAACATCTAAGAGTTTGGGATTACAACCTTTGTAGTCCGGTCCTTCACTTCTAAAGCTCCGTGTTGAGGTCCCTTCGCTGCGATCATCGAGTTTCCGGACTCTAGAGAGGCTCCACGAAAAGAAAGATGCAAGCTTGCTTCCGATCTTCAATAACTAAAATGATCTACCTTGAAGTTTCTATAACACAAGCTCTCACTCACTAAATGAAGTGAACACCCTAATCTAAATGGCTAGGATAGATTAGGATGATGAAGTAGGATTTTAGCTCTCATTTGTTTTCATAATCTCACTCTAAATCATCACTAATGAAAAAGCTAGTAAGCTTTTCCATCAACAACTCAAGGAAGAAGAAGAAGAATCCTTTTGTGATGAATATGAAACTCTAGTGTGGTTAGAATTGCAACCATAGGTTAAGTATGAAGACTTAACCCATGTAGAGATTTACCTAGGGTAAAGTGTTGGGTTGGGTTAAGAAAATATCTATGCAAAATATCCAAGTCAAAGTCAAAACTTCAAGAAGCTTCTTGAAAGCTTCATGAAGACTTAACCCTAATCCAAACCCTAACCTTAATTAAACTCCACAAAACATGTTGCATTTATAACCATAACATGTTACAATATTATATATCACATATACAATATTTATTATAACAAAATAAAATAATACTATTAACATATATCACATATATATCAATGTATTACCCGAGTGAGAAAAAGAATCTTTTAGTGAGCTTATATTAGTTAATGTAATTTAATATATCAAATATATAATTATACATTAAATTATCGAATCAACACTTGATCCGATAATCCGGCTATTTCATAAATAACCGACTAATATAATTTGTAGTAGTTCATCGAATCAACTCTTGATCCGATGACCCGGCTATATCACATATACCCGGCCGATATCTCATATCGCGAGAATCTAATACGGTACACATGCACGTATTGTTCTCGGTCCCGCACAAATCATATATGTGCTCCTACTCCATTTTGCCTGAGCCAAGAAAGCACTGTGTAGGACTCTAAAGAATCGTCAATACGCCGGCAGTAGGTGATGATCATATCAAACACCCACAAGCTGTAAGCGGTCAACTAAACGTAACAGCCACCAAGGTATTGAGCGATCAGAAGATCAACAAGCAAGCCTGTACTTTCTCCTGCGAATCCAGTCAGTAACACTCCCGTACAGTCCGGTCTCTTCGTCTGATATGTCGCATATCTCGCCTAGGGGTGGTAAACGACAGATCTCAGTAGCTTGATAAGTCGTGTCGATATGAGGTCCATAACAGTTCGAGAAACTACTGATAACACTTACTAGTAAATCTCAGCAACCCTGGCCAGGGATTTCCAGTTATAGCCAATCGAACACAGCGCAACATCAACTCCCTATACCAGGAGAGACGAATCCCCGCCTATCGCTTATTGCCTCCATGTGATTCGGGACTGTACCCAAAAGTCACCTTTTTGCATGCCCTCTTGGACGTGGTATGATGGAAATCAAAGCACAGTGGGAATCACACAAGACACTATAACGATCTCGGGTCTACATACTAACCTGTACCGGTGTCACCAGAGAACTGCCATCTGACGTGAGGTATAATACCATCTGGGAGTTCTCGGCGAGTCCGTCCAGTGTACCCAGTCTCTACTGAGCACCCGTACACCATCCTTGATGTCAAACACCGATGGATATGGGATCATCCATCGCCCATCGTATGGGTCAAGATGCGTATACGCTAGTCTTCTCTGGTGTATCGATGCCCTGTCTCGATACACCCTCTACTAGGAACAGTTATAGGATGTACTCGTCGACTATCGTGGCCCCACTAGTATGATCTCATCATAGTCCCAGTAGTCGAGTACATATCCAAAGGGCTTTTTCAATATGTAACATAGAGACAATCAGAGTACATGTTAAGATAAATAACAACCAGATAGCGTACTATCATGTCGAGCAAGAAAGTCCTCCCTATATATGTCCAAGCATCCACTACAATATACATCGTATGTACAGTAATGGCCTATAGGGCATACATATAACTGACAATCTCCCACTTGCACTAGGGCCATCTGTTGTGGTATCGCATACCCAATAATTAGCCGTGGTTGAAGTATCTCATAATCAACCATCCCATAAAATTCTCTACTGGGAAAAATGCCTTTGTGAGTGGATCCGCGCTGTTGTCCTCTGTGTCTACTCTCCTAACCTCGATCTCCCTGGAGATCAACCATCTCCATGATCAGGCGATACTGCCTAAGAATATGTCTGGATTTCTGATGGGATGGGGGTTCCTTGGCCTAAGCCACAACTCCATTGTCACACAATGGTAGAAACGAAGTTCATCTCATGAACTTAAATATATCTAGACTGCCTCTTTGGTAGCATCCTTGGTAATGATGTATCTTGTCTTTAATCGTCTAGAAAGTCATGGTATCTAGCTTGGAACTCTTCCAACATACCGTCCCTCCACTGAGGGAAAGACAATGCCTGCGACTGACATTCAATCGTCCTTATCACCCTGGAACCTTTCCAGCGATTCTCCCCAGGATCGATTGATACCATCTCACTACAACTAGTGAGAATCCTAACATCCATTTAGATCTATCTCATAGATATAAAACCCAGGATTTAGTAGGTATCACTTTGATCTTATATGGAGAATTCTTGTGATAAGAGGAGATTGACCGAGCGTAGAATAGGAAACTCCTTCCCTATCAAGAGTATGTCATCCACGTACTCTACGAGGATCACCACCATACTCTCTCCTACCTTTTTGTATATATAAGGTTCATCTACCATTTTGATGAAGTCAAACTCTTTGACTACCACATCAAAACAGACGTTACAACTCTGCGATGCCTGATTTATCACATAAAACATCTTGCTCACTTTTCCGCTGCTCCAACTGTCTACGAAGCCCTCTGGCTGTGTACTTATAGACGCTCTCTTCCAAAACATCATTTAGAAAAGCAGTCATGACACCCAACCACCAGATATCGTAGTCATGGTATGTAGCCGTGGCAAGTAGGATCTGGATTGACTTTAAGTATAGCTTTGAAAGTCTCAACTTTTCCATGTACACCAAGTAATCTTCTCAAGATATACTTGCTCCTGATGGGGAATTAACCCTTCAGATAAAGCAACCAAAGTCCATACTTTGTTGGTGTATAAGGATTCCATCTCAGATCGCTAAGCATCCAGCCATTCTTACAGAGTCCCACTCCAGATGGCCTTCTCGAAACTAGTTGGGTCATCATCTCATGATGCAATCCTCGCTCCCACTGTCATAGGGAAAACCGAAGTATCTCTCAGGTGGGTGAGGAACCCTACTAGATCGGCGGAGAGGCTGAGGTTCGTTGGAAAATATTGAACCCTTTGGTTCTACCAAATCATCAGCTGCAGTTTGTATAGCTGGAACACTTTCCAGTTCTACCTCATGACCAATAATTTCTTCAAAAGAAATTCCCTTTCACAAAGGTGGCATGCTGAGAAACAAAACATCTTTTGTTCCTCGGTTTGGAAGAAGATATTCTCCTGCGTATGCTCGGGATATCCAACAAACTTCCACAGAACTGACTTTGCCTCGAGCTTGTCTGAATTTTGCTTTTAGACATAGGCCGGACAACCCCAAATCTTAACTTACTTAAGATATGGGCTCTTCCCATTCCATATCACATATGAAGTGGTAGGCAACTGATTTGATTGGAACTCTATTCAATAGGTATGCAACTTCTCAAGTGCATAACCCCAAAAGAAAATAGGCAATTCAGTAGTACTCATCATAGAGCACACCATATCTCATAGGGTGTGATTGGTCCGTCCCGATACACCGACGTGCTGTGATGTATAAGGAGGAGTAATGCTGAGAGAGAATCTCATTCTCCTTTAGAATAGTCCAGGAATCCCATGCTCAAGTATTCTCCTTCTTGATCTCATCAAAGGACATAATACTTATACCCGTTTTTGGTTCTCTACTTCTAACTTATATTCTATGATTATCGTAAAAGTTTCAGACTTGTGTTTCAACAGGAACATATGTCTGAATCTTGAGAGATCATCAGTGAATGTAATGAAGTACAAAAAACCGGTCCCGGCATGTGTAGACGGGGGACTTTCATACATCAGCATGTATCAATCCCAAAAGTTCACTAACTCTTTCTCTGTTTCCAATAAACGGAGCTGTGGTCATCTTATCTCTGTGACATGATCGGCAGGTTTCACAAGATGTAAATTCAAACTAATTTAAATATGCATCTATATGTAATTTCAGCTAGTCGGGTCGCATTGATATAACCTAGTCTACAATGCCTCAAGAAGGATTCGTTCATTTCTGAACTCTTCCTCTTGTGTGTGTTCTGTACGTTAAAAACTGTGGTTTGATTTAGAACGTCTATGCTTTTAGATAACGTGCCTGATCCGATCAACACTTGATATAGGAAATGTTCAAAACATTATCCAACAATACAAAATTATATCCTTCTTTACTAATAAAGAGACTGATATGATGTTGTATATCAGGTTCGGTATCTAATAACATTTGTTCAGAATCAATGTATTCTGGTAATATAGGGTGATAACTGCCAACATACTTGGCTGCAACACTTGCATCATTTCCAACTCTTGAAACTTATCTCCCGTTCTCAGTTCTCTACCTATCTGTAGCCCATGTAACAAATTACATTTGCGGGATCCTGATCCGGTATCTCATACCCAGGACGTAAAGGATACTGAAAAACAGTTCTCGGCAATGAACACACCCGAAGAAGATGCATCAACATGTACTTTCTTCGTTTGGGCGGCACGGGAATTCTGGTAATCCCCTATTTCCTGCTCTGTCTTATAACAATTATAACTTAGAGCGGGACCAACGTTCCCTAGCGCAGTATAACAAGCGGGTTCGGTCAATACATCCATATTATTATCTTGATTAAGGCGTGACATAGTCGCAACCAGGAGAGAGAGAAAGAAGAAAACACTCAGCATGCGCTTTTACAAGATTAGATTGGTTATCAATTTATCTAATCAGGATGTCTCCCACTATTTTAGTCAAATCTTCTTTCAAACCCAAAAAGGAAAGACTAGCCGGGATTAATTACACTCTACAAGTTCATCAATCTTTCTGTCAGGCTAGAACCGGTACTTTGAGGGAGGTTCCCCGTGCTTTCGCACGGAACTAATTAAAATAAAACTTGTTTTCCCAGGGGCGTAACCCCGTTAACACCTTTCTAGACACCTACTTGATCGGCTAATTGTAATGTGTAAAACTCTCCCAGGAATAACTCTTACTCGCAGCGGGTATCGGGATCCAACTATCTCATATAAGGCATGCAATCTCATTGCAAATTTCAACTCTTGAAATTCCCAATAATATTTTACCCCTAGCGTCCTATGACCTTGACAGAGGTCAACAAACTATAGGCTGCTAGTCAAGTTCAACCCGTCATTTCCTGATTGAAGTAAACCCACCCGCACGACCCTTGACAGAGGTCAACAAAGTCGTACGACTACCTGATTGAATTGATTTTGCGTGCTTGCGCTTTCTAAAAGATAGATCAAAAATATTTGTAACCGCAATCAAGAACGGCGTCGCTTGATAGCTAGCCGGTGAATACGGGTCGGTCCACAGGGATTTTGTGAATTTCCTAGTCGCGTTAACGAGTTAATTCCGAAGGGTGTTCGGATTAATTATTAAATCTAAAAATTGAAATTGTATGATACTAGGATTAGAAACTTGCTAGGATTAGGTTTAAGGAAAATTTGGTAAACAAAGATCTACATCTCTTTCCATTGCCTTTAATTAAAGATATCATATTAGTGTTATGGTAAATCTTAACAAAGGGGATTAGGATGATTGGGAAGATTGATTCTTCCTCTAGATCCTTGTCCTTCCTTTCTTAATCTTTACCCTAACCTTCATGGAAAACCTTAAAATCCGGGCCTTTAGACTACGGAATCACCGTTACCTCGAGGGTAGAGTGCCGTAGGGAGCGGAATAAGAAGGTATGCATGGAGTTCTAATTTTCATAAAAGATTGGCAAAGAAAAGAGATGAGAGATCTTCATCTCTCAAATCCTTCCCTATTCCTAACCCTAACAAGCGAGGAAACTACTCGCTCATTGAAGGGATGAAGAAAGACATGATTTTATTAAAGAGAAGAAACATCTATTGCAAGTTAATAAAATTCTTAAACTAAATTAAACTAAGGCAAGAAAATAATTTACCTACAAAAAATGATGCTCTCCAAAAGAATGCTGAAATTTATTATTGAAGGGAGGCATAGGGAGGCATAAGGTTTACAATGATTAGAGTTCCTATTTATAGAGAATAGGAAACCCTAGGTTACATTTTGATCCGCATGTCTAAAATTACAAATATACCCCTAGAAAATCTTTTCAGAGCCGCAGCAATATTATGGTAAAATTTAATCCAAGCACGGGCTTTATACGGCCACGGAACCGCGGCAATAGAGGGCTTGGGCCGCGGTTCCGCGGCCCTATAGTGAGTTCAGCTGATGATTTTTCCTGGGCTGGTTCAGGGTTCTCTGGGCTTTTCATTTCTTCACTGTTTTCTCCATTTGGGCTTCTACATTGATTCCAGATCATCAGTGAACACTTTGCAATGGATTTTTAACCGTCCGTTTTGTATTCGTGGACCTTGCGTTGCCTTGTTGATGGTGAACTGTTCTTCTTCTAGGCTTTACTAAGATCCTCCTATTTGTTGGTCAAAAATCCTTCTTTTGTGTCGTTTTTTGTGTTTTTCACTGTTTTTGCTCCAAGAACCTGTAACCTGTAACATGTAGCAAACATGGGTCAAAAGCACCTGTTTTCATTGTAAAATGCATAAGAATGGGGAATACAAAATGCAATATATGTTATGAACAAATACCCCCAAACTTATCTTTTGCTCGTCCTCGAGCAAACTTATTTTTTAATTCTCGATAAAAATCTAACCTAGCCGCACTTTCGCAGGGAAACGCGATTGCACTGAGCACGTGCAACAAGCTGTTAAACCTCTAGGTGTCCCTAGTAGGAGGAGTGTTGTCTCCTGAGGGTTTTCAGCGGATTACACCTATAAAATCCTATCAATTTGGCTGTTCGACTTTTGTTTTCCAATTAGGTTTTCTAACAAGGAATTCTATTATCGTCGACCCGTAAATTTTCCACCCACATTCTTCACACTTCCTCATTATCTAACTTAAGATCATATATGTTCTGTAGACTTACTTAGCTTTCGGCATGTCTTAAGTTTTCCTTCTAAAGTTCCATCTCCACTTAGGAATTTCTATCAACTCTACTAAAGATACAAGTTCTATTCCTCATCCCTTTCTCTCATCTAAACTCTAATCACATATCTCTACATGTGTGTTTAAATCACCCCTACACTTGGAAGTTCAAATCAAGCAATCATACTCTTGTCCGTTGTCCAAAGTATTTATTAGTTGGTGAATTTTTAAATGAAGTTTGCTTACACATCCTTCATGCGATCGTTAATACTTCTTGAGGTACTAACAACCGATTACAAGATGCGTTAGCACTTTAAAGCGTACTTCCTAGCTTTGCAACACCCAAGGTTTTAGCAGTGACTCCCAAACCAGTTGGTCTAAGGCACTAGGTGATGAAACACCCTCGCTAAATATTTTTCTATTTTTGCAGCCTTAAGTAATCACAAAATCCAGTGTCCATTTTTTTTTTCTTTATTCACTTTTTTTTCTTTTATTTTCTTCGTACTAAGGACTTTAGACAAGAGCATTTCAAGGTCTCTTCTACTATTTCAAGTTTCAAGGTGCGTGATTGTGCAAATTGTAGGGTATATATTTTCAGAATCTAGACTTAAGCTAGGAACTATTTTTCAAACTTATACTCTAATAAGAACATCAATACTTTTCCCTCATTTTGACTTAGCCCAAGAAGTGAACCCAAAATTTGCCTATTTCTAAATAAACTACAAGACATATACTTTCTACCGTTAAACTTTAAGGAATGTTATTTTTAGGGTTTTTAATTCACTAAGTCTAAGATCTAGTTTTTCCTAGCTAGTTAACCTATTTGTCAAACTCTAGTCAATTAGCCAAAATTGAATACAATAATTTTTATAATTTTTGAAATTTTTCAATTTTTTATGGGTTTTTAAATAAGTATGCAAATGCAAAAATATATACAAATGAATGAATGCGAAGGAAGAAGACGTACCGAGCATACCCCCAAGCTTGAACTTGACAGTGTCCTCACTGTCATGCTAAACCAAGAGGGTCAAAATATCGGCACTCCCCTGTTTATTTATTTACAAATTTTTTTTCATTTTTTAATGTTTTGAAATTTTTTTTTTTTTTTTAAAAATGAAAACAAAAAGTATATGTACATATATACAAAGGTCCCCCCCAAACTTAAGCTTGGCCTTGCACAAGCTAAAAGTTAGCACCAACCATTCAAAAATCTTATCGTGGAAATGGTATAGTTGGTGCAAGAAAATGAGAAGCACGCGAGACCGTGTGGAAAGAAGAATGGTAGAATATGGTCTCGGTGGGGGAGAAGAATGGCGAAAAGAAGAAGGAAATGGAGTACGATCTTGAGGGTGTAAATTGAGTGAATAAATTAGCGCAATATATGATGACCGATATGTTATAAGCGATTGCGCTAACCTATCTACTCGTCGAGAAATGGGGTCAAATCCCTCAAGATTCGCAAGAAAATATGGGTACGCCGAACTTGGTATAGGAGATGAAAGCGTAACGGTCACTTGTTCGGTCGGAACAATGGGAAAGACGAAAGGGAGTGAATTAGGGATAATATCTTTCTCACCATAGTAAACTATTTCAAACTTGAAAGATTCCATTAATGGTTCGAAACTACTATAATCAACCGAGTCTGATGGCTCATCTGAAAATGTAAAGGACTCAAACTCGGGCGGTGAGTCATCAACATCGTCCGAAAAAGTGAAACACTCGTAAGTGTTATCATCTGTGAGAACTGTGTCAGATTCAAAGGAAAATTTTTCAAGCTCACAGTCTTCAAGCGTGGTCGGAACGATGAGAAGGAGGGAGGGTGATATAACAGTCAAAGTTTCAGGAGGATGAATTGGAAAATCAGACACATCAAATAAAAATGATTCAACCTCAATATTATCCTCAAGACTCTCCTCAATACTATCCTCAATATTCAACTCATCCATGCCATTATCATCAAAATCTAGACGCATATGAGATTCGGGAGAAACATTTAATAACTCAGGATGATGATTTGAATATAAAATTTCAATTAAATCGACAGGATCATCATCTGAAATATTCTCGGCGTCTATATCCTCAATCAAGTGAAAATCAATTTCTTTAGACACCTCATCAAAAGCATGGATATTTATCCATTTAGGTTCTAGAGTGGAGGTGTAAAGATCGAAAGGATTAGGTGCGGTTTCACTCGAAAGGGGTTCCTCACAATCTGGCAAATCAAACACTACAAAATCACACAACTCATTTTTATTTTCAACAGGTGAACTATTTAGGGCAATCGATGGAAAACAGGAGTTGTCGGCTTCAATTGGGTAAGGGTAGGTTTGATTTGCAAATCCTCTCACATTCTCATTCTGTCCAACTGCCGCCTCATACATTGGAAAATTTGGAGCTAGCGGGACACTAGCTACTGGTTCAGCAGGTTGCATAAGGGCGGCTACGGACGCTTCCACATTCCTAACCATTTTGTTTGTTGCTGTGATATACGCCTCCAACGCCTCTTCCAAACTAGACGTTGGTGGTAAGGGGGTTTCGGTAAAAGATTCGAAATCGTGTGGATATGCAAAACTCCCAACAGGCTGTGTAGAAACATTGTCTAGTGACGGTGGAAAAGTCAGATAGGACTGGTAGGAAGTGGGTGAATGGACTGGAGTAGGGTCAACATGTGGATAAAAAGGTGAATAATCGTGCGGGCCCCTAAAACTAGATGAGTGGAGAGGGGTAAAAGATTGGCTGCGAGATTGAGCAATATGCTCAGCAATGGACATCGGCTTAGGAGTGACAGAAGGACTTGAAAAAGTGGTATCAACATATGGAGGTGGTAAAGGTTGACTCGGTTGACACAAAGTGGGTTGAAAAGTCAAACTGTTTCTCCTAGACTCCTCTATGTGATCTTTCAAAGATTTTTTAGGCAAGGAAGGATCGTCTTTAAATTGACAGAACAAATTGCCGAACGACGCAAAATTAGGTTCGGGATACCAAAGTTCGGCAAGTGATTTATTATGTGGGGTACCCATGTTAGAAAAAAAAAGGTGACAAGAAGGAAGGTTGGGTGGTGCAAGGATTTATTTGTGGCTAAAAACTTTGCAAGTTTCTATCAAAATCTTCCTTATTCTTTTTCTTTATTTGAAAATTGTTGCAAAAAGATTTTAGAGAAAAGATATGCAACAGCAAAATATTTTATAGAAAAGATATGCAACAGCAAAATATTACTTGCAATTGGTTATTATTTGAAGCATATCACAAGAATCTTTATTTGGAAAAAATTGTTGCAAAAAGATTTTTAATTAAAGATATGCAACCAAAAAAATATTACTTGCTATCAGTTATTATTTTAAGCATATCACAAGAATCTTTATTTGGAAAAAATTGTTGCAAAAAGATATTCGAGCAAAGAGGTGCAACAAAAAGATTACTTGCAATCAATTTCTATTTTAAACTAGGCGCAAAAATCCTGCACAAGATTTGTTATTTTGGAAAGGAAAAGATTTTTAAAGCGCACATAATCCTGCAGAAATTTTTCAGAAGATATATTGAAATTTTTACAGAGGAGAGAGACAGGAAACTTACAGTGCAAATTTCACACGAAGAGGCACCAGGCCCACCGCGTTTCCGCCGCACTATGGCCCTTCAGACCGCGTTTCCGCGGTTATTTCAGATGATCGGTTCCCCAAAAATTTTCCAGTGCGATGATTCGTCAAGACGGCCGCGTTTCCGCGGCCTAAGGTGGGTTTTGGCCGCGGAATCGCGGCGGTATGGGGGGTTCACTGCTCCAAAATTTTTGCACTGTTCTGTTGTTTAATATCCCTTCTGTTCCGATATCCCGTTTTCTGTTTTGCTTTCTGGAAATCTCCAGATCCGAATTTGTATATCCTGCAAAAATTCAACCACAAAGTATCCCTTCCAAAAATAACAAATTATATATATTTTTATATTTTTTTGATTTTTTCAGATTTTTATGATTTTTTAAATTTTATGATTAACCCGAAATCGCGAAAAGGAAAGTTCTACGCCATCCCCGGCAACGACGCCATTTGATTTAGTGATTTAACGTGCTTGCGCTTTCTAAAAGATAGATCAAAAATATTTGTAACCGCAATCAAGAACGGCGTCGCTTGATAACTAGCCGGTGAGTACGGGTCGGTCCACATGGATTTTGTGAATTTCCTAGTCGCGTTAACGAGTTAATTCCGAAGGGTGTTCAGATTAATTATTAAATCTAAAAATTGAAATTGTATGATACTAGGATTAGAAACTTGCTAGGATTAGGTTTAGGGAAAATTTGGTAAACAAAGATCTACATCTTTTTCCATTGCCTTTAATTAAAGATATCATATTAGTGTTATGGTAAATCTTAACAAAGGGGATTAGGATGATTGGGAAGATTGATTCTTCCTCTAGATCCTTGTCCTTCCTTTCTTAATCTTTACCCTAACCTTCATGGAAAACCTTAAAATCTGGGCCTTTAGACTACGGAATCACCTTTACCTCGAGGGTAGAGTGCCGTAGGGAGCGGAATAAGAAGGTATGCATGGAGTTCTAATTTTCATAAAAGATTGGCAAAGAAAAGAGATGAGAGATCTTCATCTCTCAAATCCTTCCCTATTCCTAACCCTAACAAGCGAGGAAACTACTCGCTCATTGAAGGGATGAAGAAAGACAAGATTTTATTAAAGAAAAGAAACATCTATTGCAAGTTAATAAAATTCTTAAACTAAATTAAACTAAGGCAAAAAAATAATTTACCTACAAAAAATGATGCTCTCCAAAAGAATGCTGAAATTTATTAATGAAGGGAGGCATAGGGAGGCATAAGGTTTACAATGATTAGAGTTCCTATTTATAGAGAATAGGAAACCCTAGGTTACATTTTGATCCGCATGTCTAAAATTACAAATATACCCCTAGGAAATCTTTTCAGAGCCGCAGCAATATTATGGTAAAATTTAATCCAAGCATGGGCTTTATACGGCCGCGGAACCGCGGCAATGGAGGGCTTGGGCCGCTGTTCCGCGGCCCTATAGTGAGTTCAGCTGATGATTTTACCTGGGCTGGTTCAGGGTTCTCTGGGCTTTTCATTTCTTCAGTGTTTTCTCCATTTGGGCTTCTACATTGATTCCAGATCGTCAGTGAACACTTTGCAATGGATTTTTAACCATCCGCTTTGTATTCGTGGACCTTGCGTTGCCTTGTTGATGGTGAACTGTTCTTCTTCTAGGCTTTACTAAGATCCTCCTATTTATTGGTCAAAAATCCTTCTTTTGTGTCGTCTTTTGTGTTTTTCACTGTTTTTGCTCCAAGAACCTGTAACCTGTAACATGTAGCAGACATGGGTCAAAAGCACCTGTTTTCATTGTAAAATGTATAAGAATGGGGAATACAAAATGCAATATTATGTTATGAACACTACCCTAAATCAATCACATCATATGTTTATACAGATAAGCACTAATCAGCTACCGCACACTACGCCTTGACAGAGGTCAACAAACTCAGCACGAATACTAAATACTACTTATCTGAAATGACGAAGTGCTACGACATGTTTTTAAGAAAACCCTTTACGTAATGAACTTGATATCGTTGTAGAATCGACTGATTTTAATTGGAATATTTTTGAGGCATTTTCTAGTTTTGCTAAAGAGGTCACTCCCGGTGAAGAGTTCGTCGGCTCTTTCCTCATCGAATAAGGTGCAGGATATTTCATAAATATCACTATGCAAAGCAAAAACTATAAAAACAATCAAAAGACAAACCGAGTTTGTAGCATCTGCTAGTTTCGCTAAAGTGGTTGATTGATGTGAAAAAGTGTTTGTAGAATAAAAACAATCAATAACGGTGTCGCGCATAGCTAGACCGAGATGAGTATGGGTCGTCCTCAGGGAAACGTTGAATCTTTTACTCTTACTTTAGATGTGTTGAAAGAGAGGAGGGATAAAGAATTTTGTGGAAATGTTTCTAGATCTACGTTAAGCAAGAATACAAAGTATATAGATCTAGATTATTTTAGGGATGCAGTTAATATAATAAGAGGGCTTGTAGGGTTCGTTAGGATTTAGTAGTTATGGACGATTAATTAAAAGTTACCCCTTTTATCCTTTAATAGATTTAAAACTAGAACGACGGTGATGCGTGCAGATTAGGGTTTCTGGAGGGAAAAGGAATCCCACTCTTAACCCTTATCTCGACACGGAACTCCGTTCATATCTAGCCTTTACCAAAACAATCATTAATCTAATCTCTAATCGCGGTCGGAACTAACAAAGAATTGTTAGCGCGCCCTATTAGGATGTTAATGATTCTTTTGATAAAGTTCATAAACTTTATAGGACTTAAAAAGGGTTTAGGGATGTTCATCATCCATTAGCCTACCCTAGTCCTACGAACCCTAACAAGCGGAGAATTACTCGCGCATGTTGGGAGAAAAAGATGAAAAGACAAAGAGGGAAAACATAATGTAAAATGCAAAAGAATTAAATAAAACAACTACCTTTATTAATCAACTTGAACAATCTACACTTTATTCCTTAGAAAATGATTACAAAAACTTGGTTTGCTTCTCGAACTCTTCCGAAGGAGGTAGATGAACAGTTGATGATCAGCCTGGATGCGTGAGCCGTCTTGGACTTCGTGATCTCTTCGGCTTGATGCCTTCTAACTTTAGCCCTTGGTCCTTT
This sequence comes from Agapanthus africanus, assembly GCA_030015575.1. Lineage (NCBI taxonomy): Eukaryota > Viridiplantae > Streptophyta > Magnoliopsida > Asparagales > Amaryllidaceae > Agapanthus > Agapanthus africanus. Next base: position 710,199,948 of record CM057339.1, read on the forward strand.
ATATAGCCCTCAAAGAAGAAAACTAGTTACCATATATGGTGACTTCCTAATATGGTGACTTTCCATGCCTGGATTCTGAGTCCCTGTCAGTATTAATTTTATGATTTTAGCAGATTTTTGATCCTGACATCTTGAACATCTTGATCTCTTGACCTGAGCTAAATCTTGCACAATATCTCTATGAATAATGTTAGTTTATTTATTAAATTAAAGAGAGTATCTTAATCACTATATATGATAATAAATCTTTAAGAAACTTGATTAAGAATATTTAATATGCTATGCACTTTATATGGTAATAAATCTTTAAGAAACATGATTAAGAATATTTGATATGCTGTGCATATTTTAATTACTAAAATATTATGCATATATTTTGAAATATTATTCTAACCATTTTTATGATATTATATCTTTTAAGAATTGTGATTAGAATATTTGATATGATATGCATATTTTCAATTACTAAAATATTATATAAATATAAAATGCCTATATTTTCCTTCATAATATTAATTATAATATATAAACATATGGAATATAGTATTTTGTAGATAAATCCAAATATGTTTAATATTTATAATAAACACCTTTTATTATTTAAGAAATGTAAGGAAAATATTTATACCAAAGTGCAATATTTTCAACTGAACAAATACCCCCAAACTTAACTTTGATCGTCCCGAGAAAACTAGTTATTCAAGAGAAAGAGAAAAAGAAAAAGAAAAACCTAAATAGCACACTTTCGTAGGCAAACACGATTGCACTGAACACGTGCAACAAGCCGTTAAACCTCTAGGTGGCCCTAGTAGGAGGAGTGTTGTCCCCTGAGGGTTTTCAGCGGATTACACCCACAAAATCCTATAATAAAAGTGATATGGTGAAATTTACATATAAAGATAAGAACCATAAAAGAAATACTTTGAAAATTTAGAGTTTCCACCTACACTAGCTTTTCAGTTGTCATGAGCCCTATCTTAATAGTCATGAAAAGATGTTAGAAATCACATCATCCCTTAATAAAACATCGTCTTTATTCTTCATTCCTACCTTTCATCCAAACATCGATCATATAGCCCTACGTGTGTGAATAGAACATCCCTACACTCGAAGAATTGAATTCAAGCTATCATACTCTTGTCCATTTACCTCAGTACTTTTTAACTTGATGAATATTTATGGATTTGCTCACACATTTTCATGCGACCGTTAATACTTCTTGAGGTACTAACCGACCGATTACTCACGTGCTTGCTGATTAGGTGATAATATTTTCCTCGTCTTGCACCACCTAAGGTTTAGCAGTGACTCCCAGACCAGTTGGCCTTAGGGCACTAGGTGAAGAGGCACCCTCGCTATATTTTTTTATTGCTGCCTTGGCGATAACAAAACCAGTGTTCATTTTTTTCTTTTCACCATTTTATATTTTCTTCATTTTTTTTCCTTCATACTTTGGCTTTTAGACAAGAGTATTTCAAGCTATCCTCTACTATCCCGAGTTTCAAGACGTGTGTAAGTGCATATAGTAGGGTATCAACATTCAAATGTTTGGCTTCCAGAATAGAAACTATTTTTCAGACTTATTTTTATCCTCAGATTAGTGACTTCCTTCATCTTACTAACCCTTGGGACAACAGCTCATAACTACTTATTACTAGTTCGTTTAAGAAAACTTCTAATTTTCTTGATTTTCTTAAACTATTCCTATCTTTTGGATGTAATTTTTCACTTTCTACTCTTTTGTTATAAAAGAAAAATTTTAATTTTTTTTGAAAATGTTGTGCTTATGCAAAGTATGATGCAAATTGATGTGTAAATAAGCACAAACCTCCCCCAAACCTGTTTACAGCAGTGTCCTCACTGATGTCATCCGTTAAGCTCAAAAAAAACCTGTAGACCTGGGAGGAAATTATTAACGGGGGCAAGAATATATGAAAGTAAAAATCCCCCCCTAAACTTATTTTTGGCTCACAATTTTGTAAAAATCATTTTCTTTCAAGAGCCAAAATATACCCCCCCCCCAAAACTTGAGTTAAACAATTTTAATCTTTTAAAATCACACGAGGGGGTCAAGATTATTGGTCAATGCCAAGCTTTGCAAAGACCGAAGGTCAACACCAACCATTCAAAAATTTTATCGATGAAGCACCAAGATTGGTGGAAGAACATATCACCTTTCGACGTGAAGAAGTGGTGAGGTGATAAGAGGTGTAATGGAAAAGGATTGCGTCTCAATTTGGAGAGACGACATAGTGATAGTGATGATGGATTACTCGCATTATCATGATTGTCCAGAAGAAGGGGTGGAGGTTCAATTTCTTTGTTTTGGACTTGATTCATCTCAACACCCGTGTCTTGTAAAAATGCGAGTTCATCAGCGAAAATTTCCTCAAAGCTTTCGTCGATACCCCGAAGAATAATGTCATCAGAAAAAATGGAGTGATCGTCAGACTCTATAAAAAGTTCCTCATCAGCGTTAGATGTTGACCCGGACAACTCGGTGGAAGATTCCTTGTCAAGCAACGACATATAAAAAGAGTCAGAATTATGAGGTTGATTAAATTCGCTGCTGTCGACATCCATTAATTCGACAGAACACACATGAGCATAGGGTTCGGAGGGTTCACTTCCCAACTTGTAAATGTTAAGCTCAATTGACTTCTTTCCAAAGGATGGGGTCATAGAGCCGTTTCTACAATTGATTACAGCGTTGGAAGTGGCCAAAAAGGGTCGACCGAGTATCACCGGGATTTGATTGCGTGGGTTTGCCACAGGTTGTGTATCAATAATGATAAAGTCTACAGGAAATATAAATTCCCCGATTTTGACTAACACATCCTCTGGCTCACCCCTAAGTTGGGTGATAGATCGATCAGCCATCTGAAGAGTGCAATGCGCAGGTTTTAACTCTCCGATCCCTAATTGCTCATAAACAGAATACGGAAGTAAGTTAACACTAGCACCTAAATCGAGTAGAGCACGATTGATATTTTTACCCCCAATAGAAATTGAAATTGTAGGACTTCCGGGGTCCTTTCGTTTCTTGGGTAGTTGTTGTGTAAAAGCTGTGCTCACATTACTCGCAAGGAAAACTTTTTTAGGTACTTGAACTTTTCTCTTCCTAGTGCACAAGTCCCTTAGGATTTTCGCATATGACGGAACTTGTTGAATAGCATCTAGGAGAGGAATGTTTATATTAACTTGCTTAAAAATTTTCACAATCTTCTCCATTTGTGGACTTGGTCTGTTGCCCCTTAACCTGTTTGGATAAGGTGCTTGATCAATAAGTTTTGGGTCCAACGTTTGTGGAGAAGACTGTGGGGACGGATTCGATCCCAAAATTGGAGTGGGAATCAACTTAGATAGATTCGGCAAAATGTTCGAGCCTTGGGGAAAACGGAGAATAGGCTCGGGTGAAGGTGGGAGATTAGACGAATTAGGAGAAGAAGAAGAAGCTGGGGTATCATTGGTGTCACTATCATCACATTGCTCACCCACTTGGTTATTCAGCATTTTTCCCGATCTCAACGTGGTAACAGCACTCACATTATAACTTTGTGAGTGGCCAGGATTAGGTATGGGTAGAGATGGGAGTTTCCCTTTCTCTCTCGCACTCATTGTGGTGTTTAACTATGCGATTTGGTTTTCTATTGATTTAATACTCTCACCATGGGAGGCGGAGTTTTTCTTTATGGTATCAATAGAAGACTTCATCTCAGCCGACAATTGCATGGATTGTTTCATGAACATATCTAAAGTTTATGCAAGTGAGTTGTCAGTACCGGCCACTTGTGGTGTAGAAATGTTGGCCGGATTTTGGAAATTCTGTGACTGAAAGCGGGGCTGATTCTGTGGTTGTGGTTGCTGTGGAGGAGGTCTTTGATAATTGCTTTGTTGGTTTTGATTCCAAGCAAAGTTAGGATGATTCCTCCATCCTTGATTATACGTGGAAGAATAAGGGTCGTTTCTAGGTCGCTACTGAAAAGCAGCATTAGTTTGCTCGTGACCTTGAAACGGTGCATTCATAGGACATTCTTCCATTAAGTGCGAAGGATCCGAACAGCAACCAAAGACGGTCTTAGGAAGCGTGACCTGATTTAGGGAGAATGATGAGAATTTGTTCTCAATAGCGTCGAGTTTCTTCTGTATCGCTTCCATTTCAGCTTTTACTGCGATAGAAATATCGAGCTGGTGAACACTTCCCCTAGATGAAGGTGGTCTTATGCTTTCCCACTGCAAAGTATGTTCATCGAGGTCTTCCAGATACTTCTAAGCTTCACTGTCATCTTAGACATGAAATTGCATTGACACATTGTTTCAAGCATCTGCTTTGTCGCTGGATTAATGCCCTCATATATAATCCGACATAAATCCCATCTATTGATTCCATGATGAGGACATTGGACAAGCAGATCCTTGAAACGTTCAAAGCACTTCCAAAATGGTTCATTGGGAAGCTGGGTGAACTGGTTGATCTCGCTTCTAACACGGGCAGTTTTATGGTTTGGGTAAAACTTCTTAAGAAATGCTATTGCGAATTCATCCCAATTAGTGATAGAGTGTGCGGCAGTATTGTAAAGCCATTTTTCTGCCAAGTCGCACAGTGTGAATGGAAGAAGACGTAAGCGCATAGCATCTAAAGTCAATTGTAAAGTACCCATCATTGCGCATACGTTTTCGAATTTGGTAATGAAAATGTATGCGTCTTCTGATTCAAGCCCGTGAAATTTGGGCAGCAGATTGATGTAGTGGGGTTTAATTTTGAAATTATCCCCGTTAGGTGGTGGAAGAGATAGACAAGTAGGAAGAGGACCACGGATAGGATAGCATCTCTCTTGGAGAGAGATGCGCGGTGGATTCTGCGCACCTACGGGCGGTGGCAGCGTGGTATTATAATCTGATGGAGTACCGTCCATCTCGGTCGTAGTGTGTGGTGGGGGAAAAGAAGATGAAGAAGTACCGACTTTGGCGTCGATAGCAGGAACGCGGACAAGACGGGCACTAGGATCCCGTGTCCAGCCGAGCATGTACTAAGCGGGTTTAGTGCAAGTGGCAGCGTGTGTGTGATTTAAAATTGGTTTGTTTTGAAAAGGTGGGACACAAGACAAATCACTCTAAAATGCACAAGCAACCCTAGAACTAAGGTCACCTAGGTCCAGTCTCTAGACCGCTCCTACACTTCCAATGGACAAGCCGCAGGATCAATCCTCTATAGCCTCTGTACTACCCTTGTAGCCAGGTAAGTGCCAGGTAAGTAGGAAGGAACCACAGTAGTGGGCCTAATTAAAAACCACTAGCCTTTGACACACTTGCCTAGACACTACAAAAGTAATGCGGATAAGCGATAGATTACCCATGACCTTCCTCTGTCCTTATTGAGCGCGACAGTCCTTAGAGTCCGGTCTAGATATTTTTTAAATTAATGAAGGGTTGATCTAGATGCTCGGTTTGTGATTTGTGGGGCTTAGGAAGGGTGATGAAATCCCCACCTAATCTTGATTTGGTCTTTGCCCCTTAAAGTCCGTATTAAAATATGCAAAACAAAACCAATCACAAAACTTTTGCAAAAAGATTTTTTTTTTTGAGCGGCGCTATTTTGCAAAGAATCCTGCAGAAAATAGATTTTATTAGATTTTAGAGGAGAGTGAAAGAGTTAGGAAAGATACCAGAGAAGTTCGGATCCCTAGATCTCCTGTTTCCTCAAGTCTGTAACTCCAGATCTCCTTGCAAAAATTCACGTACAAATCGTTAAATATGCAATTTGCAGTTTTGTTTTATTATGATATAAATCGTATAAGAATTCAACACAAATAGTAAGAATAAAAAAATTACGCACGTATCCCCGGCAACGGCGCCATTTGATTGATGTGAAAAAGTGTTTGTAGAATAACCGCAATCAATAACGGTGTCGCGCGTAGCTAGACTGAGATGAGTACGGGTCGTCCTCAGGGAAACGTTGAATCTTTTACTCTTATTTTAGATGTGTTGAAAGAGAGGAGGGATAAAGAATTTTGAGGAAAGGTTTCTAGATCTACGTTAAGTAAGAATACAAAGTATATAGATCTAGATTATTTTAGGGATGCAGTTAATATAATAAGAGGGCTTGTAGGGTTCGTTAGGATTTAGTAGTTATGGACGATTAATTAAAAGTTACCCTTTTTAACCTTTAATAGATTTAAAACTAGAACGACGGTGATGCGTGTAGATTAGGGTTTCTAGAGGGAAAAGGAATCCCACTCTTAACCCTTATCTCGACACGGAACTCCGTTCATATCTAGCCTTTACCAAAACAATCGTTAATCTAATCTCTAATCGCGGTCGGAACTAACAAAGAATTGTTAGCGCGCCCGATTAGGATGTTAATGATTCTTTTGATAAAATTCATAAACTTTATAGGACTTAAAAAGGGTTTAGGGATGTTCATCATCCATTAGCCTACCCTAGTCCTACGAACCCTAACAAGTGGAGAATTACTCACGCATGTTGGGAGAAAAAGATGAAAAGACAAAGAGGGAAAACATAATGTAAAATGCAATAGAATTAAATAAAACAACTAGCTTTATTAATCAACTTGAACAATCTACACTTTATTCCTTAGAAAATGATTACAAAAACTTGATTTGCTTCTCGAACTCTTCCGAAGGAGATAGATGAACAGTTGATGATCAGTCTGGATGCGTGAGCCGTCTTGGACTTCGTGATCTCTTCGGCTTGATGCCTTCTAATTTTAGCCCTTGGTCCTTTACATAGCCCTCAAAGAAGAAAACTAGTTACCATATATGATGACTTCCTAATATGGTGACTTTCCATGCCTGGATTCTGAGTCTCTGACAGTATTAATTTTATGATTTTAGCAGATTTTTGATCCTGACATCTTGAACATCTTGATCTCTTCACCTGAGCTAAATCTTGCACAATATCTCTATGAATAATGTTAGTTTATTTATTAAATTAAAGAGAGTATATTAATCACTATATATGTTAATAAATCTTTAAGAAACTTGATTAAGAATATTTAATATGCTATGCACTTTATATGGTAATAAATTTTTAAGAAACATGATTAAGAATATTTGATATGTGTGCATCTTTTAAATACTAAAATATTATTCATATATTTTGAAATATTATTCTAACCGTTTGTATGATATTATATCTTTTAAGAATTGTGATTAGAATATTTGATATGATAAGAATATTTTCAATTACTAAAATATTATATAAATATAAAATGCCTATATTTTCCTTCATAATATTAATTATAATATATAAACATATGGAAAATAGTATTTTGCAGATAAATCCAAATATTTTTAATATTTATAATAAACACCTTTTATTATTTAAGAAATGTAAAGAAAATATTTATACCAAAGTGCAATATTTTCAACTGAACAGTGGTCACTCCCGGTGAAGGGATCTCGACTCTTTCCTTATCGAATAAGGTGCTGGATGTTCTACAAGGAAGACCACTATGCAAAGCAAGAACTAGAGCTACCAGTTTTTAAACAAGTTTCTACAACATCTTTAGGTTTCTTTTATTTCATTAATCTCATTAATGAAGTCCCATTTTATTTTGCTTCACAAGCATCACGTTTGAAACGAAATCTGCAATATAACATATATCTCATATATATAATATAAACATTCATCTCAGGCAGTAATATGATCTTATCACAGAATATTGCAGCAGAAGAACATATATGAAATATTGGATATACTAGGAGGTCTGTGTTTTTAATACGAGCCTGTATAAAACACGGATTCCACGGTCGCGATGAATAGCCAAACCCACATCCCTAGACCCCTACGAGAGCGGTAAGCAACACTGCCAATTCTAGGGTTAGGAGACCCGGTCTCGACTCCTCGAGATGGTCTCCTATTGGACCCTAGAACCCGGTTACTTTTGCTCCCCGCCTTGGGTCTACCTAATGCGAAAAAGTAAATAATATACAATGGTGACATCATCCTCAGCCCGGAAGTGCCCCAATAAAAGAATATTACATACAAATGAATTTTACATGAATGAAAAAGAAAAACTCTCATCTCACATAAAACCCCCGGCTATTCAAAACATGACGATCCAATATAACATATCACAGCAACACATAATATCACATATCATCAACGTAAGTAAATATGCGTATCCCAATTGTCGTTGATGTATAACAACGAAACCGGCGATATACCACATATTACACTTACGGTCACAGAAAAGAAAGTGTAAAACTACAAAAGTTGGAATCCGCAACCACCTTAGACATCCCATGCCTAACAAAATGAATTCCTTAGACATCGCATGCTTAATAATTATAAACCCCGCATTTTAGTCTCATTTATCGAAAACACTTTTCAATATCTAGTCGGGCAATTCAACAAGATTCTCGACATCCTGATTGAATGCTCGTCGCAAACTTTAGTAGACGGCCGCACCCCCGGATGCCTTCGATGAAGTGCATTAAGGCGGAACACCGCTGCCGCAAGCACCCGAACGGATGCTTTTGGCAACGGGGTTCTCCTACAGTCACTTGGTCGGGGCTTTGGGACGTGGCTGTCTGTTAAGTTTACCCGACGAGTATCCACGTACGCTACGTGATTGCGACGGACTTTTGATCGCATCAAAATCCCGTGGCAACCGATCATCTGAGACTAAACTGCTATATTTATAACATTCAAATTAGTTATCTCATAACTTTTTATGGATTCCAAATATTGTATCACATTCCAGATAAATAGACAATATTAAACTTTCCAATCGAATTATCAAACACCCAAAATTTCCCAAATAATTCTCAACACTTGAAATTAGTTTAAAAACATCCATCACATGCCACAGTACCAATGGTCCAACCGTAGAAGGGTCAAGCCAACGCCTCACATATGGCAACGCCGTACTGCACCAAACCCTAAGGTTTAGAGGCAGTTCAGACGGTCACATAATCGAATTAAGGTTTGTTGTCTTCTAGAGGGTCCACCGCGTTACATGCACGACTTAGAACGTTTTTAAATTACGGAAAAATCCAACACCTGGAAATTTTCCGGCAGGGGAAAAAGTGAGTTACTGATATCCGTTCGAACTTTTTAACACGTTCTAAAAATTACCCGGACAAACTAAATGAAGTTATACTTTCCGATCGAATCAAAGAGTTTCCAATACAACCCAGAAAACTCAACACTTAAGTAAATTAAAAATTTCCCAGAAGAATCAGGAATTACATACGGACATTACTGTAGAAAACGGATCCCATAATCTTACTGTTTGGCCGCGAAACCGCCGCGCAAGCAAGGGTACGGCCGCGGTTCCGCGGCGCTTTAATGGTGTCTGAATCTCGTTTTTCACAGTAATTCCTAAAATACCCTGCTGAATTTTCAGAGTATTTTTAATTTGAAAAAAATCAACTTTTTGAAAAAATTCCAGAAACTAGGGTTTTACGGGTATTCGGAGTTCGATCGGACTTTAAACTTCGCCTAAAGCTCTAGCATGGCTCTGATACCACTGTAGGGTTACTAGGCACTCTCACAAGGGTCTATAAGGTATCAACCATTCCCGATTTAAAATTTAGACATGCCGAACAACCCTAACCAAGATCTTTAAACTAGAGATCAGACGAAACAAAGCATGTTAAACACTTTAACATCTAAGAGTTTGGGATTACAACCTTCCGGTCCTTCACTTCTAAAGCTCCGTGTTGAGGTCCCTTCACTGCGATCATCGAGTTTCCGGACTCTAGAGAGGCTCCACGAAGCGAAAGATGCAAGCTTGCTTCCGATCTTCGATAACTAAGATGATCTACCTTGAAGTTTCTATAACACAAGCTCTCACTCACTAAATGAAGTGAACACCCTAATCTAAATGGTTAGGATAGATTAGGATGATGAAGTAGGATTTTAGCCCTCATTTGTTTTCATAATCTCACTCTAAATCATCACTAATGAAAAAGCTAATAAGCTTTTCCATCAAGAACTCAAGGAAGAAGAAGAAGAATCCTTTTGTGATGAATAATGAAACTCTAGTGTGGTTAGAATTGCAACCATGGGTTAAGTATGAAGACTTAACCCATGTAGAGATTTAACTAGGGTAAAGTGTTAGGTTGGGTTAAGGAAATATCTATGCAAAATATCCAAGTCAAAGTCAAAGCATCAAAAAGCTCCTTGAAAGCTTCATGAAGACTTAACCCTAATCCAAACCCTAACCTTAATTAAACTCCACAAAACATATTGCATTTATAACCATAACATGTTACAATATTATATATCACATATACAATATTTATTGTAAAAAAATAAAATAATACTATTAACATATATCACATATATATATCAATGTATTACCCGAGTGAGAAAAAGAATCTTTTAGTGAGCTTATATTAGTTAATGTAATTTAATATATCAAATATATAATTATACATTAAATTATCGAATCAACACTTGATCCGATAATCCGGCTATTTCACAAATAACCAACTAATATAATCTGTATTAGTTCATCGAATCAACTCTTGATCCGATGACCCGGCTATATCACATATACCCGGCCGATATCTCATATAGCGAGAATCTAATACGGTATCATATACACGTATTGTTCTCGGTCCCGCACATATCATATATGTGCTCCTACTCCGTTTTGCTTGAGCCAAGAAACCTCTGTGTAGGACTCTAAAGAATCGTCAATACGCCGGCAGTAGGTGATGATCATATCAAACACCCACAAGCTGCAAGCGGTCAGCTAAACGTAACAGCCACCAAGGTATTGAGCGATCACAAGATCAACAAGCAAGCCTGTACTTTCTCCTGCGAATCCAGTCAGTAACACTCCCGTACAGTCCGGTCTCTTTGTCTGATATGTCGCATATCTCGCCTAGGGGTGGTAAACGTCAGACCCCAGTAGCTTGATAAGTCGTGTCGATATGAGGTCCATAGCAGTTCGAGAAACTACTGATAACACTTACCAGTATATCTCAGCAACCCTGGCCAGGGATTTCCAGTTATAGCCAATCGAACACAGCGCAACATCAACTCTCTATACCGGGAGAGACGAATCCCCTCCTATCGCTCATTGCCTCCATGTGATTCGGGACTGTACCCAAAAGCCACCATTTTGCACGCCCTCTTGGCCGTGGTATGATGGAAATCAAAGCACAGTGGGAATCACACAAGACTCTATGACGATCTCGGGTCTACAGACTAACCTGTACCAGTGTCACTAGAGAACTGCCATCTGACGTGAGGTATAATACCATCTGGGAGTTCTCGGTGAGTCCGTCCAGTGTACCCAGTCTCTACTGAGCACCCGTACACCATCCTTGATGTAAAACACCGATGGATATGGGATCATCCATCGCCCATCATATGGGTCAAGATGCGCATACGCTAGTCTATTCTGGTGTATCGATGCCCTGTCTCGATACATGCTCAACTAGGAACAGTTATAGGATGTACTCGTCGACTACCATGGCCCCACTAGTATGATCTCATCATAGTCCCAGTAGTCGAGTACATATCCTAAGGGCTTTATCAACATATAGCATAGAGACAATCAGAGTACATATTAAGATAAAGAGCAACCAGATAGCGTACTATCATGTCAAGCAAGAAAGTCCTCCCTATATATGTCCAAGCATCCACTACAATATACATCGTATGTATAGTAATGGCCTCTAGGGCAAATATATAACTAATAATCTCCCACTTACACTAGGACCATCTGTTGTGGTATCGCATACCCAACAATTTGCTATGGTTGAAGTATCTCATACTCAACCATCCCATAAAAGTCTCTACTAGGAAAAAGGCCTTTGTGAGTGGATCCGCGCTGTTGTCCTCTGTGTTTACTCTCCTAACCTCGATCTCCCTGGAGATCAACCATCTCCATGATCAGGCGATACTGCCTAAGAATATGTCTAGATTTCTGATGGGACGGGGGTTCCTTGGCCTAAGCCACAACTCCATTGTCACACAATGGTAGGAACGAAGTTCTTCTCATGAACTTAAATATATCCAGACTGCCTCTTTGCTAGCATCCTTGGTAACGATGTATCTTGCCTTTAATCGTCTAGAAAGTCACGGTATCTAGCTTGGAACTCTTCCAACATACCGTCCCTCCACTGAGGGTAAAGACAATGCCTGCGACTGACATTCAGTCATCCTTATCACCCTGGAACCTTTCCAGCGATTCTCCCCATGATCGATTGATACCATCTCACTACAACGAATGAGAATCCTAACATCCATTTAGATCTATCTCATAGATATAAAACTAAGGATTTAGTAGGTATAACTTTGATCTTATATGGAGAATCCTTATGATAAGAGGAGATTGACCGAGCGTAGCATAGGAAACTCCTTCCCTATAAAGAGTATGTCATCCACGTACTCTACGAGGATCACCACCATACTCTCTACTACCTTTTTGTATATACAAGGTTCATCTACCATTTTGTTGAAGTCAAACTCTTTGACTACCATATCAAAACAGACGTTCCAACTCCGTGATGCCTGATTTATCACATAAAATATCTTGCTCACGTTTCCGCTGCTCCCACTGTCTACGAAGCCCTCTGGCTATGTACTTATAGACGCTCTCTTCCAAAACATCATTTAGAAAAGTAGTCATGACACCCAACCGCCAGATATCGTAGTCATGGTATGTAGCCGTGGCAAGTAGGATCTGGATGGATTTTAAGCATAGCTTTGAAAGTCTCAACTTTTCTATGTACACCAAGTAATCTTCTCAAGATATACTTGCTCCTGATGGGGATTTAACCCTTCAGATAAAGCAACCAAAGTCCATACTTTGTTGGTGTATAAGGATTCCATCTCAGATCGCTAAGCATCCAGCCATTCTTACAGAGTCCCACTCCCGATGGCCTGCTCGAAACTAGTTGGGTCATCATCTCATGATGCAATCCTCGCTCCCACTGTCATAGAGAAAACCGAAGTAACTCTCAGGTGGGTGAGGAACCCTACTAGATCGGCGGAGAGACTGAGGTTCGTTGGAAAATATTGAATCCTTTGGTTCTACCAAATTGTAACAATCTAGAAATCGTTTTGTGTTTGTTTCTGTTTTTGGGTGAAATTCATCGGTATTTTCAGTTTTATACCGATTGCGATCAAACGGCCATATCGAGTTACCAGCATCTAGTTTTGAGAAAATAAAGCTTGTGCGCACACTTTGAGAGTATATGGGACGTTTTGGTGCAATTTGAATTTTTCCCATTTTTAATGTTATTTTAATCCGGTTTGCACATTTTTGGAATCTTCTCTTTTCAACTTTTCTTAAAATTTTCCTAAGTAACTAAACCACATAGCATATGAGTGAGTGTGTGGTCAAGGTTTTAAGGGAAATAGAAAAGAAAAGAATAGAAAGGATTAGAAGAGAAGGTGCATGCATGTGTTGACCTTGAGTGAGAATGCATTGACTTGCATTAATTGGTGGAAATAGCTAGGAAATTCCCTCTCTCTCTCTCCTTTCCTCACATGGCCGAGCTCCCCTTCCTCTCTACTGCCCTTAACCATTTCCTAACTCATTTCATCACAAATTCTTCATAAATCCTCAAATTCCTTCACAAGTTATCACAAAAATCACATCTTGTGCATGTTTCCTCACTTGGATGCCTTGGAGTGCTCTTGAGCTTGGATCCTTGTGTTCTTTTGGTTTAGGTAAGTTTCTTTACTGCTTTTTAGTGTATCTTTGCTAGATAATTGCAGTTTAGAATGATAAATTAGGGTTTGATACGAAATATCGTATTTTGGTGTCGGATTGTGACTTTTAGAACCTGCTTTGATCTGGGTTGTTTACTGAGAAATTAAACATAGTGAGTGTGTTGTACTAGGGGACCTGGAGCACCACCTGAGAGACGACACCCATGGCACCGGCCTGGGCCGGCGACAGGTGAAGGAGGGGCCGGCGACGCCGGCCACCCTGTTGAGTTTGGGTGTGGGGTTTTGGCTGTAGGTGTCTGCTATGTTTAGGGTTCCTCTGGTCTTGTTGAAATTGTTTAGTTTTCACAGTAGCAAAATCTGGGATCAATTGTGCAGTTTCTAGTGTTTCGTGTTCGTGCGATACGTGTTACGACACGCGTCGTGCCGTTTTCGTGGTTTCGCTCTTAAGTTGTTTTCGTCGTGTCGCTACTCTCGTTAGCCACGATACGAACACTTAGGAGGTGGTTGTGTGTTGTTGTGTCGGTTAGATATAGCTAGTTCGTATTTCGTAGCTATTATTGATATATGTATTGCTTGTTGTTATATGTTGCAGGTTCGCAGACGAGGACTACGGACACTGCCACAGGGGGATTCAGGTGGTAGATTTCTTCTAGCTTGGAGTGTGGGTGAGTAGATTTAACATCTACAGGGGAATCGCCCGCATGGCGTTATGCGTCTGGGCTAGAAACCTTTACCTTTGTCGCATATTCTATATCATGTTTAGAATTGCGCATATACCTTTCTGTTTAGTGATAGTTGTGATTGGACTAGTATCCCTAGGACACTGCACTATTATTGACGGCTCAGATTGCGAGAGCACTGATTGGATGCCACACACACCGTCAATAATTGCCATGTCATACACGACCATATTTTAGAAATGCTATTGTATGGTTAGGAACATTGTGACTTTTGATACATATTTCCTATTGTTATATTTAGACTTGACATGCTAGTTCCTGTTTACCTATAGGATGTTGTATCAGTAGGGCTAGATACATATACACCTAGGGACATAGATACAGGTGTACATGCTTTCCATACTTTACTTATACTTGATAGGTATATCACACCAGCATACAGGCAGGTTTACATGTAGTTCATACTTATACCTGATAGGTATATCACATCAGCATACAGGCAGGTTTACATGTAGTTCATACTTATACCTGATAGGTATATCACATCATCATATAGGTAGATACCTATATTTCTGCTTTACGATTCATGTAATCATTTATTATCTGGTGAATGCTATGCTATTCATTTATACGCTTTCATTACAGTTTCATATTGCGTATATTTATTCATGGATTATCGCATTGTTATATGGATTTTTCATGATGTTTTCTGGATTTGGGGACCGTGGTGGTTCATGAAATTATGCATACATTGGAACACCCGGTTTCCTTGAGATGATATTATAGCATCCACCATGAGATTTATCGGTGCGGATATATATCCTATGCGAGGAGGCGTCGAGAGCCGCATGAGGATACATGGTGGGGCCCGGAGGTACCCCGAAGCAAGAATGTTGTCGGAGTGAGCCGATGTCGCATTGAGGCGATGAGGCCTAGGGGAGCCATACTTTCCGGTGACATTACCAGAGACTCGGCGGATATCAGGGGGATACCGTTGGGAGTCATGTGCGTATCGATACGTCGAGAGGCGAGGGGCAGAGCGAGGCACTCGAGCTCTCGTGATAGCGTATGATACGTACTTATCAGTATTTCAGTGTCGATGCTTGACACATTGGGTTTTATGATATTTCTAAATACTCTTGTATATATAACAGGGGATTGAACCGCTGTTATATATGCCTTTACACCAATATTAGTGGAATGGGACGCTAATATATGTGTATTGCCCTCATCATATTTATATATGTCATTATATTTAGGATGTTAGAACTGTGCTGGAGATTTGACTTGAGATTCATTGGGATTGAATGATGATATCGTACACACTAGAGATGTGAGATCCACTTAGTGTGGTACATATGATATATGTGAGATAGACTGATATGGTACAGACGAGATTTGTGGGATCCACTAGCTGTTGTACATATGATATAGGTGAGAGATACCTGATATTGTACAGACGAGATATGTGGGATCCACTAGCTGTTGTACATGAGATATATGGGAGATATACTGTTATTGTACATACTAGAGATGTGAGATCTACTTGACTTGTACATTCGATACTTATGTCAGATATACTTGATATTGTGTAGTTTGAGGAGATGCGACACTTAGATGATATGAGAGCCATTTGGTGACTGATTGAGGCATTGGGATTTGACTTGTCTTATTGGATTGTGATCCTACCACGATGTCAGGATTCCGTGGAAATGACATATTTCACTCCATACCTCATCTTTATATACTTGTGCACTATTTCCATGTATTAGGAGTACCTGTGAGAGTACCTTCATGAGAGTTGCACATTTACTTTCTCATATCCCAGTGCATGATTATTGCATACTGTTGTCACATCATTATTGCTTGATATATATCGGTGGTACTGGTGAGTGTACTTTCCATTATTTCGTACTCATGACCTATTATCACTGAAATGGACACATATTAGATTCATGCTGTACGTACATTCTTGCGATTACCCGCATATGTTATTTACTATTCACGAGTTGGCAACTCACCCCCGTTGTGCCACAGGTTTTGCTGGAGTTTCCCCAAAGTAGTCAAGGCAAGCTATTCAGCTTTTCAGCTTCACACTCATCTATCATCTTTTGGGTTGCGGATACCACTTCGCCTGTTAGTGTGCAGTTTTGCCAGGTGGGTTTTTGTGGTTATCTGAGAGATGTATTGTATATTCGTTGTATATTGTACTCTCCATCTACTAGCAGTTGTTATGACTTAGAGACTTGGTGAGGACGATTTGTATATATTGTGGATTTGTGGCTTTTATACAGTTCCTTTTCTTTTGTCTCTTATTTCTTCGCTACGGCGTCGTATATCTGTTGTGGTATTGTTTTCCGCCGTTGGGCGTGGATTTTGCTCCCGTTTGGGATGCTTTACTTTATATTCATGTTGTACCCTTTTTAGGGGCTGGTTTTATAAAGGAGGTGCTGCCAAAATTTTACAGAAAATGTGGACTATTTTAAAGAATTTGGGTTGTGATTTCAAACGTTTACAAAACTTTATATTATCTTTTCCGTATTTTATGGTTTAGATTTCTGGGTTTTTGGCTTTCTTTTACTGCGTTACGTCTGGAGGCGTTGCGTAGTATTAGGGCCATCACGTACCATTTTCGGGTCGTGACAAAGTTGGTATCAGAGCGTGGTTTTACCTTTCGGAGTGTAGGATGACCTGGTATGATGGAGTAGGTAACCTAAGCGGAGTAACGTAGTGTGTGTATGTCTGCAGCATACTCACGATGCAGTATTTCGCCTAAAGTGCCTAAGTACAATTTCTTGAGATTCCTTCCTTGATGATTCATATCCTTGAGATTCGATTTCCTTGTTCTTATCGAATCCTATCTCTATTTATAGCCTTGCCATTGATGACTACGGGGACTCAGAGTGATGCAGCGAGAGCCGAGGTCAGGGTTAGCTCGGGTGAGACGAGCACTGACCAGGAGGGCACTCGTGTTGCACAGTTGCAGATGGATCAGCCTTCGACTGATCAGATAGCTAGACTTGTGACAGAGATGCAGGATTTGCGCCAGACGATGAGATCATTGGTTGATGCCATTCGAGCGCAGCGACAGAAGGTTGTCACCCCAGTTGGACAGTTGTTTCTTGGGATCAGCATGCAGCAGTCTGTCACTTACGTAGCACCAGTGGATGTAGCCCCAGTTGACGAGACACGTATTCCAGAGACTTTACGAGTTCCAGGACAGTGGAGGAACCGTACAGGTGTGCCAGTCCAGGGACAGAGGTTCAGTCGTCGTGACAGATTTCGTGCACGACATACGAGTACATGAGGTGTGAGACGAGGACAGTCGTCTAGCTCTTATCCCCAGGATGGTCAGCAGTTTTCTTCCGGATGTTATCGGTGCGGGAGTTTGGATCATCGGGTTCGAGTTTGTACTGAGCCACGTAGACGCGAGACAGCTATACCGCAGAGTGGAGGATTTCAGCCTGTTGTGGGTAGGAGGCAGACACGAGGGTTTGTTTCTACTCATCCGGACGCGCGGACGTCCAGTGCAGATGTGTCAGGTATCCTTGTTCTTTGATGTACTTGTTGGTTTTCGCACTTTGTGCCGTGGTTGGGACGAGGATCGTGTTAGTTAGATCAGCCGTTTTGTTGTGTTAACTTCTGGCAGCGATTCTTTTGTTGCACGACACGTATTTCAGTCGTATGCCAGTCGGTGAGGAGATTTTGCCGTCATTAGATCCTTCTAGAGATGTTGGATTTGACATTCTCCTGGGCATGGATTGGTTAGTTACGTGTTAGGCGTCTGTGGACTACCGTGTGGAAACAATCAGGATTTGTTTTCCCGGAGAGTCAGTTCTTGTTGTACAGGTGGATAGTTGTGCCGCCTTTCACTGCTTGAATTCAGCCTTTTTCCGCTAGTCAGCTTTGGAGGAGATGTCGTGGATTCTTGGCGTTCATTCGAGATACCGGAGCCACATTGGGATTGTTGGGCCGGGTATCGTGCAAGAGTTTTCCGACGATATTCTAGGAAAGCTAGCGAAATTCGAGGAGCTTAAGGATCTGCTGCAGAGTTGTTTGTTGGGAGGTTTGTGTGTCCGAGTGTTTCGCTTTTGGGAGCTCCTATTTCTGTTCGTTCTGGAGGATGACGACAGATTGCGGTTGTGGATTGATGGATCGTCAATTGAACCGGCTTGTGGTGCGGTTAGGTATCTGTTACCTTACTTGGACGATTTCTTCGATCAGCTCCAGAGTGCGAGACTTTTTCTAAGTTTGTTTGGGATCAGGTCATCATTGTTGCGGGTTCGGAGTGATGGCATTCCGAATTTTGCTTTTGTGCGTGCTACGGGCAGTTTGTGTGTTGGTAGTGTCGTTGGACTTGCCAATGCCCTAGCAGCATTTGTGGGATATGATGTACCAGATTTCTTCAAGCCGTTCCTCGACCAGCTATTGTTGTGTTTTGATGACATTCTGGTCTATTCTTTGTGTCTTGAGGAACAGGAGCAGCTTTTGAGACTTTGTTTTGCAGACATTGGTAGAGCCCAGTTGTTTGCTAGATTCTCGGAGTGTTCCTTCAGGCTTGTTTGTGTTGACTCCTAGGTCTTGTTGTTACGGGAGACGGTTTTGTATGGTTCCGAGGGAGATCGTGACCGTACAGCTTTGACCCAGACTTGTGTTCGGACAGAGGTCCTTTGATGTTGGGTTTAGCAGGTTTTTACCGCCGTTTCGTGCAGGATTACCAGAGTATTGTTGCACCGTTGACAGTAAAGACCTAGAAGGGAGGTTCTTTTCTTTGGACTGAGGCATGTGTGCAGAGTTTTCAGCAGTTGGAGATTTGGATAGCAACTGCATCAGTTCTTTGCTTTTGATTCGGAGACCCTGATTTGTGACAAGGTTGTGCTAAGTTAGGAATGCGTTTGTGTACCTGATGTTATCGGGTAGAGACGTGAAATCCTAGAGTAAGCACATCAGTCAACTCTCTGTATTCATTCAGGTTCCACCAGCTTTGACGTGACTTGTGAGATAGTTACGGGTGGACAGGAGTGTAAAGAGAAATTTCAGGTTTCGTTTCAAGGTGTTTGTTTGGTTTGTTGTTTGCGGCAGTTGGGATCGTCACTCGCCATTGTTAGGATACTTCTTGATAGCTGTTATCAGGAGACATTTCAATTGGCAACCTTTAGGTTTAGTCAGGTAGTGTCGATCACCAGTCTGTTTTTCTGAATTCGCATAGTAGGATTTTGGATGTCAGCTTGTCTAGAGACTTCGGAGATGTTCCAGTTGGTTCAGGTCAGGATGATAGTAGCCCAGTGCACACAGAGGTCTTATGCCGACCATGTTGGTCGCAGACTTGAGTTCGCAGTGGGAGATCATGTATTCCTACGGACTTTGCCGATGTATGACATGTTGAGTTTTGGGAAGCTTATCCCAGGATTTAGGTTCTTTTGGAGATCCTTTATGTGAGTTAGTTTTCGTTGCCTTTAGTTTGGCACTTCCGCCTAGATTATAGATTATTCACCCCGTTTTCATGGTGTTGATTTTTGCAAATACCTTCATGACTGCTTCACATGATTCAGCACAGACCATTAGTGTGGACGCGATCTTTTCGTTCACCGGCAGCCATTGGTGTAAATGGTTCGGCAGGTGAAGAAACTTCGATCAAAGGTCTTGCCATCTGTGGAGAGTTTCTTGGACGTAGCTGTATAGTGAGGGGATCACTTGGGAAGCTGCGAGCGAGATTTGGGAGTTTTTGTACTTTTCTCTTTGAATGTATGCTTGGTGAAAATTTTAAATTCGGGGACGAATTTTTATAAGGGGGGGAGATTGTAACGATCTAGAAATCGTTTTGTGTTTGTTTCTGTTTTTGGGTGAAATTCATCGGTATTTTCAGTTTTATACCGATTGCGATCAAACGGCCATATCGAGTTACCAGCATCTAGTTTTGAGAAAATAAAGCTTGTGCGCACACTTTGAGAGTATATGGGACGTTTTGGTGCAATTTGAATTTTTCCCATTTTTAATGTTATTTTAATCCGGTTTGCACATTTTTGGAATCTTCTCTTTTCAACTTTTCTTAAAATTTTCCTAAGTAACTAAACCACATAGCATATGAGTGAGTGTGTGGTCAAGGTTTTAAGGGAAATAGAAAAGAAAAGAATAGAAAGGATTAGAAGAGAAGGTGCATGCATGTGTTGACCTTGAGTGAGAATGCATTGACTTGCATTAATTGGTGGAAATAGCTAGGAAATTCCCTCTCTCTCTCTCCTTTCCTCACATGGCCGAGCTCCCCTTCCTCTCTACTGCCCTTAACCATTTCCTAACTCATTTCATCACAAATTCTTCATAAATCCTCAAATTCCTTCACAAGTTATCACAAAAATCACATCTTGTGCATGTTTCCTCACTTGGATGCCTTGGAGTGCTCTTGAGCTTGGATCCTTGTGTTCTTTTGGTTTAGGTAAGTTTCTTTACTGCTTTTTAGTGTATCTTTGCTAGATAATTGCAGTTTAGAATGATAAATTAAGGTTTGATACGAAATATCGTATTTTGGTGTCGGATTGTGACTTTTAGAACCTGCTTTGATCTGGGTTGTTTACTGAGAAATTAAACATAGTGAGTGTGTTGTACTAGGGGACCTGGAGCACCACCTGAGAGACGACACCCATGGCACCGGCCTGGGCCGGCGACAGGTGAAGGAGGGGCCGGCGACGCCGGCCACCCTGTTGAGTTTGGGTGTGGGGTTTTGGCTGTAGGTGTCTGCTATGTTTAGGGTTCCTCTGGTCTTGTTGAAATTGTTTAGTTTTCACAGTAGCAAAATCTGGGATCAATTGTGCAGTTTCTAGTGTTTCGTGTTCGTGCGATACGTGTTACGACACGCGTCGTGCCGTTTTCGTGGTTTCGCTCTTAAGTTGTTTTCGTCGTGTCGCTACTCTCGTTAGCCACGATACGAACACTTAGGAGGTGGTTGTGTGTTGTTGTGTCGGTTAGATATAGCTAGTTCGTATTTCGTAGCAATTATTGATATATGTATTGCTTGTTGTTATATGTTGCAGGTTCGCAGACGAGGACTACGGACACTGCCACAGGGGGATTCAGGTGGTAGATTTCTTCTAGCTTGGAGTGTGGGTGAGTAGATTTAACATCTACAGGGGAATCGCCCGCATGGCGTTATGCGTCTGGGCTAGAAACCTTTACCTTTGTCGCATATTCTATATCATGTTTAGAATTGCGTATATACCTTTCTGTTTAGTGATAGTTGTGATTGGACTAGTATCCCTAGGACACTGCACTATTATTGACGGCTCAGATTGCGAGAGCACTGATTGGATGCCACACACACCGTCAATAATTGCCATGTCATACACGACCATATTTTAGAAATGCTATTGTATGGTTAGGAACATTGTGACTTTTGATACATATTTCCTATTGTTATATTTAGACTTGACATGCTAGTTCCTGTTTACCTATAGGATGTTGTATCAGTAGGGCTAGATAAATATACACCTAGGGACATAGATACAGGTGTACATGCTTTCCATACTTTACTTATACCTGATAGGTATATCACATCAGCATACAGGCAGGTTTACATGTAGTTCATACTTATACCTGATAGGTATATCACATTAGCATACAGGCAGGTTTACATGTAGTTCATACTTATACCTGATAGGTATATCACATCATCATATAGGTAGATACCTATATTTCTGCTTTACGATTCATGTATTCATTTATTATCTGGTGAATGCTATACTATTCATTTATACGCTTTCATTACAGTTTCATATTGCGTATATTTATTCATGGATTATCGCATTGTTATATGGATTTTTCATGATGTTTTCTGGATTTGGGGACCGTGGTGGTTCATGAAATTATGCATACATTGGAACACCCGGTTTCCTTGAGATGATATTATAGCATCCACCATGAGATTTATCGGTGCGGATATATATCTTATGCGAGGAGGCGTCGAGAGCCGCATGAGGATACATGGTGGGGCCCGGAGGTACCCCGAAGCAAGAATGTTGTCGGAGTGAGCCGATGTCGCATTGAGGCGATGAGGCCTAGGGGAGCCATACTTTCCGGTGACATTACCAGAGACTCGGCGGATATCAGGGGGATACCGTTGGGAGTCATGTGCGTATCGATACGTCGAGAGGCGAGGGGCAGAGCGAGGCACTCGAGCTCTCGTGATAGCGTATGATACGTACTTATCAGTATTTCAGTGTCGATGCTTGACACATTGGGTTTTATGATATTTCTAAATACTCTTGTATATATAACAGGGGATTGAGCCGCTGTTATATATGCCTTTACACCAATATTAGTGGAATGGGACGCTAGTATATGTGTATTGCCCTCATCATATTTATGTATGTCATTATATTTAGGATGTTAGAACTGTGCTGGAGATTTGACTTGAGATTCATTGGGATTGGATGATGATATCGTACACACTAGAGATGTGAGATCCACTTAGTGTGGTACATATGATATATGTGAGATAGACTGATATGGTACAGACGAGATTTGTGGGATCCACTAGCTGTTGTACATATGATATAGGTGAGAGATACCTGATATTGTACAGACGAGATATGTGGGATCCACTAGCTGTTGTACATGAGATATATGGGAGATATACTGTTATTGTACATACTAGAGATGTGAGATCTACTTGACTTGTACATTCGATACTTATGTCAGATATACTTGATATTGTGTAGTTTGAGGAGATGTGACACTTAGATGATATGAGAGCCATTTGGTGACTGATTGAGGCATTGGGATTTGACTTGTCTTATTGGATTATGATCCTACCACGATGTCAGGATTCCGTGGAAATGACATATTTCACTCCATACCTCATCTTTATATACTTGTGCACTATTTCCATGTATTAGGAGTACCTGTGAGAGTACCTTCATGAGAGTTGCACATTTACTTTCTCATATCCCCAGTGCATGATTATTGCATACTGTTGTCACATCATTATTGCTTGATATATATCGGTGGTACTGGTGAGTGTACTTTCCATTATTTCGTACTCATGACCTATTATCACTGAAATGGACACATATTAGATTCATGCTGTACGTACATTCTTGCGATTACCTGCATATGTTATTTACTATTCACGAGTTGGCAACTCACCCCCGTTGTGCCACAGGTTTTGCTGGAGTTTCCCCAAAGTAGTCAAGGCAAGCTATTCAGCTTTTCAGCTTCACACTCATCTATCATCTTTTGGGTTGCGGATACCACTTCGCCTGTTAGTGTGCAGTTTTGCCAGGTGGGTTTTTGTGGTTATCTGAGAGATGTATTGTACATTCGTTGTATATTGTACTCTCCATCTACTAGCAGTTGTTATGACTTAGAGACTTGGTGAGGACGATTTGTATATATTGTGGATTTGTGGATTTTATACAGTTCCTTTTCTTTTGTCTCTTATTTCTTCGCTACGGCGTCGTATATCTGTTGTGGTATTGTTTTCCGCCGTTGGGCGTGGATTTTGCTCCCGTTTGGGATGCTTTACTTTATATTCATGTTGTACCCTTTTTAGGGGCTGGTTTTATAAAGGAGGTGCTGCCAAAATTTTACAGAAAATGTGGACTATTTTAAAGAATTTGGGTTGTGATTTCAAACGTTTACAAAACTTTATATTATCTTTTCCGTATTTTATGGTTTAGATTTCTGGGTTTTTGGCTTTCTTTTACTGCGTTACGTCTGGAGGCGTTGCGTAGTATTAGGGCCATCACGTACCATTTTCGGGTCGTGACACAAATCATCAGCTGCAGTTTGTATAGCTGGAACTCTTTCCAGTTCTACCTCATGACCAATAATTTCTTCACAAGAAATTCCTTTTCACAAAGGTGGCATGCTTAGAAACAAAACATCTTTTGTTCCTCGGTTTGGTAGAAGATATCCCCTTACGTATACTTGGGATATCCAACAAACTTCCACAGAACTGACTTTGCCTGGAGCTTGTCCGAATTTTGCTTTTAGACATAGGCTGGACAACCCCAAATCTTAACTTACTAAAGATATGGGCTCTTCCCATTCCATATCACATATGAAGTGGTAGGCAACTGATTTGATTGGAACTCTATTCAATAGGTATGCAACATCTCAAGTGCATAACCCCAAAAGAAAATAGGCAACTTAGTAGTACTCATCATAGAGCACACCATATCTCATAGGTTGTGATTGCTCCGCCCCATTACACCGACGTGCTGTGGTGTATACGGAGGAGTAATATTGAGAGAGAATCTCATTCTCCTTTAGAATAGTCCAGGAATCCCGTGCTCAAGTATTCTCCTCCTTGATCTCATCAAAGGACATAATACTTATACCCGTTTTTGGTTCTGTACTTCTAACTTATATTCTGTGATTATCTCAAAAGTTTCGGACTTGTGTTTCAACAGTTCAACAGGAACATATGTCTGAATCTTGAGAGATCATCAGTGAATGTAATGAAGTACAAAGAACCGGTCCTGGCATGTGTAAACCGGGGACTTTCATACATCAGCATGTATCAATCCTAAAAGTTCACCAACTCTTTCTCTGTTTCCAATAAACGAAACTGTGGTCATCTTATCTCTGTGACATGATCGGCAAGTTTCACAAGATGTAAATTTAAACTAATTTAAATATTCATCTATATGTAACTTCATCTAGTCTGGTCGCCTTGATATGACCTAGTCTACAATGCCTCAAGAAGGATTCGTTCATTTCTGAACTCTTCCTCTTGTGTGTGTTCAGTACTTTAAGAACTGTGGTTTGATTTAGAACGTCTATGCTTTTAGATAACGTGCTTGATCCGATCAACACTTGATATAGGAAATGTTCAAAATATTATCCAACAATACAAAATTATATCCTTCTTTACTAATAAAGAGACTGATATGATGTTGTATATCAGGTTCAGTATCTAATAACATTCGTTCAAAATCAATCTATTCTGGTAATACAGGGTGATAACTGCCAACATACTTGGCTGCAACACTTGCATCATTTCCAACTCTTGAAACTTATTACCCGTTCTCAGTTCTCTACCTATCTGTAGCCCATGTAACAAATTACATTTGCGGGATCCTGATCCGGTATCTCATACCCAGGACATAAAGGATACTGAAAAACAATTCTCGGTAATGAACACACCCGAAGAAGATGTATCAACATGTACTTTCTTCGTTTGGGCGGCATGGGAATTCTGGTAATCCCCTATTTCCTGCTCTGTCTTATAACAATTATAAGTTGGAGCGGGACCAACGTTCCCTAGCGCAGTATAACAATCGGGTTCGGTCAATACATCCGTATTATTAACTTGATTAAGGCGTGACATAGTCGCAATCAGGAGAGAGAGAGAGAAGAAAACACTCAGCGTGCGCTTTTACAAGATTAGATTGGCAGCGACCATGGCCCGACCATAGACTATAACTCAGTAACCAAGTTAACCGAACCTTCTTAAAACACACTGGCTTTTGAATTGTCAGAGCTGCATACTTCATTACCACTCCTACTTTTACCCTTTGCATTTCTCCAGAACATTCCGTATCACTACGAAGATCTACATTTATTGGATATGACCATTGTATAGTTACATACGAACTCGAAGAAACTTGTTTCAGATTCGAGAATGGTTTCCGGTTCTGGAGAAATTGAATAGGAATATTCAGTTGTCTTTTCCTTTTACCTTCTCTCAGGTTATGAGGGCTCCTAGGAAGCTTATTGTATAGTCTTCTTCCAAACCATAGGAAGGTGCTGAAAGGTGGGGAAGGAAGAAAACCAATTATCTTAATAAGTGTGGTGTGCAGAAGGTAATAAGTAAAGACAAATAAAGGGATTAGAAAGAAGGCAAAGTAAATTGCGACTGCTGTCATTCATGACGAAACCGCGTATATCATTGCCACTCCTACTGCACCTTTGAATTTCTCCAGAACACCACGTATCATTACGAAGATCCACATTTTGGATAATCCATCGTATAGTTATATACGAACTCGAAGGAACTTGTTCCAGTTCGAGGATGGATTCTGGTTCAGGAGAAATAGAATAAGGTTTATTCAGTTGTCTTTTATCTTTACCTTCTCTCAGGTTGCGAGTGCTCCAAGGATTAGGAGAGTACACATATTATGCTTATTGGATAGTCTTCTTCTAAACCATAGGCTGGTGCCGAACGGTAGGGAAGGAAAAAAACCATTTAGCCTAAGGGCGGTGTACAGAAGGTAATGAGTAAAGAAAAATAACGGGATTTGGAGAGATGGCAAGGAAATATACGATTATAGTCATGAATCTGGATAACGGAAAAGGCATTACTAGGAATACCCGCCTATCCCTTCGAAACATTTTCATGTTTCAGTTTCACTGTGCGTTATTAATTGAAAGCTGATTTCCCAATTAGATCCTTACTCCAGGGTATGTATTTACCAGGTTTGATTCTCACATCTGTATGGTTTTACAGATGATAAGTGGGAGTAAATTATTGGGAATTAGGTGATTATATCCTCATTATATTACAATTCGTTGTAATTGGTGATATTTGAGGAAATCCCCTGGGGTTATGCCTGACGACAAATATTTGGTTTTGAATATCCGTTGTTATGCACCAATTTCAAACTAATATATCAGTACGTTTATTTTATAAAGTGAGATATAACCTTTTGAAATTATGTCCATGACATTTACCTGTTAGTGTATATGCCCTAGGGGCCATTATTGTATCATACTAGCTTGTATATTACTTAATGGAAGCTTGGGATATTCACAGTTATATTAACAGTCTTGCTAAACATGGTAGTACGCTACTTGGTTTATATCTATCTTAATATGTGTATATGTTAGCATATCGAGAATACATATTGATAGAGCCCTTAAGATCTTTCTTAACTACCAGCGTTGTGATGGTAGTCACACTAGTGGGGGCTGGGTAGTCTACAAGCACATCCTTTTTCAGGTCCCTAGTCGTAAGATTATCAAGACAGGGCATCGATACTCTGGAGTAGACTAGTGTGTACGCTTCTCATCCCAGTTGGGGAGATGGTCTGTCCTACAGCCATCAGTACGTTGTACTGGAGATAGTATACAGATGCTCGTTGGGTTACGGGTACACCGGACAGGACTCGCAGGGAACTGTTGGTTGGTATTATACCCGTCGTCAGTTAACAGTTCCTAGGTGACATGAGTACAGCATAGTTCACAGACTTGACACTGCTGCTTCGTCTTGAGTGTGTTCCCACTGTTCTTAGATTGCTACCCTACCATGGCTCAAAGGAGTCGTGCAAACAGGTAGCAGTTGGGTGCAGTCCCGAAGCACTTGGAGGCAGTGGCGGTTAGATAGGATTTGTCTCTCCCGGTATTGGGAGTTGATATCGCGCTGTGTTTGGAAAGCCATTACGCAAAGTCCCTGGCCAGGGCAAACGAGATTTACTGGTAAGATTTCCAGTAGCTTCTCAAGGTGTAATGGGCTTCACTCCGACATGACTTATACCGCTTATAGGGGACTGACGCTTGCCACCCCTAGGCCGGATATGCGATAGTCTTAGACGAACGAACCGGACTGTACGGAGATTGTCACATCAGGCTCAGTAGGAGTTCGGATGGGTTTCCTCATCGGCCTTCTTATCGACATCTACCTGGGGACCGTTACCTACAGCTAGTGCCGCTTGCGGTCTGTGGTTAAACCCACTGCTAGCGTAGTGTCGAGTCTTTAGAGTCCCACACAGAGAGTTTCGCTGCTTCGGGCGAAACGATATAGAGGTCGTATGGTTTTACGACAGGGTTCGGACACATACGTGTTTTTACGCACGTACGATGTTCGGACAGTTTATACTAGCAGGCTTTGGTTTAAGCCAGATTCTAGTATTGGATTATTGGATTTATACAGTCTCAGTATTTCCGTGTTTTCACGGATGGGAGGGGCATTCTCCTAATTAGTCGAGAAGCTTCTAGAAGATTGATGAGTTAGAGGCTTAGGTGGAATTTGCATTAAATAGATTAATGACTTATGGTGTGATTCATCCAAATGAGTTAATGAAGCATTTATTGCTTAATGACTCATGAGGTGATTCACACATAGTGAGTTAATGAAGCATGGTTGATATTATCATATGTTATTCATTTAATAATTATCATGCTTCATATATATTCATAAAGGAGATATTATTCATATCATTCTCACTCTCGCCTTCTCTCTCCTTAAGCTCTCTTTTCAAAGAACTAACCCTAACCTCTCATGTGTTGAGATCCAAGGGTTAGCAAGACTAATAGATCTCTAATCCTCTTCTATATCCTCTAGGTTACCTTGATTAGCACTCATAGCAACCTAGTTACCTCAAGTGAGAGGTTAAAACTTGGAGAAGTAGCTCTTGGGTGGATCTTCTATCACAACGAGGAGGCCGTCAACAAGAACAAGAAAGACTTGATTCATTAGGTATAATAATCTATCATAGTACCTAATCACTTCTATATAGTTGTTAGTTAGGGTTTGGCAAAGATCCGTAAAATTATTCGATGTTAGTTTAAACAAAATGATTGGTTTACCTATTCCGCCTCCCCGCATCTTGTGGGGTGTCTACCGTCTACTTACAGTGGTATCAAGCCTCGCTAAACCATAACTAACTTGTTAGCAAAGTCGTTAAAAATACGACGTTTTCACCATGTTTCTGCCGATTTTAAAACGGGGTCTAAAAAATTTTTCAGGGACCCTTAAAAATACAAGCAGGGAATTTTAAGAATTGTGAAGAAATTTAGGACCATGACTCGACCATAGTGCCACGAAACCGCCGCCGATCCAGGCGATTCGCCGTGGATCCGCAGCCGAGTTGACTCCAAGTCAATCCAAATTTGCTCAGTTATTCTTCTGTGTTGATGTTGTGTTTTCTGGGATGTTTTGTTTCTGCTCAGGTTTCAGGTGCACAGAGAATTATTTGGAGTAGATTCATTTGTGTTTGCTTGATCGAAATTCTAAGATGTTTAGCTAACTTGATTATATCTGTGTTGTGTTTAATGTGTTCTTAAACCTCCCCTAACTGCTAGTATGTCGGTTAGCAGGGGGTTGCACATTTATGTAATGGTTTTTACTGGTTTGTGAATGTGTACTTGTTGGATTGTCGTGAATGGATAGCAGGGGATGTGAGACGAGTGTTTCTTTCATTCAAATGTAATTTGTAATTTTTTGTAATATTCTTTTGTGGGGCACATCCGGGCTGAGGTTGTTGCCACCGTTGTATTATTTCATTTACTGTTTTCTGCTTCTAGGATAGACCCAAGATGGGGTGCACAAACTACCGGGTACTTTGAAGTGTTTAGTGGCCTACTCACGTTGTTGAGGGAGACCGTTTCACTTCGGGTACTTGGCGGGTAGTTTGCCGTACCCGTAGGGGTCTACGGTGGGGTTTTGGCTATTCATCGCGACTGTGTAATCTGTCTTTCTTTGCAGGATCAAAAAGGAATGCGGATTCATAGAAAATCCAATATGTTCATCTATGATCTGGAATGCCTATTATTGCGTCTGACGAATGTATAATATCTATATATGATATCTATTAGGCGTTACTTATGTTTTACACCCGCGCTAGCCCAGCCCCCGCTCTGTCGTTAGTTAAGTAACCTAACGGGTGAATGACGGGACCCAGTGGCGAATGCGGATGGCATAAGAGGACGTTGTATTTTCGTTGTTTTCTGCAATGATAGGTTAATTGATGGGACGCATTATATTAATGCAAAGAAAATAAACCAAAGTTGAATCGTTAGTTGAATCGTTGGAACAGTTTAAAAGAAACCACTCGGTTATTTTAAAACAGAAGATATTTTTTAAATTGCGGAGCTTAAGCCACTCCTTTTAAAATCTATCAGGTTCCTTCGATCATATCAAGTTCACTACGTTCACGGTTTCACCAAAACCATTCGTAGCCCTCCGTCATTCATTTAGGTATTCAGTAGTATTCAAGCTATGTATTTTGACCAACGCCAAGGCATAGTGTTTGATAGCTGCTGGGTATTCATTTGTTGCATAAATAGATGAGTTAGTTTGGGACAGTCGTATTATCATTTGGCCAACGTCAGGGGCATGTACGGATGGGTTCAAATTAACAAGATAATGATGGGTAGAACTTGACATGTGACTTATGACATTTTGACCAACGCCAAGGTCATAAGAGCATGGGGCAGAAATTTATATCGGAAATTTCTAAAGAAACTGAAATTTGCTAAGAGTTGCATACCATTTGGAGTGTGATAATTCTGGTAGGATTCCATCAGCTTTATCACACGATGATATTTGGATCCCGATCCTACTGTGAGTATCCGTTACTCATCAGGAGATTCGTCACTTAACGATCAATGCTATAAACCAAGTATGTGTCAAGAAAGGTGTCAGCGGGGCTACGTCCCCAGAGAAAAGAGGTTATTTAATTAAGGAACTTCGCGAAAGCGTCGTAAAACCTCCCTCGAAGTACCGACACCGGCCTGGCTGAACGGTTAAGCAAGAATTGTACGGTGAGAATAGTCCTGACTAGTTCTTCCTTTTTGGTTTGAGGAAGGATTCGAGAAACAGTGGGAGCCATCCAGTTTAGATAAACTAAAAACCACTCTAAACTTGCAAGAGCATCATGCTTGTAGGGTTACTAGGCACTCTAAGAAGGTTCTGCAAGGCATCAACCATGCCCGGTTAAAATTTTAGCCGTGCCAAATAACTCTAAATAAGATCTTTGCTAGATAATTAGGGTAACACATGCTAGTAAATAACAATTATCACTAAGTGAATACGAAATAAAACCTTTGTAGATCGGTCCTTCACTTCTAAAGCTCCTTGTTGTAGTCCCTTCGCTGCGATCATCATGCTTCCGGACTCTCGGACGGCTCCATAAGAAGAGAGCAACGGTTTTGCTTGAAGTCTTCGAGGACGAAGATGATCTACGTCGAGGGAATACGAACTCAAGTTTCTACTTCACTAACTAGAGAATTAGTGAAGAAAACACCCTAAACTAAAATTCTAGTCTAGTAGAGGATGATGAAATAGGAAATGGGTACACTTTAGAATTTCTTTTCTCACTATGTATCTCTCTCTTTATCAAACCCTAGAAAGAATTTGAAGGAGGAAGAAGATGAGCTCAAAATGTGAATGAAAACTAATGAAGGAGAGAGTTAGCTAACCATGGGTGAGTGGGTATCATATACTAACTCATGTAGAAATATAACCATGGCTAATTATAGTGGTTAGGTTAATTAATATCTTAAGTAAAACAAAACTAGTGGACTAAGTCAATGCAACCATAAGCTTCATGAAGCTTCATGCATGTGAGCTCATTATCCATTTGTTTTTAGAATTACTTTAAATATAAAAACATAACCAATATAATTATAATGGTGTATGTCTCATACACCCATGTAGTGTGTATCAACAACCATGATACAAAATGAACAGAAATTAACATATATCACATATATATTAAGTTGTGCACAAGTGAGAAAAAACAAATGCTTAAGTGAACCAATGTTAGTTATTGTAAATTAGTATATCACATATACAATTATACACTAAATTATTAAATCAACACTTGACTTAATAATCCGGTTATATCTCATATAACCGACTAACACAAAATGTACCAACTTATCGAATCAACATTTGATTCGATAACCCGGCTATATCTCATATAACCGGCCGATACAATAGTCGAGAGAATAGAATACGGTATCACATACACGCATTATTCTCGGTCCTGCACATATCACATATGCGCTCCTATTTCGTTTTGCCTGAGCCAGTAAAACCTCTATGTAGGACTCTAAAGACTCGTCAATACGCCGGCAGTAGGTGATGATCATATCAAGCACCCACAAGCCATCAGCGGTAGTAGCTGGACGTAACGGCTACCCGGATATTAAGCGATCAGAAGATCAGCAAGCAAGCCCGCTCCAAATCCTGCAAAAAGCCTGACAGTGACACTACCGTACAGTCCGGTCTCCTCGTCTGATATGTCGCATATCAAGTCTAGGGCTGGTAAACGTCAGACCCCAATAACCGATAAGTCATGCCGATACGTGGCTTATAACGGGTCGAGAAACTACTGGTAACACTTACCAGTAAATCTCTAAACCAGCCCTGGCCAGGGACTTCCCTGTTATGGCCAATCGAGCATAGCACAACATCAACCCCCAATACCGAGAAAGACGAAACTCCTCCTATCGCTCATTGCCTCCATGTGACTCGGGACTGTACCCAAAAACCACCGTTTTGCATGCCCTCTAGGACGTGGTAAGGTGGAAATCAAAGCACAGTGGGAATCACACAAGACTCTATGACGATCTCGGGTCTACAGACTAACCTGTACCAGTGTCACCAGAGAACTGCCATCTGACGTAAGGTATAATACCATCTGGGAGTTCTCGGCGAGTCCAACCAGTGTACCAGGTGTAGGGTTCCTAGGCATCCTAAAGATGTCTCACAAGGCATCGAACATGCCAATTTCAAAAAAAATGGTGCAGAGAAACCCTAGACTACGGATCTTTGCTAGAAATCTAGGCGAAAAAGTAAACTAGTTAACACTTAACTATAAGTATATGGAAATTACAACCTTTGTAGATCCGGATATCCACCTCCACGGCTCCGCAACGAAGTCTCCTCGCTGTCCAAGTTGAACCCCGGGCTCTAGCGTCGGCTTCATCGGAGAATGAACGGGCTTGGTCATCAACGACGATGCCGAAGATGATCTACGTCGAGGCATCGCTAGATCAAGCTCCCACTTCACAAAGTGATGAAACTAGTGAAGAAAACACACTCTACTACTTGGCAAGAGGTAGAGGATGAAGAAATAGGAGGTGGGTTCTCTTTAGAATTGGATTTCTCACTCTCAAGCTCAAGTTGCCATTGATGTCCTCAAGGTTTCAAACTTGAAGATGAAGAAGAAGATGAGCTAGAATTATGATAAGTCTCTTTTTAAAATGAAAAGAAAAACAATACTTATCATAATCAAACTAAGGTTAAGTGTAGAGAGCAAACCATGGTAAGTGGGAATAGTTAGGGTTTAGCATGAAGACAAAATGGTCTTTGAGTCAAACCTTCACGAAGCTTCATCAAGCTTCATGACAAAAAGAAAACCATTTTGTTTTCATAAAATTATTTAAATAAAAAGGAATGGATAAATAAATGAGTGATTAAAACAAAACCCTAATTATCTACTTAACCATGGTTTTATTCTTTATACTTAACCATATAAACATGCATCATCAAATATGATACATACAAGTGCACAAAAGTATATCACATATACATCATGCACAACAAGTGAGAAAATCCGTTTAAAGTGAACCTATATTAGTTAATGTAAAGTAATATATCAAATATATAATTATACATTAAATCATTAAATCAACACTTGATTTAACGACCCGGTCATATCGCATATAACCGACTAATATCAATAGTAACAACTTACCGAATCAACACTTGATCCGATAACCCGGCTATAACGCATATAACCGATCAATGTTACAAATCGAGAGAATCGAATACAGTATCACATACTGGTATTATTCTCGGTCCCGCACATATCTCATATGCGCTCCTATTTCGTTTCGCTTGAGCCAGGAAACCTCTGTGTAGGACTCTAAAGACTCGTCAATACGCCGGTAGCAGATGATGATCATATCAAGCACCCACAAGCCGCAAGCGGTCTGCTAAACGTAACGGCCATCCGGGTATTGAGCGATCAGAAGATCGACGAGCTAGCCCGCTCACACTCCTGTGAATCCAACCAGTAACACTTACCGTACAGTCCGGTCTGATCGTCTGATATGTCGCATATCTTACCTAGGGGTGGTAAACGTCAGACCCCAATAGCTCGATAAGTCGTGTCGATATGAGGCTCATAACGGGTCGAGAAACTACTGGTAACACTTACCAGCAAATCTCTGATCAGCCCTGGCCAGGGACTTCCCTGTTACGGCCAATCGAGCACAGCGCAACATCAACCCCCAATACCGGGAGAGACGAAACCCCTCCTATCGCTCATTGCCTCCATGTGACTCGGGACTGTACCCAAAGACCACCGTTTTGCACGCCCTCATGGACGTGGTAAGGTGGAGATCAAAGCACAGTGGGAATCACACAAGACTCTATGACGATCTCGGGTCTACAGACTAACCTGCACAAGTGTCACCTGAGAACTGCCATCTGACGTGAGGTATAATACCATCTGGGAGTTCTCGGCGAGTCCGTCCAGTGTACCCAGTCTCCACTGAGCACCCATATACCATCTCTGATGTCAAACACCAATGGATATGGGATCATCCATCGCCCATCTCATGGGTCGAGAAGCGTATACGCTAGTCTACTCTGGTATATCGATGCCCCGTCTCGATACACCCACGACTAGGGACCTTGAAGGATGTACTTATGGACTACCATGTCCCCACTAGTATGATCTGCATCATAGTCCAGGTAGTCAAGTACACATCCTAAGGGCTTTACCAACATGTAACCATAAGACAGTTTAAAGAGACTAGTGTACATGTTAAGATAAAGAGTAACCAGATAGCATACTATCATATCGAGCAAGAAAGTCATCTCTATATATGTCCAAGCATCCAATATAATATACATCATCTGTACAATACTGGCCTCTAGGGCATACATACAACCAACAATCTCCCACTTGCACTAGGGCCAGCTGCTGTAGTATCGCATACCGAGCATCCCGAAGAGTCTCTCAAACTGTATCTGGGGAATGGCCTTTGTGAGTGGATCCGCCGTGTTGTTCTTCGTGTCAACCCTCCTAACCTCGATCTCCCGGCGATCAACTATCTCCCGGATCAGGTGATACCACCTCAGAATATGCCTGGACCGCTGATGGGACCTGGGTTCCTTGGCCAAAGCCACCGCTCCATTGTTATCGCAATACAAAGGTATTGGACGCTCAATGGATGGAACCATTCCAAGTTCAGTAATGAACTTCTTGATCCAGACAGCCTCTTTGGCAGCATCGTTGGCAGCGATGTATTCAGCCTCCATCGTCGAGTCTGCCACGGTTTCCTGCTTGGAACTCTTCCAGCTAACCGCCCCTCCGTAAAGGGTAAAGACAAATCCCGACTGCGACTTAGAGTCGTCCTTATCACTCTGGAAGCTCGAATCGGTAAAGGACTCCACTTGGAGCTCTCCGTTACCATATACCAAGAACATTTCTCTAGTCCTTCGTAAGTACTTGAGAATGCTCTTCACAGCTGTCTAGTGACTCTCTCCAGGATCAGCTTGATACCTGCTCACTACACTTAGTGAGTATGCTACATCGGGTCTGGTACATAGCATCGCATACATGATAGAGCCTACTGCCGAAGCATAGGGTATCCCTTGCATGCGAGCTCTCTCCAAATCAATCTTGGGAGACATCTCTTTGGAGAGAGTGACTCCAGAGATCGTGGGTAAGTTCCCACGCTTGGACTCTTCCATACTAAACCTCTTTAGTATGGTGTCAATGTACCTGGATTGGGACAATCCCAAAATCCTTTTGGATCTATCTCTATAGATCCTAATTCCCAATATGCAGGAGGCATCACCAAGATCTTTCATTGAGAATCTTTGTGATAAGAAGAGCTTGACCGATTGCAGCATAGGAATATCATTTCCTATCAAGAGTATGTCATCCACGTACAATACGAGGAAGACAACCTTACTCTCTGCCACCTTCTTGTAGATACAAGGTTCATCTGGATTTTTGATGA
Organism: Agapanthus africanus; assembly: GCA_030015575.1. Classification (NCBI taxonomy): domain Eukaryota; kingdom Viridiplantae; phylum Streptophyta; class Magnoliopsida; order Asparagales; family Amaryllidaceae; genus Agapanthus; species Agapanthus africanus. The sequence goes on from CM057339.1 coordinate 710,235,995, forward strand.
AATCAAACTCTTTGATAACGACGTCAAAGCAGATGTTCCAACTCCGCGATGCTTGCTTTAATCCATAAATGGATTTAAGCAGCTTGCACACCTTTCCGCTGCTCCCACTGTCTACGAAACCCTCTGGCTGAGTCATGTACACGCACTCTTCTAAATCACCGTTTAGAAAGGCGGTCTTAACATCCATTTTCCAGATTTCGTAATCATGATATGCAGCGATGGCAAGCATGATCCGGATGGATTTAAGCATAGCCACTGGAGAAAAGGTCTCGTCATAGTCCACACCTGGTCTTTGACGAAAACCCTTTGCTACAAGTCTAGCTTTGAAAGTCTCCACTTTCCCATCTACACCAAGTTTCTTCTTGAAGATCCACTTGCTCCCTATGGGTTTTACCCCTTCAGGAGCAACGTCCAAAGTCCATACTTTGTTGGTGTACATGGATTCCATCTCGGACCGCATAGCATCCAGCCATTTCACTGAGTCCACACTCGTGATGGCCTGCTCGAAGCTAGTTGGGTCATCATCCTCCATGATGCAATCCTCGCTCCCACTGTCTATGAGAAAACCGTAGTATCTCTCAGGTTGGCGAGGAACCCTACTAGATCGGCGGAGTGGCTGGGGTTCATCGGGAACTACGGAATCCTCTGGTTCCACCAGATCTTCTGTTGTAGCTTCTGCAGCTGGAACCTCTTCCAGTTCTACCTCATGACCACTAATCTCTTTTTCAAGAAATTCCTTTTCTAAAAAGGTGGCATGCCGAGAAACAAACACTCTTTGTTCCTCAGTGTGGTAGAAGATATACCCTCGCGAATGTTTGGGATATCCAATAAACTTACACAGAATGGACCTTGCCGCGAGTTTGTCCGGATTTTGCGTTTTTACATAGGCCGGACAACCCCATATCTTAACATAATTAAGACATGGTCTCTTTCCTTTCCATATCTCATATGGAGTGGTCGGCACGGTTTTGGTGGGAACCATATTCAATAGGTCTGCAGCTGTTTCCAGTGCATATCCCCAGAAGGAAATAGGTAACTCAGCTGTGCTCATCATAGAGCGCACCATATCTAATAGGGTGCGGTTCCTCCGTTTTGATACACCGTTGTGCTGTGGTGTATATGGAGGAGTCAGCTGAGAGAGAATCCCATTCTCTTTTAGGAAGTCCAGGAATTCATTGCTTAAGTATTCTCCTCCTCGATCAGATCGTAGGATTTTAATACTTTTTCCGGTTTGGTTCTCAACTTCTTGCTTATATTCCTTAAATTTCTCAAAAGCTTCTGATTTGTGTTTCATCAGGAACACATACCCGAACCTAGAGAGATCGTCAGTGAATGTAATGAGGTATGAAGAACCATCCCTGGCATGTGTAGACATGGGACCGCATACATCACTATGTATCAGTCCCAAGGGTTCGGTAACTCTTTCTCCGTGTCCCGTAAACGGAGTTTTGGTCATCTTGCCTTTGAGACATGACTGGCAAGTGTCATAAGATGAAAATTCAAACGGATTTAAATATCCATCTTTATGCAACTTAGCTAGTCGTGTCACATTGATGTGACCCAGTCTACAATGCCACAAGAAGGATTCATTCAGTTCTGAACTCTTCCTCTTGTGTGTGTTTGTTATGCTCAGAACTGTTGATTGATTTAGAACATAAATGCCGTTGCACAACGTGCCTGATCCAACCAACTTTTGGTTACGGAAAATGTTCATAACATTATCCTGTAATACAAAATTATATCCTTCTTTACTTAATAAAGAAACCGATATAATGTTGCATATCAGGTTCGGCATGTAATAGCATTCGTTCAGAACCAATGTATTACCGGTTGGTAATACAAGGTGATATTCTCCGACAGTCTTAGCTGCAACAATTGCACCATTTCCAACTCTAATGTCTTTATCACCTTCTCCAAGTTCTCTACCTTTCTTAAGCCCATGTAACTGATTACATATGTGGGATCCTGACCCGGTATCCAATACCCAGGACGTAGAGAAAATGGAGAAACAGTTCTCAGTAACGAACACACCCGAAGAAAATGCATCAACATGTACTTTCTTCATTCGGGTGGCATGGGAATCCTGGTATTCCCCTATATCCTGTTCATTCCTATAACTCTTATAAGAAAGAACGGAACCAACGTTCCCCAGCACAGTATAACATGCGGGTTCGGTCAATACATCCATATTATTATCTTGATTAAGGCATGAACTGGTCGCTACCTGGAGAGAGAGAGAAGAAAACACTTTAGCGTATGCTCGTGCAAGATCAGATTGGTTATTATCTTATCTAATCAGGATGGCTCCCACTGCTTTTTATCAAATCTTCCTCCAAACCCTAAAAGGAAAGACTAGCCGGGATTAATTACACACTACAAGTTCGCCAATCTTTCAGCCAGGCCAGTGTCGGTACTTTGAGGGAGGTCCCCCGTGCTTTCGCACGAACCTAATTAATGTAAACCTCATTTTCCCAGAGGCGTAACCCCGTTGACACCTTTCTAGACACCTACTTGATCAGCTAATTGCAATGTGTAAAACTCTCCCAGGAGTAACTCTTACTCGCAGTGGGTATCGGGATCCAACTATCTCATAGAAGGTATGCAATCTCATTGCAAATTTCAACACTTGAAATTCCCGATAATATTTTGCCCCTAGCGTGCTATGACCTTGACGCAGGCCAACAAACCATAGTGTGCTAGTCAAGTTCAACCCGTCATTTCCTGATCGAATTAAACCCACCCGTACGACCCTTGACGCAGGCCAACAAAGTCGCACGACTACCCTAATCCAATCTGCATCATATGCATAAGCAGATAAATACTAGTTAGCTACCGTACACTACGCCTTGACGCAGGCCAACAAATGTAGCACGAATACTAACTACTACTCATCTGAAATGACGGACGGCTACGCCAGGTTTTTCTGAAAACCTATTGCGTAATGAACTTGATATCGTTGTAGAATCAAATGAAGTTTTGAAATGGAGTGATTTTGAGGCTTTTCTAGTTTTGCTAAAGGAGTCACTCCCGGCGAAGGGATCTCGGTCCTTTCCTCGTCGAATGAGGTGCGGGATATATCATATATATCGCTGTGCAAAGCAAAAAACCCAAAAGCAGTCAAAAGCAAACCGAGTGTGTAGCATCTTCCAGTTATTGCTAAAGGAGTCACTCCCGGTGAAGGGATCTCGGTCCTTTCCTCATCGAATAAGGTGCAGGGTATATCATATATACCGCTGTGCAAAGCAAGAACTGTAGCTACCTGTTTTATTTTAAAATTCGATTCCACAACATCTTAGGTTTCTTATCTTTCATTAATCACATTAATGAAGTCCCATCATTTAAATACCTAAACATCACAGATAGATATGACGTACACTTATGCCATCCGCATTCGCCTCGATGTCCCCTCGTGCACCGTTAGGTTAGGTAACTAACGACAGAGCAGGGCAGGGCTAGCGCGGGTGTAAAACATAAGTAACGTCTATATAATATATCATATATACTATATACTATATCCATCACAAAGTCACAACACAGATATCGCAGCAGAATAAACATATGAAATATTGGATATACTAGGACGTCCGTGTTTTTAATACGAGCCAGTATAAAACACGGATTCCATGGTCGTGATGAATAGCCAATCCCACACCCTTAGACCCCTACGAGAGCGGCAAGCAACCCTGCCAATTCTAGGGTTAGGAGACCCGGACTCGACCCCTCGAGTTGGTCTCCCACTGGACCCCAGAACCCGGTTACTTGTGCTCCCCTCCTTGGGTCTATCCTAATGCGGAAAAGTAAATAATATACAAAAGGTGACAACTTCCGCTACCTGGAAGTGCCCCAAATAAAAGAATATTACATACAAGTTTTTACATGAATGAAAATGAAAGACACTCATCTCACATAAAACCCCCCGGCTATTCGAACACGACGATCCAATATAACATATCCAGCAACACATAACATCACATGCCATCAACGTAAGTAAGTATGCATACCCCAATTGTCGTTGACGTATAGCAACGAAACCGGCGATATGAACACACTACACTTACGGTCACAGAAAAGAAAGTGTAAAACTACAACAATTGGAATCCGCAACTTCTTTAGACATCACATGCCTAATCAAATGAAATACTTAGACATCACATGCCTAACAGTTATAAACCCCGCATTTTAGTCTCATTATCGAAAACACTTTTCAATATAAAGTGAAACTAAACCGCTAGATTTATAACATTCATTCAGTTATCACATAACTGTTTGTGAATTCCAATTATTGTATCACATTCCAGATAAACAGAAAATGTTAAACTTTTCGATCGAACAGTCGAATACCCAAGTTTTCCCGATACAGCTCAACACATGAAATAAGTCTAACAACATTCAGTTCGTGCCTCAGTACCGACGGTCCAGCCATAGAAGGGTCAAGCCAACGCCTCACATGTGGCACGCCGTACTGCCCCAAACCCGAAGGTTCAAAGGGCAGTTCAAGACGGTCACATAATCGAGTTAAGGTTTGTTGTCTTCTAGAGGGTCCATCGCGTTACTTGCACTACTTAGAACGTCGTTAAACTACGGAAAAATCCAACACTTAGAAATTTCCCGACAGGGGAAAAATTGGGTATTTATATCCGGTCGAACTTTTTAACATATTCTGAAAATTATCCGGAAATACACAAAAGACGAAATTTGATAATCTGATCGAAATACCGAATCCCCAAAACAACCCTGGAAAATTCAACTCTTGAATGAATATTAAAAATTCCCAGGAAAACCACCACAGAAAAATGAGAATTACTGTGAAAATTAAAATGCACAAAACGACAAAAGCGCCGCGCATCCGCCGCACGAGCCATGCTCGTGTCGCGGATCCGCGACTCTTTGATGGAATTAGTCCATCGAAATTCACAGTAACTCTTAGATTAGCCTGCTGATTTTTCTGCATATTTTTAATGTGAAAAATTCCCCGATTTTAGAAAAAGGACAGAGAGCATGTTTGGTTTGGGGTTTCGGGTTCGTTCGGGCTTCAAACGCCATCTAGACTTCGCCTAAGGCTCTAGCTAGGCTCTGATACCACTGTAGGGTTCCTAGGCATCCTAAAGAGGTCTCACAAGGTATCGAACATGCCAATTTCAAAAAAAATGGTGCCGAGAAACCCTAGACTACGGATCTTTGCTAGAAATCTAGGCGAAAAAGTAAACTAGTTAACACTTAACTATAAGTATACGGAAATTACAACCTTTGTAGATCCGGATATCCACCTCCACGGCTCCGCAACGAAGTCTCCTCGCTGTCCAAGTCGGGCTCTAGCGTCGGCTTCATCGGAGAATGAACGGGCTTGGTCATCGACGACGATGCCGAAGATGATCTACGTCGAGGCATCGCTAGATCAAGCTCCCACTTCACAAAGTGATGAAACTAGTGAAGAAAACACACTCTACTACTTGGCAAGAGGTAGAGGATGAAGAAATAGGAGGTGGGTTCTCTTTAGAATTGGATTTCTCACTCTCAAGCTCAAGTTGCCATTGATGGCCTCAAGGTTTCAAACTTGAAGATGAAGAAGAAGATGAGCTAGAATTATGATAAGTCTCTTTTTAAAATGAAAAGAAAAACAATACTTATCATAATCAAACTAAGGTTAAGTGTAGAGAGCAAACCATGGTAAGTGGGAATAGTTAGGGTTTAGCATGAAGACAAAATGGTCTTTGAGTCAAACCTTCATGAAGCTTCAGCAAGCTTCATGACAAAAAGAAAACCATTTTGTTTTCATAAAATTACTTAAATAAAAAGGAATGGATAAATAAATGAGTGATTAAAACAAAACCCTAATTATCTACTTAACCATGGTTTTATTCTTTATACTTAACCATATAAACATGCATCATCAAATATGATACATACAAGTGCACAAAAGTATATCACATATACATCATGCACAACAAGTGAGAAAATCCATTTAAAGTGAATCTATATTAGTTAATGTAAAGTAATATATCAAATATATAATTATACATTAAATCATTAAATCAACACTTGATTTAACGACCCGGTCATATCGCATATAACCGACTAATATCAATAGTAACAACTTACCGAATCAACACTTGATCCGATAACCCGGCTATAACGCATATAACCGATCAATGTTACAAATCGCGAGAATCGAATACAGTATCACATACTGGTATTATTCTCGGTCCCGCACATATCTCATATGCGCTCCTATTTCGTTTCGCTTGAGCCAGGAAACCTCTGTGTAGGACTCTAAAGACTCGTCAATACGCCGGTAGCAGATGATGATCATATCAAGCACCCACAAGCCGCAAGTGGTCTGCTAAACGTAACGGCCATCCGGGTATTGAGCGATCAGAAGATCGACGAGCTAGCCCGCTCACACTCCTGTGAATCCAACCAGTAACACTTACCGTACAGTCCGGTCTGATCGTCTGATATGTCGCATATCTTACCTAGGGGTGGTAAACGTCAGACCCCAATAGCTCGATAAGTCGTGTCGATATGAGGCTCATAACGGGTCGAGAAACTACTGGTAACACTTACCAGCAAATCTCTGATCAGCCCTGGCCAGGGACTTCCCTGTTACGGCCAATCGAGCACAGCGCAACATCAACCCCCAATACCGGGAGAGACGAAACCCCTCCTATCGCTCATTGCCTCCATGTGACTCGGGACTGTACCCAAAGACCACCGTTTTGCACGCCCTCATGGACGTGGTAAGGTGGAGATCAAAGCACAGTGGGAATCACACAAGACTCTATGACGATCTCGGGTCTACAGACTAACCTGCACAAGTGTCACCTGAGAACTGCCATCTGACGTGAGGTATAATACCATCTGGGAGTTCTCGGCGAGTCCGTCCAGTGTACCCAGTCTCCACTGAGCATCTGTATACCATCTCTGATGTCATACACCAATGGATATGGGATCATCCATCGCCCATCTCATGGGTCGAGAAGCGTATACACTAGTCTACTCTGGTATATCGATGCCCCGTCTCGATACACCCACGACTAGGGACCTTGAAGGATGTACTTATGGACTACCATGTCCCCACTAGTATGATCTGCATCATAGTCCAGGTAGTCAAGTACGCATCCTAAAGGCTTTACCAACATGTAACCATAAGACAGTTTAAAAAGACTAGTGTACATGTTAAGATAAAGAGTAACCAGATAGCATACTATCATATCGAGCAAGAAAGTCATCTCTATATATGTCCAAGCATCCAATATAATATACATCATATGTACAATACTGGCCTCTAGGGCATACATACAACCAACACCAGGTCTCCACTGAGCACCCGTGTATCATCTCTGATGTCAAACACCAATGGATATGGGATCATCCATCGCCCATCTATATGGGTCGAGAAGCTATACGCTAGTCTACTCTGGTATATCGATGCCCCGTCTCGATACACCCTCGACTAGGGACCTTGAAGGATGTACTTATGGACTACCATGTCCCCACTTGTATGATCCGCATCATAGTCCAGGTAGTCAAGTACACATCCTAAGGGCTTTACCAACATGTAGCAGAGAGACAATCAGTGTACACGTTAAGGTAAAGAGTAACCAGATAGCATACTATCATGTCGAGCAAGAAAGTCCTCTCTATATATGTCCAAGCATCTACTACAATATACATCTCAAGTATAGTAATGGCCTCTAGGGCATACATATAACTAACAATCTCCCACTTGCACTAGGGCCATCTGATAGCAGCTCATACTCAACCATCCCATAGAAGTCTCTCTGTGGGAAAAGGCCTTTGTGAGTGGATCCGCCGTGTTGTCCTCTGAGTCTACTCTCCTGACCTCGATCCCCTGGAGATCTACCATCTCCATGATCAGGTGACACTGCCTTAGAATATGTTTGGATCATTGATGGGACAGGCGTTCCTAGGCATAAGCCATAACTCCATTGTCACACGATGGTAGGAACGAAGTTCATCTCATAAACTAATATACACCCAGACTGCCTCTTTGGTAGCATCTTTGGTAACGTTGTATCTAGCCTTTATCATCTAGTATGCCAGGGTATCTAGCTTGGAACTCTTCCAACATACCGTCCCTTTACTGAGGGTAAAGACAATGCCTGTGACTGACATTCAGTTGACCTTATCACCCTGGAACTTTTCCGGTGATTCTCCCCAGGATCGATTGATACCATCCCACTACAACCAGTGAGTATCCTAACATCTAATTAGATCTATATCATAGATCCAAACTCAGGATTTAGGAGGTATCACTTTGATCATATATGGAGAATCCTTGTGATGAGTGGAGATTGACCGAGCGTAGCATAAGAAACTCCTTTCCTATCAAGAGTATGTCATCCACGTACTATACGAGGATCACTACCATACTCTCTACTACCTTTTTGTATATACAAGGTTCATCTACCATTTTGATGTAGTCAAACGCTTTGACTACCACATCAAAACAGATGTTCCAACTCCACGATGCCTGCTTTATCACATAAAACATCTTGCACACGTTTCCGCTGCTCCCACTGTCTACGAAGCCCTCTAGATGAGTACTTATAGAAGCTCTCTTCCAAATCATCATTTAGAAAAGCAGTCATGACACCCAACCGCCAGAAATCATAGTCATGGTATGTAGCCGTGGCAAGTAGGATCTGGATGGACTTAAGCATAGCTTTGAAAGTCTCAACTTTTCCATGTACACCAAGTAATCTTCTCAAGATATACTTGCCCCTGATGGGGATTTAACCCTTCAGATAAAGCAACCAAAGTCCATACTTTGTTGGTGTATAAGGATTCCATCTCAGATCATTAAGCATCCAGCCATTCTTACAGAGTCTCACTCCTGATGGCCAGCTCGAAACTAGTTGGGTCATCATCTTATGATGCATTCCTCGCTCCCACTGTCATAGAGAAACCGAAGTATCTCTCAAGTGGGTGAGGAACCCTACTAGATCGGAGGAGAGGCTGAGGTTCGTTAGAAACTATTGAATTCTTTAGTTCTACCAAATCATCAGCTGCAGTTTGTATAGCCGGAACTCTTTCCAGATCTACCTCATAACCATTAATTTCTTCATAAGAAATTCCCGTTCACAAAGGTGGCATGTTGAGAAACAAAAGATCTTTTGTTCCTCGGTTAGGTAGAAGATATTCCCTTGCGAATGCTTGGGATATCCAACAAATTTCTACAGAACTGACTTTGCCTCGAGCTTGTCCGGATTATGCTTTCAGACATAGGCTGGACAACCCCAAATCTGAACAAACTTAAGATATGGGCTCTTCCCTTTCCATATCTCATATGAAGTGGTAGGCAACTGATTTGATCGGAACCCTATTCAATAGGTATGAAACTTCTCCAGTGCATAACTCCCAAAAGGAAATAGGTAACTCAGTAGTACTCATCATAGAGCACACCTTATCACATAGGGTGTGATTGCTCCGCCCCGATACACCGACGTGCTGTGGTGTATACGGAGGAGTAATGCTGAGAGAGAATCTCTTTCTCCTTTAGAATAGTCCAGGAATCCCATGCTCAAGTATTCTCCTCCCTGATCACATCAAAGGACATAATACTTATACCCGTTTTGGTTCTCTATTTCTAACTTATATTCTGTGAATATCTCATAATCTTCGGACTTTTGTTTCAACAGGAACATATGTCTGAATCTTGAGAGATCATCAGAGAATGTAATGAAGTACAAAGAACCGGTCTTGGCATGTGTAGACAGAGGACTTTCATACATCAGCATGTACCAATCCCCAGAGTTCACTAACTCTTTCTCTGCTTTCAATAAACAGAGCTATGGTCATCTTATCTCTGTGACATGACCGACAAGTTTCACAAGATGTAAATTCAAACTAATTTAAATATGCATCTATATGTAACTTCAGCTAGTCGGGTCACATTGATACAACCTAGTCTACAATACTTCAAGAAGGATATGTTCATTTCTGAACTCTTCCTCTTGTGTGTGTTCTGTGTACTAAGAACTGTAGTTTGATTTAGAACATCAATGCTTTTAGATAACGTGCCTGAACCGATCAACTCTTGATATAGGAAATGTTCAAAACATTATCCAACAATACAAAATTATATCCTTTCTTTACTAATAAAGAGACTGATATGATGTTGTATATCAGGTTCGGTATCTAATAACATTCATTCAGAATTAATGTATTCTGGTAATACAGGGTGATAACTACCAACAGACTTGGCTGCAACACTTGCACCGTTTCTATATGATGAAACTTATCACCCGTTCTCAGTTCACTACCTATCAGTAGCCCATGTAACAAATTACATATGTGGGATCCTGATCCGGTATCTCATACCCAGGACGTAAAGGATACTGAGAAACAGTTCTCTGTAATGAACACACCCGAAGAAGATGCATCATCATGCACTTTCTTCGTTTGGGCGGCACGGGAATCCTTGTAATCCCCTATTTCCTGCTCTGTCTTATAACATTTATAAGTTGGAGCGGGACCAACCTTCCTTAGCACAGTATAACAAGCGGGTTCGGTCAATACATCCGTATTATTATCTTGATTAAGGCGTGATATGGTCGCTACCTGGAGAGAGAGAGAAGAAAACACTCAGCGTATGCTCTTGCAAGATCAGATTGGTTATTATTTTATCTAATCAGGATGGCTCCCACTGTTTTTGTCAAATCTTCCTTCAAACCCTAAAAGGAAAGATTAGCCGGGATTAATTACACCCTACAACTTCGCCAATCTTTCAGCCAGGCCAGTGTCGGTACTTTGAGGGAGGTTCCCCGTGCTTTCGCACGGACCTAATTAAAGTAAACCTCGTTTTCCCAGAGGCGTAACCCCGTTGACACCTTTCTAGACACCTACTTGATCGGCTAATTGTAATATGTAAAAACTCTCCCAGGAGTAACAATTACTCGCAGTGGGTATCGGGATCCAACTATCTCATAGAAGGTATGCAATCTCGTTGCAAATTTCAACACTTGAAATTCCCGATAATATTTTGCCCCTAACGTGCTATGACCTTGACGAAAACCAACAAACCATAGCCCGCTAGTCAAGTTCAACCCGTACATTTCTTGACTGAATTAAACCCACACGCACGACCCTTGACGAAAGCCAACAAAGCCGTACGACTACCCTAATCCAATCGCATCATATGCAGCAGATAAGCAGCATATAGCTACCGCACACTACACCTTGACGAAAGCCAACAAATGTAGCACGAATACTATATACAACTTATCTGAAATGACGGAGGGCTACGACAGGTTTTTCTGAAAACCTATTGCGTAATGAACTTGATATCGTTGTAGAATCAAATAATTTTAAAATGGAGTGTTTTTTAGGCTTTTAATAGTTTCGCTAAAGAGGTCATTCCCGGTGAAGGGATCTCGGCTCTTTCCTCGTCGAATGAGGTGCGGGATATATCATATATATCACTGTGCAAAGTAAGAACTAGAAAAGCAATCAAAAGACAAAACTGAGGGGTGTAGCATCTGCCACTCATTGCTAAAGGGGTCACTCTCAGTGAAGGGATCTCGGCCCTTTCCTTATAGAATAAGGTGCAGGATGTTCTACAAGGAACACCGCGATGCAAAGCAAGAACTGTAGCTACCTTTTTTTTTTTTGAAAATTCGATTCCACAACATCTTTTAGGTTTCTTTTCTTTCATTAATCACATTAATGAAGTCACATCATTTAAGTCACCTAAACATCACAGATAAATACGACGTACACTTATGCCATCAGCATTCGCCTTGATATCCCCTCGTGCACCATTAGGTTAGGTAACTAACGGCAGAGCGGGGCAGGGCTAGTGCGGGTGTAAAACATAAGCAACGTCTATATAATATATCATATATACTATATACAGTATCTATCACAACATATCAAATGATCACATCACAGATATCGCAGCAGAAGAAACATATGAAATATTGGATATACTAGGACGTCCGTGTTTTAATACGAGCCTGTATAAAACACGGATTCCACGGTCGCGATGAATAGCAAAACCCACACCCCTAGACCCCTACGAGAGCGGCAAGCAAACCTACCAATTCTAGAGTTAGGAGACCCGGACTCGACTTCTCGAGTTGGTCTCCCACTGGACCCTAGATACCGGTTACTTGTGCTCCCCTCCTTGGGTCTATCCTAGTGCGGAAAAGTAAATAATATACAAATGGTGACATCAACCTCATCCCGGAAGTGCCCCAATAAAAGAATATTACATACAATGAATTTTACATGAATGAAAATAAAAACTCTCATCTCACATAAAACCCCCGGCTATTCAAAACGCGACGATCCAATATAACATATCCAGCAACACATAACATCACATGTCATCAGCGTAAGTAAATATGCGCATCCCAATTGTCGTTGACATATAGCAACGAAACCGGCGATAACACATATTACACTTACGGTCACAGAATTAGAGTGTAAAACTACAACAGTTGGAATCCGCAACCTCCTTAGACATCGCATGCCTAACAATTATAAACCCCGCATTTTAGTCTCTATATCGAAAACACTTTTCAATATCTAGTCGGGCAATTCAACAAGATTCCCGATATGTGATCGAATGCTCTTCGCAAATTTTAGTAGACGACCGCACCCCCGGATGCCGTCGATGAAGTGCACTAAGACGGAACACCGCTGCCGCGAGCACCCGAACGGATGCTTTTGGCGACGGGGTTCTCCTACAGTCACTTGGTCGGGGCTATGGGGCATGGCCGTCTATTAAGTTTACCCGGAGAGTATCCGCGTACGCTACGTGATTGCAACGGACTTTTCATCGCATTAAAATTCTGTGGCAACCGATCATTTGAAACTAAACTGCTATTTTTATAACATTCAAATTAGTTATCTCATAACTACTTGTGGATTCCAAATATTGTATCACATTCCAGATAAATAGACAATGTTAAACTTTCCGATCGAATAAACAAGCACCCAAGATTTCCCAAATAGTTTTCAACACTTGAAATTCGGTTAAAAACATCCATGACATGCCACAGTACCAATGGTCCAGCCGTAGAAGGGTCAAGCCAACGTCTCACATCTGGCACGCCGTACTGCCCCAAACCCTAAGGTTCAAAAGGCAGTTCAAGACGGACACATAATCGAGTTAAGGTTTGTTGTCTTCTAGATGGTCCATCGCATTACTTGCACGACTTAGAACGTTCTTAAAATACGGAAAAATCTAACCCTTAGAAATTTTCCGGCAGGGGAAAAAGTGAGTTATTGATATCCGTTCGAACTTTTTTAACACGTTCTAAAAATTACCCGGAATAACACATAGACGAAGTTAAACTTTCCGATCGAATCAATGAGCTCCCAATACAACCCAGAAAACTCAACACTTGAGTATAAATTAAAAATACTCAGAAACATCAGGAAATTAAATAGGAACATTACTGTGCAAAAAGATAAGCGTGACGTCACCTTATGGCCGCGGAACCACCGCGGAAGCCATGCTCGTGCCGCGGTTCCGCGGCTCTTTGGGCGCCAAACTTTGTCGTTTTGCACAGTTTTCCATATAATTGCCTGCAGATTTTTTTAAGCATTTTTAATCCAGAAAAAACAAACATTTTCAAAAATGTCCAAAGAGGGGTAAAATCGGGGGATTCCGGGTTCGATCGGACTTTAAACTTCATCTAGACTTTGCCTAAAACTCTAGCTTGGCTCTGATACCACTGTAGGGTTACTAGGCACTCTAAGAAGGTTCTAAAAGGCATCAACCATGCCCGGTTAAAATTTTAGCCGTACCGAATAACTCTAAACAAAATCTTTACTAGATAATTTAGGTAACACGTGCTAGTAAATAAAAATTATCACTAAGTGAATACGAAATACAACCTTTGTAGATCGGTCCTTCACTTCTAAAGATCCTTGTTGTAGTCCCTTCGCTGCGCTCATCGTGCTCCCGGACTCTCGGACGGCTCCATGAGAAGAGGGCAACGGTTTTGCTTGAAGTCTTCGAGGCCGAAGATGATCTACGTCGAAGGAATACGAACTCAAGCTTCTACTTCACTAACTATAGAATTAGTGAAGCAAACACCCTAAACTAAAGTGCTAGTCTAGTAGAAGATGATGAAATAGGAAATGGGTACACTTTAGAATTTCTTTTCTCACTATGTATCTCTCTCTTTATCAAATCCTAGAAAGAATTTGAAGGAGGAAGAAGATGAGCTCAAAATAAGAATGAAAACTAATGAAAGAGAGAGTTAGCTAACCATGGGTGAGTGGGTATCATATACTAACTCATGTAGAGACATAACCATGGCTAATTATAGTGGTTAGGTTAATTAATATCTTAAGTAAAACAAAACTAGTGCACTAAGTCAATGCAACCATAAGCTTCATGAAGCTTCATGCATGTGAGCTCATTATCCATTTGTTTTTAGAATTACTTTAAATGTAAAAACCTAACCAATATAATTATAATGGTGTATTTCTCATACACCCATGTAGTGTGTATCAACAACCATGATACAAAATGAACACAAATTAATATATATCACATATATATTAAGTTGTGCACAAGTGAGAAAAAATAAATGCTTAAGTGAACCAATGTTAGTTAATGTAAATTAGTATAACACATATACAATTATACACTAAATTATTAAATCAACACTTGACTTAATAATCCGGTTATATCTCATATAACCGACTAACACAAAATGTACCAACTTATCGAATCAACACTTGATTCGATAACTCGGCTATATCTCATATAACCGGCCGATACAATAGTCGCGAGAATAGAATACGGTATCACATACACGCATTATTCTCGGTCCCGCACATATCACATATGCGCTCCTATTTTGTTTTGCCTGAGCCAGTAAAACCTCTATATAGGACTCTAAAGACTCGTCAATACGCCGGAAGTAGGTGATGATCATATCAAGCACCTACCAGCCGTCAGCGGTACTAGCTGGACGTAACGGCTACCCGGGTATTGAGTGATCAGAAGATCAGCAAGCAAGCCCTCTCCAACTCCTGCAAAAAGCCTGACAGTGACACTACCGTACAGTCCGGTCTCCTCGTCTGATATGTCGCATATCAAGTCTAGGGGTGGTAAACGTCAGACCCCAATAACCGATAAGTCATGCCGATGCGAGGCTCATAACGGGTCGAGAAACTACTGGTAACACTTACCAGTAAATCTCTAAACCAGCCCTGGCCAGGGACTTCCCTGTTATGGCCAATCGAGCATAGCGCAACATCAAACCCCAATACCGGGAGAGACGAAACCCCTCCTATCGCTCATTTCCTCCATGTGACTCGGGACTGTACCCAAAAACCACCGTTTTGCACGCCCTCTTGGACGTGGTAAGGTGGAAATCAAAGCACAGTGGGAATCACACAAGACTCTATGACGATCTCGGGTCTACAGACTAACCTGTACCAGTGTCACCAGAGAACTGCCATCTGACGTAAGGTATAATACCATCTAGGAGTTCTCGGCGAGTCCGTCCAGTATACCCAGTCTCCACTGAGCACCCGTGTATCATCTCTGATGTCAAACACCAATGGATATGGGATCATCCATCGCCCATCTATATAGGTCGAGAAGCTATACTCTAGTCTACTCTGGTATATCGATGCCCCGTCTCGATACACCCTCGACTAGGGACCTTGAAGTAAGTACTTATGGACTACCATGTCCCCACTAGTATGATCCGCATCATAGTCCAGGTAGTCAAGTACACATCCTAAAGGCTTTACCAACATGTAGCAGAGAGACAATCAGTGTACACGTTAAGGTAAGAGTAACCAGATAGCATACTATCATGTCGAGCAAGAAAGTCCTCTCTATATATGTCCAAGCATCCACTGCAATATACATCTCATGTATAGTAATGGCCTCTAGGGCATACATATAACTAACAATGCTAAAGTGTTCCCTCTCTCTTTCATTGCAGCGACCCAGAACATGACAGGCCTTAAGTTACTATTAGATAAAAAAAATTATGACAGGGCCAAACTATAAAGATTGGTTCCGGAATGTTAAGATGGCAATTACTTATGACAAATTGGGGTATGTCCTTACCACTAAGGCACCTGCTGTCCCTGGTACAGAATCTAGTGTCCCAGATAAGGAAATCCGCAAGACCTGGGGGATTGATTGCGCGAAGGCCAGATGCATCATGCTTGCCTCTATGAATAATGAACATCAGAGGAGGCACGAGAATATGGATCTAGAATCCATATTTCTCCACACCAAGGATTTGTATGGAGAGCAAACTCGTATAGCTAGATACGAGAGCTTGAAGAACTAGTTTCATTCGAGGCTGGCTGTCGGATCATCTGTAGGAGAGCATGTCCTTAAGATGATTGGCTATATAGAAGAGCTCGCAGACCTTGGGACAACATTAGAGAACGAGCTGTATACAGACTTGGTTCTTCAGTCCCTTCCTTCCACCTACACCTAGTTTATTCTGAATTTCAACATTCAAGGAAAAGAAGTTGAACTTCCAGAACTTCTTAACATGTTGAGGAGTGCAGAGGGCACCTTGCAGAAAGCAAGGGAAACACCCACTATGTTTGTTCGCGGTGCTTCCTCTTCCGGGTCCAAGGCAAGGGCCAAAAGAAGAAAGAAGAAGGCCGCTACCAAACCAAGAGGTGGTGTTGGTAAGGTGGGAGTTAAGGGAAAAGCAAAGGTTGCGGTGCCAATAGTGGCAAAGGACGAGTGCTTCCACTGTCATAGGAAAGGCCATTGGAAGAAAGATTGCAAAGCTTGGATTGCCAAGAACCAGGACCCGAAGCAAGCTGTGGCTTCAACTTCAGGTGTGTTTGTAATTGAAAATTGTCTGTCAATCAACTCAACTTCCTGGGTATTGGATACCGGATCAGGATCTCATATATGCAATTCATTGCAGGCACTGAGAAACCGTAGAGTGCTGAAGGTTGGTGATATAACCCTCCAGGTTGCTAACAGAGCTATCGTGGGTGCTGTGTCCGTAGGGGATTATCACCTAAGATTGACGAGCGGACATATTTTGGTTTTGCGCAACTGTTTTGTGTACCTAGTTTAACGTGTAATATCATATCAGTATCGTTGTTATCAAAAGAAGATTCTGATTTCACGTTTGCAAGCGATGTTGTTAACATCCACCTTAATCATGGTTTGATTGGGTCCGGTACACTAGATAACGGTATATACGTATTAAACCAATTACAGATTTTCAATGTCCAGAACACACTAAAAAGAAAGTCTCCAGATATAAATCAGGCTTTCTTATGGCATTGTAGACTGGGTCACATCAATAAGACAATGTTAACTAAGTTACATAGAGAAGGATATTTAGATCCGTTCGAATATCAATTTTATGCAACTTGTCAATCATGTCTCAAAGGAAAGATGACAAAGACTCCATTCACTGGACATGGAGTAAGAGCGAGCGAGCTCTTAGGACTCATACACAGCAATGTATGTGGTCCAATGTCTACACATGAAAGAGGTAGTTTTTCATATTTCATTACTTTTACGGACGATTACTCTAGGTATGAATTCATTTTCTTAATGAAACATAAATCCGAGGCCTTTGAGAAATTCCAAGAATATAAGAATGAAGTAGAAAACCAAACCGGCAAAAGTATCAAGACACTGAGATCTGATCGAGGTGGTGAATACTTAAGTGCCGAGTTCCTAGGTTACCTAAAAGAGAAAGGAATTCTCTCTCAGCTTACTCCACCATACACTCCACAGCATAATGGTGTATCGGATAGACGGAACCGAACCCTATTAGATATGGTACGTTCCATGATGAGTAATGCTGAGTTACCGCGATCTTTCTGGGGTTATGCACTAGAATCAGCTGCATATCTTTTGAACAGGGCTCCTACCAAGACTGTGCCTACCACGCCATATCAGATGTGGAGTGGGAAGAAACCCTATCTTCAGTATCAGAAGATATGGGGATGTCCAGCTTTTGTTAAAAAGCAGCATGCGAACAAACTCGAGGCACGATCAGTACAGTGTAAGTTTGTGGGATATCCAAAGAACTCCAAGGGGTATTTCTTCTATTACGCAGAGGAACAAAAGGTTCTTGTTTCTCGTAATGCCCATTTTCTAGAACAGCAGTTTTTAGAAAAGGAAACAAGTGGGAGCGCAATAGAACTGGAAGAAATTCCAGAACCACAAACTACTACTGAAAGTTTGGTAGAACCAGTAGTTCAAGAAGAACATGACATTCCCGCACCCCTCCGCAGGAGTAGTAGGCCGTCTCATCCGCCTGAGAGATACTACAGTTTTCTCATAGATGGGGATAGAGAGGATTGCGTCATTGATAATAATGAACCTACTAGCTTCCAGCAGGCCATCCAGAGCGGCGATTCGGTAAGATGGCTGGATGCAATGCGTACCGAGATGGAGTCCATGTACACCAACAAAGTATGGACTTTGGACTTTGCTCCATGTGGGGTAAACCCATAAGATGCAAATTGATCTTCAAGAAAAAGATTGGTGTAGATGGACAGGTGGAAACCCATAAGGCTAGACTTGTTGCAAAGGGTTTTCGTCAAAGACCTGGTTTGTTGTCACGACCCGAAATTGGCACGTGACGGCCCAAATACTACGCAACGTCTACAGGCATAACGCAGTAAAAGAAAGCCAAAACCAAAAAATCTAAACCATTAAAAGGCAAGAAAAGATAAGAAACATTGTTTAAAAGTCTTTGAAATCACAACCCAAATTCTTTAAAAGTCCAACTTTCTTTCTTTAAAATTTTAGCAGCACTTCTTTTGTAAAAACTAGCCCCAAAAATGGGTACAACATAAATATAAATAAAGCATCCCCAAACGGGAGCAAATACACGCCCAAAGGCGGAAAACAACCACCACAACAAATATACGACGCCGTAGCGAAAAAATAAAAGACGATAAAAAGGAAACTGTATAAAAGACAACAAGTCAAAAATAATATACAATATCGTCCTCACCAAGTCTCTAAGTCAACAAGAAAATATAGTAGATGGAGAGTACAAGGATACAACGAATATACAATACAACCATACGGATAACCACAAACCCACCTAAGCAAAACTGCACACTATGAGCTGAAGCGGTATCCGCAGCAAAAGATGATCAGATAGATGAAAATAGTCTGCCTCGACTACTCTGGGGAACAATCCTGCAAAACAACTGTGGCACAACGGGGGTGAGTTGCCAACTCGTGAATAGTAAATAACATATGCAGGTAATCGCAAGTATGCAAGTAGAGCGCGAATCTAACATATGCAATAAATAGCAATAAAAGGTCATATGAATGCAATAATCATGAAAGGTACACTAGCAGGTACAACTAATACATGAAGCAATAATAATATGACAGTCGGTATGCAAAAATCATGCAATAATGATATGAAAATGTATATATGCAACAGTCATGAAAGGTACACTAACAGGTACAACTAACACATGAAGTAATGCATATAAATAAAGGTATGTAAATGCAACAGTCATGAAAGGTACACTAACAGGTACTACTAATACATGAAGCAGTGCATAAACAATAAATGAGGAGTATGGAAAGAAATATGTCATTTCCACGGAATCCTGACATCGTGGTAGGTCACAATCCATCAAGACAAATCCAAATCCCAATTTCCTCAAATCAGCCCCCAAATTGGCCCTCATATCATATAAGTCTCACAAATCCTGAATATACAATATCGAGTAAATCCCATATATCCTGAATGTACATAATCAGCAGATCTCATATATATCCTGTATCTAATCTCAAATAAATCACCTATATCCCAAATCAAATTATCAAGTAAAAATCTAACATCCTAAATATATTTGCATGAATAAATATGATGATGTATATAAATAAATGTCAATACACATATATTAGCATCCCATTCCACTAATGTTGGTGTAAGGGCATATATAACAGCGTCCCATTCCACTGTTATATATACAAAGAAGTAAAAAGAAATATCATGAAAACAATGTGTTAAGCATCGACACAGAAATACTGATCTATCAGGTGCTGTCGCCAAGACTGGCACCCTGATAGGTACGTATCATACGCTATCCCGAAAGCTCGAGAACCTAGCTCTGACCCTCGCCTCTCGACGCATCCATACGCACATGACTCCCGTCGGTATCCCTATGATAACCGCCGAGTTATTGGTAATGTCACCGGTAGGTATGGTTCCCCCACTAACCCATCGTCTGATCCACGAACTTCTTGCCCGGGGGTACCTCCGGGCCCTACCATGTACCCGCACACGGACCCCTCCTTACCTCGCGTGGGGTGTATATATATATATATATCAGAACCGATAAATCTCATGGTGGATGCTAAAATATCATATCAAGGGAATCCGAGTTTTTTAAATAAATGCATAATTTCATGAACTCCCACGGTTCCCAAATTTAGAAAACATCATGAAAAATCTATATCTCAATGCGAAAATCCATGAATATAATATATGCAACATAAAACTGTAATGAAAGCATATAAAGGAAAAGCCGCTAATTAACTGCAACAAGTTAATATAAAAATCATATGGTTCCTAATTTTTTCCAATTCGAAAATAATATCAAGTAAAGGTAAACATGTAGCTATAACCAGATGTATGAGAAAACATAAAGGTATAGCAAAAATATGTATCTACTTATGAGTAGTAGTGTAGTATACCCCCTGGTATAAGTGAAATGTGTGTACAAGGTATACCTGTAGCTATGTCATAAAGTGTGTATGTACCAATCACTAAAGGTACAATACCCTATAGGTATACAGGTATATAGCATGTAAGTATGTGAAGGCATATATGTAAGCATGTGGATATACAGGTATCTATATGTCATATGCGATAAGAAATATGAATCAAAGTCCCAATGTCCCTAACCAAGCAATATCATATCTATAAGTGAGTTATGCGTGACATGGCAATTATTGACGGTGTGTGTGGCATACAATCAGTGCTCGTGCAATATGAATCGTCAATAATAGTGTAGTGTCCTAAGGATATTAGTTCAAGCACAACAATAACTAAGTAGTATGGTGAATGCGCAATTCTAAATATAATATAGAATATGCGACAAAAATAACATCTCTAGCCCAGACGTATAAGGCCATGCGGGCGATTCACCTGTAGATGTTAAATCTACTCACCAACACTCCAAACTAGGTGAAGTCTACCACCTGTTTTCCCCTGGTAGCAGTGTCTGAAGTCCCCGCCTGCGAACCTACAACATTAAAACAATAAAACAAGTATATATTAATAATAGACTCAAAACACGTACAAACTAAATCAGACCGACGCAACAACACAAAACATACTCTCAAGTGTTCGTATTGTGGCTAACGTGCGTAGCGACACGACGAAACTAACCCAAGAGCAAAATCACACAAAGTGCACGATCCATGTCGTATAACGTATCGCGCTTAAACAAAATACTACAAACTACTTAAGTGATCCCAGATTTCGTATACAGAGAAAACTCAACAATCAAACAAGACCAAAAACACCCAAACCACAGCATAGACCTACCTTCAAAAACCCATACCCCAACTCTTTCCCCGAGCCGAGGTCGCCGGAATCCCCTTCATACGTCGTCGGCCCTGGCCGGTAGGGTGGGTCTCGTGTCTTAGGTGGGGTCTTAGGTTCACTGGTACAACACAACCACATTGTTTGGTTTTCTAGTAAACTTTCCGGGTCACAACAGGTTACATATATCACAAAACGACACTAAAATACGATATTTCGCACAAAACTAAACTTTACACTATCTAAACTGAAACTAACTAGCTACATAACACAAAAACAACAGAAAGAGAACATTACCTACACAAAAGAACTCAAAGATCCAAGCTTTGCATTCTCCTAGGCATCCAAGAGGCAAAAAGTGAAGAAAGATGGGATTTTGATGAAGTTTGTGAGATTTTTGAGATGGATTGGTGAAAGAAATGAGAGTGTTCAGATTAGAGTTGAGAGAGATGAAGAATAATGCTAAGGGAATAAGTGTGAGGGATAATGAGAGAAGAGAATAAAGGGAAAGAGAGAGGTGAGTGTAGGGTGAGGTGAGAGGTGAGTGTAACCTCATCATTAATGCACCATTAATGTTTTCACGCACACCTCATCACTCCCAAAACAAATATCTCTCTCTCTCTCACTCAAAAGATCTAAGGTTTGGTTAAGGATTGGATTAAAGAAATGATTAGGATAAACAAAGGATTAGGTTAAGTGTCAAGATTGCTAAGATCAAAATTACCAAAAAATATCCTCACATTTACATGCACACGTGCGTGCATGTCCATAAAAAATAATAATAAATTATTAATTAAATGTTATAAAATGTGAGGAACCCGAATTGGTAAACTTTTTACAGTAAACCCGCATTAACGTCTAAACTAACACTAACCGAAATCTAAGGCGTTACAATCTCCCCCTTTATAAAAATTCGTCCCCGAATTTAAAATTCTCACTAAGCGTACCTTCAAAGGGAAGATTACAAAACTCTCATATCTCACTCGTAGTCTTCCCAGTGATTACCTCACTATACGGCTACGTCCCAGAAAAACCCTTCACAGATGGCAAGACCCTTGACCGAAGTTTCTCCACCTGCCGAGCCATTAACATAATTGGCTGCTGGTGAACGAAAAGATCGCGTCAAAGCTAAATGGTCTGATGCTGAATCATGTAAGAAAGGCCATGAAGGTAATTGCAAAGTATCGACATAAGGAATACGAGGTGAATACTCAATAATCTGGGCGGAAGTGCCAAATTAAAGGCAACGGAACTAACTCGCTTTAAGGATCTCAAAAGGACTTACAATTCTGGGGTAAGCTTCCCAAAACTCAACACGTCATTCATCGAAAAGTCCGTAGGAATACATGATCTCCTACTGCGAACTCAAGTCTGCGACCATCACGGTCAGCATAAGATCTCTGTCTACACTGGGCTGCTATCATCCTGACCTGAGCTAACTGGATCATCTCCGAAGTCTCTAGACTAGCTGGGGTCCAAAAATCCTACTACGCGGAGTCAGAAAAACAGGTTGGTGATTGACACGACCTAACCCCTAAACCTAAAGGTTTCCAATTAGAGTGACTCCTGATAACATCTAACGAAGGAGAACTCTAAGAATGACGAGTGACAATCCCCAACTGCCGACAACAATTAATACGTATGCACAAACATATCCTCCAGAGTCGGTATAGCCCGCTCTCACAAAACCATCATCCTGTGGATGGAAAAGCGGAGCTAAAGCTCAACCAGTACCCAAGGCTTCCTGAAGCTCCTGTCCAAGACGGCAAGCGAACAGGGTGCCTTCATTGGATACGACCCATGAAGGAACTCCGTACAACGCACAAACTTAACAAAGAACATCTGAGCAAACTGAGTATAACCGGACAACAAGCATTCAAATGGAGTCACACCCTGTCTAGACCTGGGTAGACACCATAACGAAATTCGTGGAGATCTGCTCCCACTCCCATTTTGAAACGGTGAAAGCTTGCAACTCTCCAGTCGGTCTCAGATGTTCAACCAAAGCACACAAAAGACAGACACCTTGAAAAGAAACCCGAAACTTCACTTTACATCCCTGCCCACCCGTAACTATCTCACAAGTCACGTCAATGTTGGTGGAACTTGAATGAGCACAGAAGGTTGACAGATGTGCCTGCTCTAGGATTTCGCGTCTCTACCCAATAGTATCAGGTACACAAACGCGTCCCTAAACGTAGGACACCCTTGTCACAAATCCAGGACTCCGAATCATTACCCAGCCAAGTATGCTCAAGTATCTCTGACGAACGAGTATCGGCGGGTAGTGCCTCGTGAAAGCGATTAAGAAAAAGTGGTCGGGCGTGGACATGAGCAAGCCGTCCCCTCAATAAAGGCGAACACAAGCTGTACTCAACGATCGCACAAGTACTGTAAATCTGTAGGATACTGTCTCAACAATCAACACCGGCTGCAGGAAAATGTACATTAAGCTCTGGTGGTCCGTGAAAATCTGACACGGCTCTCGAACAAGTAGTGTCTCCAAATCTCCAACGCAAGACCACCGCGGACATCTCCAGATCATAAGTGGGATATCCTGCTAGCACTTCTTCCAAGTTTAAGGAAGCAAAAGCGATAACTCTATACTGCCGCATCAGCGTAAAATCGAGCCCCACTCGAGAAACATCACAGTTAAACAACAAAGTCGCCCGAACCAGAAAGCAAAGAAAGAACTGATGCAGTTGTTAACCGAGTCTTCAACTGGCGAAAAACTCCGCACGCATGCCTCAGTCCAAAGAAAAGAAACCTCATTTCCAGTCATTACAGTCAACGATGCAGCACTACACTAGCAATCCTGCACGAAACGGCGGTAAAAATCTGCTAAGCCCAAAAACCTGCGGACCTTCATCCTGCACACAAGTCTGGGCCTAAGCTGTACGGCCTCGATCTTCCTCAGAACCATACGAAAACCGTCTCCCGTAACTACAAGACCTAGGAGTCAACACAAACAAGCCTGAAGGAACACTCCGAGAATCTCGCGAACCGCTGGGCTCTCCCAATATCCGCAAAACAAATCCTCAAGTGCTACTCCTGTTCCTCAAAACACATTGCAATAGACCAGAATGTCATCAATAACACAACAATAACTGGTCAAGGAACGGCCTGAAGAAATATGGTTCATCATATCAACGAATGCTGTTAGGGCATTGGTGAGTCCAATGACACCACCAAAACACACAAAGCCCGTAGCATACGCAAGGCAGTCTTCGGAATGTCATCACTCCGAACCAGCAACAATGATGACCTGATCCCGAACAAACTTAGAAAATGTCTCACACTCTGGAGCTGATCGAAGAAATAGTCAATGCGAGGTAAAGGATACCTATCTGCACCGTAATCCGGTTAAATTAACGATTAATCAGTACACAACCTCAAACTGCCGTCTCTCTCCTTGACGAACAGAAATAGGAGCTCCCTAATGCGAAACACTCAGACGCACAAACCCCCCAATAAACAACTCTGCAGCTACTCCTTAAGCTCCTTTAAGCTTCGCCGGCTCATCTGGAACAACGTCGGAAAACTCTTGCACGATAGAAACCCGGTCCAATAATCCCACTGTGGCTCCGGTATCATGAATGAACGCCAAGAATCCTCGACATCTTCTCCTCAAAAGCCGACTAGCGAAAAAGGCTGAGTTCAAGCTGTAAGAGGCGGCACAACAAGAACTGACTTACGGGGAAAACAAAACCTGACTGTTTTCTCACGGTAGTCCACAGACACCTAGCACGTAACTAACCAGTCCGTGCCCAGGAGAACGTCAATCCAACATATCTAGAAGGATCAAACGACGGATGAATCTCTAGCTCCCATTCGATTGGCACACGACCGAATTACGTGTCGCGGAATAAAAGAATCGCTGACAGAAGTTAACACATCAAACTGTTGATCTACCTAACACAACTCTCGTCCCAACCACGACACAAGTGTGAAAAACAAGCAAATACATCAAAAGAACATACGAATTAAGGATACCTGAAAATTCTGCATTGGACGCCCGCGCGTCCCGATGAGTAGAAGCAAACTCTCGTGTCTGCCTCCTACCCGCAACTGGCTGAAATCTTTCTCTGCCAACCTGTCCCCTCTGAGCGAACCTTCCGCATCCACGACCTCTCTGTAAACGACCCTGTCGCAGTGCTAAAGAAAAATCCCTGATGAGGTGATGAAGGCTCCCGCATCAAAAACATCCATACGACGGCTGTTGACCCTCCTGGGGATGAGAGCTGAATGACTGTCCTTGTCCTAAGCCTCTGCTACTCTCGCGACGGTCACGAAAGCTGTCTCAATGACTAGTCCTCAGTCTCTGAGCCGGTACACCGGTATGAGTCCTCCACGGTTCCGGAACTCCTAAAGTCTCTGGAATACGTGTCTCGTCAACTAGGGCTGCATCCACTGGTGCTATCTAGGTGACGGACTGCTGCATGCTGATCGCAAGGAACAACTGGTTAACAAAGGTGACAACCTCCTGTCGCTGCGCTCGAACAACCTCAACCAATGAACTCATAGTCTGGCGCATGTCCTGCATCTCTGCCACAAGCCTAGCGATACTATCTGTCGAAGGCAGATCCGTCTGCACTTGTGCAACGAGCGTGCTATCCTGGTCAGTCCTCGCTGCATCACTCTGGGTCCCCATAGTCATCGGCGGCAAGGCTATAAATGGAAATAGGATTCGATAAGAACACGGAAATCGAATCACAAAGATATGAATCATCAAGGAAGGAATTTCAAACAATGTACTTAGGTCCCTTTAGGCGGAGTACCGCATCGTGAGTATGCTGCAGACATACACACACTACGTTACTCTGCTTAAGCTACCTACTCCATTATACCAAGGTCATCCTACACTCCGAAAGGTAAAAACCTAGCGCTCTGATACCAACTTTGTCACGACCCGAAAATGGCACGTGACGGCCCTAATACTACGCAACGTCTACAGGCGTAACGCAGTAAAAAAAAGCCAAAACACAGAAATCTAAACCATTAAAAGACAAGAAAAGATAAGAAACATTATTTAAAAGTCTTTGAAATCATAACTCAAATTCTTTAGAAGTCCAACTTTCTTTCTTTAAGATTTTGGCAGAACCTCCTTTGTAAAAACAAGCCCCAAAACTGGGTACAACATAAATATAAATAAAGAATCCCCAAACGGGAGCAAATACACACCCAAAGGCGGAAAACAACCACCACAACAAATATACGACGCCGTAGATAAAAAATAAAAGACGATAGAAAGGAAACTGTATAAAAGACAACGAGTCACAAATAATATACAATATCGTCCTCACCAAGTCTCTAAGTTAACAAGAAAATATAGTAGATGGAGAGTATAAGGATACAACGAATATACAATACAACCATACGGATAACCACAAACCTACCTAAGCAAAACCGCACACTATGAGCTGAAGCGGTATCCGCAGCAAAAGATGATCAGATAGATGAAAATAGCCTGCCTCGACTACTCTGGGGAACAATCCTGCAAAACAACTGTGGCACAACGGGGGTGAGTTGCCAACTCGTGAATAGTAAATATGTTAGTTATATGTATGCCCTAGAGGCCATTACTGTACATAGGATGTATATTGTAGTGGATGCTGGGACATATATAGGGAGGACTATCTTGCTCGACATGATAGTATGCTATCTGGTTGAACTTTACCTTAACGTGTACACTGATTGTCTCTCTGTTACATGTTGGTAAAGCCCTTAGGATGTGTACTTGACTACCTGGACTATGATGCGGATCATACTAGTGGGGACATGGTAGTCCATAAGTACATCCTTCAAGGTCCCGAGTCGTGGGTATATCGAGACGGGGCATCGATATACCAGAGTAGACTAGCGTGTACCTTCTCGACCCATACAGATGGGCGGTGGATGATCCCATATCCATTGGTGTTTGACATCAGAGATAATATACGGGTGCTCAGTAGAGACTGGGTACACTGGACGGACTCGCCGAGAACTCTCAGATAGTATTATACTTTACGTCAGATGGCAGTTCTCTGGTGACACTGGTACAGAGTAGTCTGTTGACCCGAGATCGTCATAGAGTCTTGTGTGGTTCCCACTGTGCTTTGATTTCCACCTTACCACGTCCAAGAGGGCGTGCAAAACGGTGGGTTTTGGGTACAGTCCCGAATCACATGGAGGCAATGAGCGATAGGAAGGGATTCGTCTCTCCCGGTATAGGGGGTTGATGTTGCGCAGTGTTCGATTGGCTATAACAGGAAATCCCTGGCCAAGGTTGCTGAGATTTACTGGTATGTGTTACCAGTAGTTTCTCGAATTATTATAGACCTCATATCGACACGACTTATCGAGCTATTGGGGTATGACGTTTACCACCCCTAGGCAAGATATGCGACATATCAGACGACGAGACCGGACTGTACGGTAGTGTTACTGGTTGGATTCACTGGAGTGTGAGCGGGCTTGCTCGTCGATCTTCTGATCGCTCAATACCCGGGTGGCCGTTACGTTTAGCAGACCGCTTGCGGCTTGTGGGTGTTTGATATGATCGTCACCTGCTGCCGGCGTATTGACGAGTCTTTAGAGTCCTACACAGAGGTTTCCTGGCTCAAGCGAAACGAAATAGGAGCGCATATGAGATATGTGCGTGACCGAGAATAATGAGTGTATGTGATACCGTATTCTATTCTCGCGATGAATGTATCGATATGGTTGTATGCGATATAACCTGGTTATCGAATCAAGGATTGATTCGATAAAGCCGATACATTGAATACTAGTCGGTTATATGCGATATGACCGGATCGTTAAATCAAGTGTTGATTTAATGATTTAATGTATAATTATATATTTGATATATTACTTTGCATTAACTAGTATTGGTTCACTTTAAATGGATTTTCTCACTTGGATGTACAAGTTGTATATGTGATATACTTTTTGTACAAATGATTGTATCATGTTTGATGATACATACTTATTTGGTTAAGTGTATAGAATTAAACCATGGTTAACTTAATGATTAGGGTTTTGCTTTTTCATTTAATTATTTGTTTATTCATTTTGGATATTAATAAAAGTATAAAAAGAAAAGCAAAATGGTTTCTTTATTTTATTTTCTTTCATGAAGCTTGATGAAGCTTCATGAAGCTTTGACCATATGACCATTTTGTATTCAAGCTTAACCCTAACCATTCTTTTAACCTTAGTCAATTCTCTACACCTAACTATAGTTAATGTTATGATAAGTATTCTTTTTCTTTATTATTCTAATTAACTTATCATATCATTATCTTCTTCTTCTTCATCTTCAATATTGAAGAAAGCTTTCTACCAACAATGGTGGAATGTGAAAATGAGTGAGAAATCCAATTCTAAAGTGAACCCACTTCCTATTTCTTCATCCTCTACCTCTTGCCAAGTAGTTGAGTGTGTTTCCTTCACAAGTTTTCTTGACTTGGTGAAGTGGGAGCTTGATCTAGCGATGCCTCGACGTAGATCATCTTCGGCATCGTCGTCGATGACCTAGCCTGCTTCTTCTCCTATGAAGCCGACGCTAGAGCCCGGGATTGCATTTGGACAGCGGAGAGGACTTCATCACGGAGCCGTGGAGGTGGAGGACCGGATCTACAAAGGTTGTATTTCCGTTCACTTAGTTAAAGTAGTTAACTAGTTTCTTTTTCGCCTAAAATTCTAGCCAACGATCTTGTTAGGGTTTCTCGGCACCGTTAAAATTAGAAATTGGCATGGTTGATGCCTTGTGAGACCTCTTGAGAGTGCCTAGGAACCCTACAGTGGTATCAGAGCCTAGCTAGAGCCTTAGGCGATGCGTAGACGAAGTTTGAAACCTGAACGAACCGAAACCCTAACACAAACCATGCTCTCTGGACTTTTTCTAAAAACTGGGTTTTTTCCAGATTAAAAATGCTTAAAAAATTCAGCAAGGAATACTAAGAATTTCGGCACAAAAATTAATTCATGAACAGTGCAAACGGCGGCGGAACCGCGGCAGAAGCCTGGCTTTTGCGGCGGTTCCGCTGCAATATGGTGACGTCATCCTCCCCTTTTTGCACAGTAATTCGTTTTTTCAGATGCTGAGTTTTCTGGGAATTTTTAAATATTATTCAAGAGTTGAATTTTCTGGGGTTGTTTTGGGGATTCGGTGTTTCGATCAGAATATCAGATTTTGTCTATGTGGCTTTCCGGATAAATTTTAGAATATGTTAAAAAGTTCGACCGGATATAAACACCCAATTTTTCCCCTGTTGGGAAATTTCCAAGTGTTGGATTTTTCCGTAGTTTAACGACGTTCTAAGTAGTGCAAGTAACTGATGGTCCCTCTAGAAGACAACAAACCTTAACTCGATTATGTGACCGTCTTGAACTGCCCTTTGAACCTAAGGGTTTGGGGCAGTACGGCGTGCCACATGTGAGGCGTTGGCTTGACCCTTCTACGGCTGGACCGTTGGTACTGAGGCACGAACTGAATGTTGTTAGACTTATTTCATGTGTTGGACTGTATCGGGAAAACTTGGGTGCTCGATTGTTCGATCGGAAAGTTTAACATTTTCTGCTTATCTGGAGTGGGATACAATAATTGGAATTCACAAGGCGTTATGTGATAACTGAATGAATGTTATAAACATAGCAGTTTAGTCTCATTTGATCGGTTGCCACGGAATTTTGATGTGATCAAAAGTCCGTCGCAATCACGTAGCATACGCGGATACTCGCCGGGTAAACTTAATAGACAGCTTCACTCCATAGTCTCGACCAAGTGACTGTAGGAGAACCCCGTCGCCGAAAGCATCCATCTGGGTGCTCGCGGCAGCGGTGTTCCGCCTTGGTGCACTTCGTCGACGATATCAGGGGTGCGGGCGCCTACTAAAGTTTGCGACGAGCATTCGATCAGGATGTCGGGAATCTTGTTGAATTGCCCGACTTGATATTGAAAAGTGTTTTCGATAATGAGACTAAAATGCGGGGTTTATAATTGTTAGGTATGCGATGTCTAAGAAATTCATTTGGTCAGGCATGCGATGTCTGAGGTGGTTGCGGATTCCAACTGTTGTAGTTTTACACTTTCTTTTCTGTGACCGTAAGTGTAATATGTGATATCGCCGGTTTCGTTGCTATATGTCAACGACAATTGGGATACGCATGTTTACTTACGTTGATGACATGTGATGTTATGTGTTGCTGGATATGTTATATTGGATCGTCGTGTTTGAATAGCCGGGGGTTTTTATGTGAGATGAGTGTTTTTTCATTTTCATTCATGTAAAAACTTGTATATAATATTCTTTTATTGGGGCACTTCCAGGTTGCGGAAGTTGTCACCCGTTGTATATTATTTACTTTTCCGCACTAGGATAGACCCAAGGAGGAGGGCACAAGTAACCGGGTTCTGGAGTCCAGTGGGAGACCAACTCGAGGAGTCGAGTCCGGGTCTCCTAACTCTAGAATTGGTAGGGTTGCTTGCCGCTCTCGTAGGGGTCTTGGGGTGTGGGTTTGGCTATTCATCACGACCGTGGAATCCGTGTTTTATACTGGCTCGTATTGAAAACACGGACGTCCTAGTATATCCAATATTTCATATGTTTCTTCTGCTGCGATATCTGTGATGTGATCATGTGATGTTCTGTGATAGATACAATATATAGTATATATGATATATTATATAGACGTTACTTATGTTTTACACCCGTGCTAGCCCTGCCCTGCTCTGCCGTTAGTTACCTAACCTAACGGTGCACGAGGGGACATAGAGGCGAATGCGGATGGCATAAGTGTACGTCGTATTTATCTATGATGTTTAGGTACTTAAATGATGGGACTTCATTAATGTGATTAATGAAATAAAAGAAACCTAAGATGTTGTAGAATCGAATTTCAAAATAAAACAGGTAGCTACAGTTCTTGCTTTGCACAGCGGTATATATGATATATCCTGCACCTTATTCGATAAGGAAAGGACCGAGATGTAAGTGCACGGCGGCGCCCCGGCCGTCAATCCGACGGCCAAATGCTGAAGCGGTGATAAACTTTAAATTTTCTTGAACTGGCAAACCGCCGCGCACTAATACCCGGATCGAACCACTAATTAGTCCTAGCTATCTACAAGAAAGGGAAGAGAGATATACCGACAGATCCGAGTCCTCCGGTCTTTTCGTCGTCGTCCCGATCTCCTGCGGAATGTCCCGTCTCCTCCTCGTCGCCGGAAGTGCACCACATCGCCTACTTCTTTTACGGGCTCCCACCTCAATGCCGAGGCGACTCGGGCACGAAGCTGGCTAGTCGATGTGCCCAAGGTTTGCTGTAGAATGTAGTGTACAAGTCTCATTTTGGGGTTGTAGGAATTGCTTTTTGGTGGAGGGATGAACTATGGAGTTTGGAGATGGAACTTGTGGGATTTTTGCAACATGAAATGAGCCAAAAACCCACACACACAAAATTGGACAGCCCCCCCAAGGCATGGCCGGCCACCATAAGAGAGAGGAGAGTGAGAATGGAGAGTCTCAAAAAATGGGAGCCATTCTCATCTCATGCAAGAGAGAGAGAGGAATGGTTATCATGAAAAGCAATGATCACAAAATCAAACCCATACTCCAAAAACCCACCTACTACAACCATGATTGCTCACAAAGTCAAGCAATCATGATAGAAGAAATCAAGGTCAAAAGAATGGTGCACCATCATGATAAAACAATAATGCAAAGACCCCCTCCACAATTGCTTATTTGCAACAATGCAAATAAGCCCTCTTCCACCAAACATCGGCCAATGAACGATACAAAGGAAATTGGCCGAAACGAAAAGCAAACTGGCAACTCCAGAAAACTGGTCCCGTAATAAATTACAGGAAAACCCCGATACTGTGCATACACACCCGCATTTGTATTCCGACCGAAATACAAATGCAATGAGACAAAGTCTACACTGTACTATACTAGGATCCGGCTTAAACCAAAGCCGGCCAGTAATATCCGTTCGATCCTGATCCGTGCAATACCGCACGTATCTGATCGAACCCTGCCATATAACCATACGGCCTATAGTACAAACTGTCCGATCCTGATCCGTGCAATACCGCACGTATCTGATCGGACCTTGCCATATCTCCATACGGCTTCTACAACTTTTCGCCCGAAAGCTGAGTAACTGAATGTGGGGGACTCTAAAGACTCGTCAACACCTTGGTTGTGGATTTAACCACTAGCACGTCAGAGGTATAAGCCAATACGTAACGGGCTACCAGGTATTGACTAAAAGGGACGTCTGTGAGCGAACTCAGCCAGACAACCCTACTGAGCCTGTCAGTGACAATATCCGTACAGTCCGGTCCGTTCGTCTATGAGTATCGCATGGCGGGCCTAGGGGTTGGTAAAATTCAGACCCCCAAAAGCGGTACAAGTCGTGTCGGAGTGTAGCCCAGAACACCCTGAGATACTACTGGAATACCTACAAGTAAATCTCCTTGCCTCGGCCGAGGGCTTCGTGTAATGGCTCTCCTAGACACAGCACGACCTCACCCCCAATACCGGGAGAGACGAACCCCTGAAGATACGCTCACTGCCTCCATGTGACTCGGGACTGTACCCAACTAAAACCTGTTTGCACGACTCCTTTGAGCCGTGGTAGGGTAGTAATCAAAGTACAGTGGGAACTCACACAAGACAAATGACGATCCCCAGGTCGATGAACTAACCTGCACACATGTCACCAGGGAACTGCCATCTGACGTCTGGTATATGACCAACTGGCATGTTACCGGCGAGTCCTGTCCGGTGTACTCATAACCCAATGAGCACCTGTATACATCTTAGGTGATCCAACTGACACCAGTGGCTTGTGAGACCGGCCACCGCCCCTCGTCGGGGTCTCGACTGTACACACTAGTCTACTCTGGAGTATCGATGCCCTGTCTCGAAACTCACACGACTAGGGACCATTTAAGGATATGCTTATAGACCCCAGCTCCCACTTATATGATCGCCCTCATACTGCTGGTGGTCAAGCAAGAATCCTAGGGGCTCTATCAACATGTAATAGCGACTTGTCAGGTCACCTAAAGCAGTACACGATGATAAAGGTAAACCAGATAGCATACTATCATCTCGAGTAAGACTGTCCTATCGGGATAGGTCCTCCATCAATCATTGTAATCACGTGCCTGTGATCGAATAATTGAATCTGAGGGAACTATCTCCAACACGAGATCCCTTCACCGGGAGTGACTCCTTTAGCAATAACTGGCAGATGCTACACACTCGGTTTGTCTTTTGATTGCTTTTAACATTTCTGCTTTGCACAGTGATATATGTGATATATCCCGCACCACATTCGACGAGGAAAGGACCGACGATCCCTTCACCGGGAGTGACTCCTTTAGCAAAACTAGAAAAGCTTCAAAAGCACTCCATTTTAAACTTCATTTGATTCTACAATGATATCAAGTTCATTACGCAATAGGTTTTCAGAAAAACCTGTCGTAGCCCTCCGTCCTTTCAGATAAGTACTGGTTAGTATTCGTGCTGCGTTTGTTGACCTCTGTCAAGGCGTAGTGTGCGGTAGCTGATTAGCGCTTATCTGCATAAGCATATGATGTGATTGATTTAGGGTAGTCGTGCGACCTTGTTGACCTCTGTCAAGGGTCGTGCGGGTGAGTTTACTTCAATCAGGAAATGACGGGTTGAACTTGACTAGCAGCCTATGGTTTGTTGACCTCTGTCAAGGTCATAGGACGCTAGGGGCAAAACATTATCGGGAATTTCAAGTGTTGAAATTTGCAATGAGATTGCATACCTTCTATGAGATAGTTGGATCCCGATACCCGCTGCGAGTAATTGTTACTCCTGGGAGAGTTTTACACATTACAATTAGCCGATCAAGTAGGTGTCTAGAAAGGTGTCAACGGGGTTACGCCTCTGGAAAAACGAGGTTTACATTAATTAGGTCCGTGCGAAAGCACGGGGAACCTCCCTCAAAGTACCGACACTGGCCTGGCTGAAAGATTGGCGAACTTGTAGTGTGTAATTAATCCCGGCTAGTCTTTCCTTTTAGGGTTTGAAGGAAGATTTGATAAAAAGCAGTGGGAGCCATCCTGATTAGATAAAATAATAACCAATCTATTCTTGTTAGAGCGCACGCTGAGTGTTTTCTTTTCTCTCTCTCCAGGTAGCGACCATATCACGCCTTAATCAAGATAATAATATGGATTATTGACCGAACCCGCTTGTTATACTGAGCTGGGGAACGTTGGTCCCGCTCCAACTTATAATTGTTATAAGACAGAGCAGGAAATTGGGGAATACCAGATTTCCCGTACCGCCCAAACGAAGAGAGTGCATGTTGATGCATCATCTTCGGGTGTGTTCATTGCAGAGAACTGTTTCTTAGTATCCTTTACGTCCTGGGTATGTGATACCAGATCAGGATCCCAGATATGTAATCTGTTACATAGGGCTACAGATAGGTAGAGAACTGAGAACGGGTGATAAGTTTCATGAGGCAGAAAACGGGGCAAGTATTGCAGCCAAGTCTGTTGGTCACTGTCACCCTGTATTATCAAATACATTGATTCTGAACGAATGTTCTTAGATACCGAACCTGATATACAAAATCATATCAGTCTCTTTATTAGTAAAGAAATGATAAAATTTTGTATTGTTGCATAATGTTTTGAACATTTCCTATATCAAAAGTTGATCGGTTCAGGCACGTTATCTAAAAGCATTGATGTTCTAAATCAAACTACAGTTCTTTAGTATATGGAACACACACAAGAGGAAGAGTTCAGAAATGAACGAATTATTCTTGAGGTATTGTAGACTAGGTCATATCAATGCGACCCGACTAGCTGAGTTACATTTAGATACATATTTAAATCAGTTTGAATTTACATCTTGTGAAACTCGCCAGTCATGTCGCAAAGATAAAATGACCATAGCTCTGTTTACTGGAAACAGAGAAAGAGTTAGTGAACTCTTGGGATGATACATGTTGATGTATGTAGGTCCCCTGTCTACACATACCAGGACAGGTTCTTTATACTTCATTATATTCTCTGATAATCTCTCAAGATTCAGACATATGTTCCTGTTGAAACACAAGTCCGAACCTTTTGAGATATTCACATAATATAAGTTAGAAGTAGAGAACCAAAATACGGGTATAAGTATTATGTCCTTTGATGAGATCAGGGAGGAGAATACTTGAGCATGGAATTCCTGGACTATTCTAAGAATGAGATTCTCTCTCAGCAATACTCCTCCGTATGCACCATAGCACGATGGTATATCGGGGCGGAGCAGATACATACACCCTATTTGATATGGTGTGCTCTATGATGAGTACTGCTGAGTTACCTATTTCCTATAGGGAGTTATGCACTTGTGAAGTTGCATACCTATTGAATAGGGTTCAAATCAAATCAGTTGCCTACCACTTCATATGTGATATGGAAAGGGAAGAGCCCATATCTTAAATTGGTTAAGATTTGGGGCTGTCCGGCCTATGTCTAAAAGCAAAATCCGGACAAGCTCGAGGCAAGGTCTGTTATGTAGAACTGGAAATGTTCCAGCTATACAAATTGCAGCTGATGATTTGATAGAACCAAAGGATTCAGTAGATTCCAACGAACCTCAGCCTTTCCGCCGATCTAGTAGGGTTCCTCACCCACCTGAGAGATACTTCGGTTTCTCTATGACAGTGGGAGCGAGGATTGCATTATGAGATGATGACCCAACTAGTTTCGAGCTGGCCATCAGGAGTAAGACTCTGTCAAAATGGCTGGATGCTTAGTGATCTGAGATGGAATCCATCTACACCAACAAAGTATGGACTTTGGTTGCTATATCTGAAGGGTTAAATCCCCATCAGGAGCTAGTATATCTTGAGAAGATTACTTGGTGTACATGGAAAAGTTGAGACTTTCAAAGCTAGACTTGTTAAAAGTTTGCATCATTGACCAGGTGTGGATAATGATGAAACCTTTTCAAGTAGCTATGCTTAAGTCCATCCAGATCCTACTTGTCACGGCTACATACCATGACTACGATATTTGGTGGTTGGTTGTCATGACTGCTTTTCTAAATAATGTTTTAGAAGAGTGCGTCTATGAGTACACAGCCAGAGGGCTTCGTAGACAGTGGGAGCAGCGGAAACGTGTGCAAGATGCTTTATAGGATAAAGCATGTATCGCGGAGTTGGAACGTCTGTTTTGATGTGTTAGTCAAACGGTTTGACATCATCAAAATGGTAAATGAACCTTGTATATACAAAAAGATAGTAGGGAGTATGGTAGTGATCCTCGTAGAGTACCTGGATGACATACTCTTGATAAGAAAGGAGTTTCCTATGCTACGCTCGGTCAATCTCCGCTTATCACAATGATTCTCCATCCAGGATCAAAGTGATACCTACTAAATCCAGGACTTTGGATCTATGAGATAGATCTAAATGGATGTTAGGCTACTCACTATTTGTAGTGAGATGGTATCAGTTGATCCTAGGAAGAATCACTGGAAGGGTTCCAGGGTGATAAAGACGACTGAATGTCAGTCGCAGGCATTGTCTTTACCCTAAGTAAAGGGACGGTATGTTGGAAGAGTTCCAAGTTAGATACCGTGGCATACTAGAAGATAAAGGCAGGATACATCGCTACTTAAGATGCTACCAAAGAGGCTGTTTGGGTGTATATTGGTTCATGAGATAAACTACGTTCCTCCCATTGTGAGACAATGGAGTTGTGGCTTATGCCAAGGAACGCCCGTCCCATCAGTGATCCAGACATATTCTAAGGCAGTATCGCCTGATCATGGAGATAGTTAATCTCCAGGGTGATCAAGGTTAGGAGAGCAGACTCAGAGGACAACACGGCGGATCCACTCACGAAGGCCTATTCCTAGAGAGAGATTTTTATGGGATGGTTGAGTATGAGATACTACAACCACTGCTACAGATGGCCCTAGTGCAAGTGGGAGATTGTCAGTTATATGTATGCCCTAGAGGCCATTACTGTACATAGGATGTATATTGTAGTGGATGCCGGGACATATATAGGGAGGACTATTTTGCTCGACATGATAGTATGCTATCTGGTTGAACTTTACCTTAACGTGTACACTGATTGTCTCTCTGTTACATGTTGGTAAAGCCCTTAGGATGTGTACTTGACTACCTGGACTATGATGCGGATCATACTAGTGGGGACATGGTAGTCTATAAGTACATCCTTCAAGGTCCCTAGTCGTGGGTATATCGAGACGAGGCATCGATATACCAGAGTAGACTAGCATGTACCTTCTCGACCCATACAGATGGGCGATGGATGATCCCATATCCATTGGTGTTTGACATCAGAGATAATATACGGGTGCTCAGTAGAGACTGGGTACACTGGACGGACTCGCCCAGAACTCCCAGATGGTATTATACCTTACGTCAGATGGCAGTTCTCTGGTGACACCGGTACAGAGTAGTCTGTTGATCCGAGATCGTCATAGAGTCTTGTGTGGTTCCCACTGTGCTTTGATTTCCACCTTACCAGGTCCAAGAGGGCGTGCAAAATAGTGGTTTTTGGGTACAGTCCCGAATCACATGTAGGCAATGAGCGATAGGAGGGGATTCGTCTCTCCCGGTATAGGGGGTTGATGTTGCGCAGTGTTCGATTGGCTATAACAGGAAATCCCTGGCCAGGGTTGCTGAGATTTACTGGTAAGTGTTACCAGTAGTTTCTCGAATTGTTATAGACCTCATATCGACACGACTTATCGAGCTATTGGGGTCTGACGTTTACCACCCCTAGGCAAGATATGCGACATATCAGACGACGAGACCGGACTGTACGGTAGTGTTACTGGTTGGATTCACTGGAGTGTGAGCGGGCTTGCTCGTCGATCTTCTGATCGCTCAATACCCGGGTGGCCGTTACGTTTAGCAGACCGCTTGCGGCTTGTGGGTGTTTGATATGATCGTCACCTGCTGCCGGCGTATTGACAAGTCTTTAGAGTCCTACACAGAGGTTTCCTGGCTCAAGCGAAACGAAATAGGAGCGCATATGAGATATGTGCGGGACCGAGAATAATGCGTGTATGTGATACCGTATTCTATTCTCGCGATGAATGTATCGATATGGTTGTATGCGATATAACCTGGTTATCGAATCAAGGATTGATTCGATAAAGCCGATACATTGAATACTAGTCGGTTATATGCGATATGACCGGATCATTAAATCAAGTGTTGATTTAATGATTTAATGTATAATTATATATTTGATATATTACTTTGCATTAACTAGTATTGGTTCACTTTAAATGGATTTTCTCACTTGGATGTACAAGTTGTATATGCGATATACTTTTTGTACAAATGATTGTATCATGTTTGATGATACATACTTATTTGGTTAAGTCTATAGAATTAAACCATGGTTAACTTAATGATTAGGGTTTTGCTTTTTCATTTAATTATTTGTTTATTCATTTTGGATATTAATAAAAGTATAAAAAGAAAAGCAAAATGGTTTCTTTATTTTATTTTCTTTCATGAAGCTTGATGAAGCTTCATGAAGCGTCATGAAGCTTTGACCATATGACCATTTTGTCTTCAAGCTTAACCCTAACCATTCTTTTAACCTTAGTCAATTCTCTACACCTAACTATAGTTAATGTTATGATAAGTATTCTTTTTCTTTATTATTCTAATTAACTTATCATATCATTATCTTCTTCTTCTTCATCTTCAACATTGAAGAAAGCTTTCTACCAATAATGGTGGAATGTGAAAATGAGTGAGAAATCCAATTCTAAAGTGAACCCACTTCCTATTTCTTCATCCTCTACCTCTTGCCAAGTAGTAGAGTGTGTTTCCTTCACAAGTTTTCTTGACTTGGTGAAGTGGGAGCTTGATCTAGCGATGCCTCGACGTAGATCATCTTCGGCATCGTCGTCGATGACCTAGCCCGCTTCTTCTCCGATGAAGCCGACGCTAGAGACCGGGATTGCATTTGGACAGCGGAGAGGACTTCATCACAGAGCCGTGGAGGTGGAGGACCGGATCTACAAAGGTTGTATTTCCGTTCACTTAGTTAAAGTAGTTAACTAGTTTCTTTTTCGCCTAAAATTCTAGCCAACGATCTTGTTAGGGTTTCTCGGCACCGTTAAAATTAGAAATTGGCATGGTTGATGCCTTGTGAGACCTCTTGAGAGTGCCTAGGAACCCTACAAAATAACATATGCAGGTAATCACAAGTATGCACGTACAACGCGAATCTAACATATGCAATTAAAAGTAATAAAAAGTAATATGAATGCAATAATCATGAAAGGTACACTAGCAGGTATAACTAATACATGAAGCAATAATAATATGACAGTCGGTATGCAAAAATCATGCAATAATGATATGAAAATGTATATATGCAACAGTAATGAAAGGTACACTAACAGGTACAACTAACACATGAAGTAATGCATATAAATAAAGGTATGTAAATGCAACAGTCATGAAAGGTACACTAACAGGTACTACTAATACATGAAGCAGTCCATAAACAATAAATGTGGAGTATGGAAAGAAATATGTCATTTCCAAGGAATCCTGACATCGTGGTAGGATCATAATCCATCAAGACAAATCCAAATCCCAATTTCCTCAAATTGGCTCTCATATCATATAAGTCTCACAAATCCTGAATATACAATATCGAGTAAATCCCATATATCCTGAATGTACATAATCAGCAGATCTCATATATATCCTGTATCCAATCTCAAATAAATCACCTATATCCCAAATCAAATTATCAAGTAAATATCTAACATCCTAAATATATTTGCATGAATAAATATGATGATGTAAATAAATAAATGTCAATACACATATATTAACGTCCCATTCCACTAATATTGGTGTAAGGGTATATATAACAGCGTCCCATTTCACTGTTATATATACAAAGAAGTAAAAAAGAAATATCATGAAAACAATGTGTCAAGCATCGACACAGAAATACTGATCTATCAGGTGCTGTCACCAAGACTGGCACCCTGATAGGTACGTATCATAAGCAATCCCGAAAGCTCGAGTGCCTAGCTCTGACCCTCGCCTCTCGACGCATCCGTATGCACATACTCCCGTCGGTATCTCCATGATAACCGCCGATTCATAGGTAATGTCACCAGTAGGTATGGTTCCCCCACTAACTCATCGTCTGATACACGAACTTCTTGCCCCGGGGTACCTCCGGGCCCCACCATGTACCCGCACATGGACCCCTCCTTTCCTCGCGTGGGGTATATATATATCAGAACCGATAAATCTCATGGTGGATAATGAAATATCATATCATGGGAAACCGGGGTTTTCAAATAAATGCATAATTTCATGAAACCCCACGGTTCCCAAATCCAGAAAACATCATGAAAAATCCATATCTCAATGCGAAAATCCATGAATATAATATATGCAACATAAAACTGTAATGAAAGCATATAAAGGAAAAGCCGCTAATTAACTGCAACAAGTTAATATAAAAATCATGCGGTTCCTAATTTTCTCCAATTCTAAAATAACATAAAGTAAAGGTAAACATGTAGCTATAACCAGATGTATGTGAAAATATAAAGGTGTAGAAAAAATATGTATCTACCTATGAGTAATGATGTAGTATACCCCCTGGTATAAGTGAAATATGTGTGCAAGGTATACCTGTAGCTATGTCATAAAGTGTGTATGTACCAATCACTAATGGTACAATACCCTATAGGTATACAGGTATCTAGCATGTAAGTATGTGAAGGCATATGTGTAAGCATATGGATATACAGGTATCTATATGTCATATGCGATAAGAAATATGAATCAAAGTCCCAATGTGCCTAACCAAGCAATATCATATCTATAAGTGGGGTGTGCGTGACATGGCAATTATTGACGGTGTGTGTGGCATACAATCAGTGCTCGTGCAACATGAATCGTCAATAATAGTGCAGTGTCCTAAGGATACTAGTCCAAACACAACAATAACTAAGCAGTAGGGTGAATGCGCAATTCTAAATATGACATAGAATATGCGACAGAAATAACATCTCTAGCCCAGACGCATAACGCCATGCGGGCGATTCCCCTGTAGATGTTAAATCTACTCACCAACGCTTCAAGCTAGGTGAAGTCTACCACCTGTTTTCCCCTGGTAGCAGTGTCCGAAGTCCCCGCCTGCGAACCTGCAACATTAAAACAATAAAATAAGTATATATTAATAATAGACTCAAAAGACGTACAAACTAAATCAGACCGACGCAACAACACAAAACATACTCTCAAGTGTTCGTATTGTGGCTAACGTGCGTAGCGACACGACGAAACTAAACCAAGAGCAAAACCACACAAAGTGCACGATCCGTGTCGTATAACGTATCGCGATTAAACAAAACACTACAAACTACTTAAGTGATCCCAGATTTCGTATACAGAGAAAACTCAACAATCAAACAAGACCAAAAACACCCAAACCACAGCATAGACCTACCCTCAAAAACCCACACCCTAACTCTTTCCCCGAGCCGAGGTCGCCAGAATCCCCTTCATACGTCGACGGCCGTGGCCGGTGAGGTGGGTCTCATGTCCCAGGTGGAGTCTTAGGTTCACTGGTGCAACACAACCACATTGTTTGGTTTTCTAGTAAATTTTCTAGGTCACAACAGGTTATAAATATCACAAAACGACACTAAAATATGATATTTCATACAAAACTAAAATTTACACTATCTAAACTGAAACTAACTAGCTACATAACACAAAAACAACAGAAAGAGAACATTACCTACACAAAAGAACTCAAAGATCCAAGCTTTGCATTCTCCTAGGCATCCAAGAGGCAAAAAGTGAAGAAAGATGGGATTTTGATGAAGTTTGTGAGATTTTTGAGATGGATTGGTGAAAGAAATGAGAGTGTTCAGATTAGAGTTGAGAGAGATGAAGAATAATGCTAAGGGAATAAGTGTGAGGGATAATGAGAGAAGAGAATAAAGGGAAAGAGAGAGGTGAGTGTAGGGTGAGGTGAGAGGTGAGTGTAACCTCATCATTAATGCACCATTAATGTTTTCACGCACACCTCATCACTCCCAAAACAAATATCTCTCTCTCTCTCACTCAAAAGATCTAAGGTTTGGTTAAGGATTGGATTAAAGAAATGATTAGGATAAACAAAGGATTAGGTTAAGTGTCAAGGTTGCTAAGATCAAAATTAGCACAACAAATCCTCACATTTACATGCACACGTGCGTGCATGTCCATAACAAATAATAATAAATTATTAATTAAGTGTTATAAAATGTGAGGAACCCGAATTGGTAAAAATTTTACAGTAAACCCGCATTATCGTCTAAACTAACACTAACTGAAATCTAAGGCGTTACATTTGGACTTTGACGAACCTTTTTCTCCAATGGCTATGCTCAAATCCATTCGGATCCTTCTTGCTATTGCCACCTTCCATGATTATGAGATCTGGCAGATGGACGTAAAGACGGCTTTTCTAAATGGTAATTTAGAAGAGTGCGCCTATATGGATCATCCAGAAGGTTTCAATCAGAGTAGGAGCAGCGGGAAAGTGTGCAAGTTGCTTGAGTCCATTTATGGACTAAAGCAGGCATCAAGGAGTTGGAACATCTATTTTAATGAACGGTCAAGGAATATGACTTTATCAAAAATCCAGATGAACCATGTATATATTGTAAAATTGTAGCACGAACTGTCGTATTCCTCGTCTTGTAGGTGGATGACATTCTATTAATAGGAAATGGCATTCCTATGCTACAATCTGTCAAAGGATTCTTGTCACACAGGTTCTCCATGAAAGACCTGGGTGATGGCTCTTACATTCTGGGGATCCAGATCTATCGTGATAGATCTAAGAGGATATTGGGACTTTCGCAGTCCAGGTATATCAACACTATACTGAAAAGATTCAGTATGGAAGATTCTAAGTGCGGTAATTTACCGGCTTGTCACGGAATCACCCTTCCAAAGAGATGTCTCCCAAGACTGATTTGGAAAGGGATCGCATGTCAGTTATACCCTACGCTTCTGAGGTAGGCTCTATAATGTATGTGATGTTGTGCACCAAACCAGATGTAGCTTACGAACTGAGCGTGGTAAGCAGGTATCAGTCAGACCCAGGGAAGAAGCACTGGATAACAGTAAAGAACATTCTCAAGTACCTGAGAAGGACTAAGGATATGTTCTTGGTTTACGGTGGAAAAAAACTCCAGATCGAGGCTTTTGCCGACTCCAGCTTCCAGAGTGACAAGGATGACTCCAAGTCCATGTCAGGTTATGTCTTTACCCTCAATGGAGGGGCGGTGTGCTGGAAGAGTTCCAAGCAGGACACCGTTGTTGACTTGACAATGGAAGCGGAGTATATAGCTGCTTGCAATGCCGCAAAAGAAGAAGTCTGGATGAAGAAGTTCCTAACAGAACTTCAGGTGGTTCCTACCATTGCTGATCCAATACCGCTGTATTGTGACAACAACGGAGCTATAGCTTTAGCGAAGGAACCCAGGTCCCATCAGAAGTCCAGACACATCATGAGGCGGTATCACCTGATCAGGGAGATCATAGATCGCCGGGAGATCGAGGTCCGGAGAGTTGCTACAGAGGAGAACACTGCAGATCCATTCACAAATGCCTTATCCTAGACTCAGTTTGAAAGGCTATTCGAGATGATAGGTCTTCGATACGCCAGTACATGGCCCTAGTGCAAGTGGGAGATTGTTAGTGTATATGCCCTAGGGGCCATTATTGTATCATACTAGCTTGTATATTACTTAATGGAAGCTTGGGATATTCACAGTTATATTAACAGTCTTGCTAAACATGGTAGTATGCTACTTGGTTTATATCTATCTTAATATGTGTATATGTTAGCATATCGAGAATACATATTGATAGAGCCCTTAGTATCTTGCTTAACTACCAGCGTTGTGATGGCAGTCACACTAGTGGGGGATGGATAGTCTACAAGCACATCCTTTTTCAGGTCTCTAGTCGTAGGATTGTCGAGACAGGGCATCGATACTCCGGAGTAGACTAGTGTGTACGCTTCTTATCCCAG
Source organism: Agapanthus africanus (assembly GCA_030015575.1). Lineage (NCBI taxonomy): Eukaryota > Viridiplantae > Streptophyta > Magnoliopsida > Asparagales > Amaryllidaceae > Agapanthus > Agapanthus africanus. The sequence continues at coordinate 710,280,629 of CM057339.1, forward strand.
TTGGGGAGATGGTCTGTCCCACAGCCATCAGTACGTTGTACTGGAGATAGTATACAGGTGCTCGTTGGGTTACGGGTACACCGGACAGGACTCGCAGGGAACTGTTGGTTGGTATTATACCCGTCGTCAGTTAACAGTTCCCAGGTGACATGAGTACAGCATAGTCCGCAGATTTGACACTGCTACTTCGTCTCGAGAGTGTTCCCACTGTTCTTAGATTGCTACCCTACCACGGCTCAAAGGAGTCGTGCAAACAGGTAGCAGTTGGATGCTGTCCCGAAGCACTTGGAGGCAGTGGCGGTTAGATAGGATTCGTCTCTCCCGGTATTGGGAGTTGATATCGCGCTGTGTTTGGAAAGCCATTACGCAAAGTCCCTGGCCAGGGCAAACGAGATTTACTGGTAAGAATTCCAGTAGCTTCTCAAGGTGTAATGGGCTTCACTCCGACACGACTTATACAGCTTATAGGGGACTGACGCTTGCCGCCCCCTAGGCCAGATATGCTATAGTCTTAGATGAACGGACCGGACTGTACGGAGATTATCACATCAGGCTCAGTAGGAGTTCAGACGGATTTCCTCATCGGCCTTCTTATCGACATCTACCTGAGGACCGTTACGTACAGTTAGTGCCGCTTGCGGTCTATGGTTAAACTCACTGCCAGCGTAGTGTCGAGTATTTAGAGTCCCACACGGAGAGTTTCCCTACTTCAGGCGAAATGATATAGAGGTCGTATGGTTTTACGACAGGGTTCGGACACATACGTGTTTTTACGCACGTACGATGTTCGGACAGTTTATACTAGCAGGCTTTGGTTTAAGCCAAATTCTAGTATTGGATTATTGGATTTATACAGTCTCAGTATTTCCGTGTTTTCACGGATGGGAGGGGCATTCTCGTAATTAGCCGAGAAGCTTCTAGAAGATTGATGAGTTGGAGGCTTAGGTGGAATTTGCATTAAATGGATTAATGACTCATGGTGTGATTCATCCAAATGAGTTAATGAAGCATTTATTGCTTAATGACTCATGAGGTGATTCACACAAAGTGAGTTAATGAAGCATGGTTGATATTATCATATGTTATTCATTTAATAATTATCATGCTTCATATATATTCACAAATGAGATATTATTTATATCATTCTCACTTTCACCTTCTCTCTCCTCAAGCTCTCTCTCTTCAAAGAACTAACCCTAACCTCTTATGTCTTGAGATCCAAGAGTTAGCAAGACTAATAGATCCCTAATCCTCTTCTATATTCTCTAGATACCTTGATTAGCACTCATAGCAACCTAGTTACCTCAAGTGAGAGGTTAAAGCTTGGAGAAGTAGCTCTCGGATGGATCTTCTATCACAACGAGGAGGCCGACGAGGAGGTGGTCAACGAGAACAAGAAGGACTTGATTTCATTAGGTATAATCATCTATCATAGTAGCTAATCACTTCTATATACTTGTTAGTTAGGGTTTGGTAAAGATCCGTAAAGTTAGTCGATGTTAGTTTAAACAAAATGATTGTTTTACCTATTCCGCCTCCCCGCATCTTGTGGGGTGTCTAACGTCGACTTACATTACCTATATCAGTTGATGATTGGGTAAGGAGTATTAAACAGCGGTGTAATTCTTCTTAACCATAGTACAGTTTTCAACCTACGACGCACAGGGTTTGAGTTATTTAACTCAGGGGACTTATACAAAGTATTGTATATTGTCCAGTGTCCATTAGGACAAAGGGGTTAGTACTTATACTATATTCTGTTTACTTGTGACTTCTCCAGTTTTAGACAAGTATTTCGTAGAAATACAAGGTCCAAGTTTTGAGAAGTTATAGGTATAAGAATAAAGTAAAGAACTATGTGTTTCAAATATCAGGATTCTTCAAGGTGGTCGAAGATGTAGATACTTGTGTTTGGTAGTCAGTTGATAGTAATGGTTTTGAGAACTTGCTTCTCTTTTACATTACTCATATTTGGATGCACTCCTAGTTGAGTAACGACCTCCTTCCATTTAGTTAACATGCACTGGAGACAGCTGCATGATTTGAATCTGGTTCCAATTAAATCAGTGTCATTTTTTCTATATTATATATAGAATGGTTCATATCTTAACGGTGTTAAGGTATATGGAGTTGTCCGGTTTATGCTTAAAACCAGACTCTGGATAACTCAAGGCACGTTTCTGTAATGGCAGTTTGTGGGTTATCCCGGGCTATGACAAGGGTTAACTTTGTACCATCTAGAAGATCAATAGTGATATTGATCTTGGCTCGCCACAGTATTAGAAAAATGAATTTTTTCAGAAAACAGTAGTGGGAGTATGGTAGAACTGGAAGTGATTCCAGAACCACAAGTGATTACTGAAAATTTAATAGAACCTAAAGATTCAATCGGATTTGACATTCCATTAGCCACTCCGCAGATATGCTGGGTAACCTCAGGCACCTGAGAGGTACTTCGGTATCCTCAAAGACGATGACAGGGAGGCTCTTGTTTACCCAGACTTGTCATTACTGTTGTTCTAGACTATGAGACCCGGCAAGAGGATGAATATAGCGTCGTTCTAAACTAGTTTTAGAAGTGCACGTGTATATGACTCTGTCAGAGGGTTTTTGTAGTCAGTGGGACCAGCGGAAGCATAGTAGACAAGAAACTTGTGTCTATTTGTAGACTAAAGCAAGTAAAGTGGAGATAAATCATCTATTTTTAATATAACAGTTATAGGTTTTGACTTTATCAGAATAGGAGATGGATCTGTTAAGAAGGTAGTAGGTTGTGATGTCCTGCTATTTGGATGACATGCACTTTGTAGGAAGTGAAATTTCTACACTACGATCGGTTATACTGTGGTTGTCACACAGTGGTTTCTCTACATAGGATATGGATATTATATAAGGCATTCTGGTTACTAGATCTATGATTTTAGATCTAGATTTGGGTAGTTTCCAAATCTGGGTACTTAGACAGTATTCTAAAGGTGTTTTAGAATAGACGACTCCTGGCATGGTGGTGTACCTGCAGGTGATGGAGTCACCCTCTCTAAAGGTGTCTTACAGACTAAAGGGAAGAAGGAGGTGCATGATTAGCATATCACTTGCTTAGGCAATTGAGTCAATCATGAGCTGTCAAGTACCACACCAGATGTTGTTTTTGCACTAGCTGCAATAAGTTTATATATTAATCCAATCCTGGAGAAACGTTCGGAAGTAGTTTATGAATATAAGTAGATGTTCTAGGGATATGGTAACGGCAGCCTCCTTCGGGAGACGGTTATCATTCCAGGCTTCCAAGGTGACCTGAATGACAGAGTGACTGTCAGAGTTATAGTTTTCCCTCTTTTGAGGGACAATAGTTTGGACAGGTGGTCCAAGCGGATACTGAGGGAGGCATGGTGCAGGATACTGATTAAATTCAGTTGACGATGCAGTCTAAGAAGTTTACTGGATTTAGAGTTCATTTATGAACTGGGTGCCATCAGATATCCAGACATATTCTAAGACAGGTATTGCTCATTTCAGGAGATGGTTTTCTCCGCGAACTTAAGATAAAGAGAGACATAGAAAGAAACATTGGAGCAGATCCACTCACTACAGGGTTGTCTAGTATGGTAGCAAGGTTTCGGGAGACATCATCCATGCCATATTTAAATTTTTGCCGTTCTAGCTGACCCTAACCCTAGAATCGAAACTAGAAAATCCGACGAAACGATATGTAAACACTTTACAACTAAGTGAATGTAGAATATAACCTTTGCAGACCGGTCCTTCACTTCAAATGCTCCATGTTGTAGTCCCTTCATTGTGAATGGTGAACTACCGGACTCTAGAGAGGGTTCACTTGAGGAAACGAACAAGCTTGCTCAATGCCTTCGAAGCCGAAGATGATCTACGTCGAGGAGTCTCGAGCCCATGCTATCTCTTCACTAATGTGTGAAATTAGTGAAGCAAACACCCTAAACTAAATGGATAATAGTAGAGGATGATGAAGTAGGATGTGTGCTCACTTTATGTCACGACCCAAAATTTAGCTCGTGACTGGCACTTAAATCACGCAACGTCTAAAGGCGTAACGGAATTTAAGTAAGCCGAAGCCCAGAAATCTAAACCCTTTTAAGAAAATAAAAGAGATGAAGTTTTGAAATAAATGGATAAGGAAATCATGTTTTCTTAATGCATAGAAAAGGGACATGAAAATGCAAGTGAAAATTTCTAGTTTGAAAACATATTTCGTCTTTTAAAAATTTGGGCAGCACCTCCTTTGTATTTTTGATCCAAAGCCACAAATACAAAATGATAAAAAAGGCATCCCCAAGCGGGAGCTAGCACTTCGCCAAACGGCGGATCACAACCACGCAATACAGTATATATAAGTATACGACGCCCAACGGTGAAGATCAACACCAAATGTAAAGAATAAAGCGAGATATCAACCCAAAAAGCGAACATAAAACCCATCGCTCAAGTCTCGCAACTACAAGTCTCACTAAGTCTCATTACTTATACAATTACTAGTTTTCACTGATGGAGTTGACTAGATACAATATGAAATATAAATACAAAAGTGGGTACGATACAAATGTCCCACCTACCAAAGCAATCACCCGAAAGCAACGGTATGCCAGCGATGCCGCTAATGATCCATGCGGTCAACCTGCAAGAACTTTGGCACAATGGGGGTGAGTTGCCAACTCGTGAGTAGAAAAACATGAACAAGAAGAAATCGAATAAACAACGACTCCTAGGTCAACTATATCATAAAGGTGATACTATGATACCTAGGGTGACCGTATCTATATATGTACCAACAATGTAATCAACACCTATATGTATGCGGATATCATCTGGCCATGTGATCAATGTCTGTATGCATGTGGGTCTCGTCCAACCATATCATCAGTGTATGTATGCAAGTGGATCCCGTCCACGTGTCAACCAATGACACAACAACATCATGCATGTAAATATCATAAAAAAAGATGCATGAAAGTATGAGGATATAAATCAACGTGTGTCCCTCCCGACACATCAAAATCATGGAACCTGAGTGCCCAGCATCGACACTCGAAACATCATGAAACCCGTGTCCAGCATCGACACATAAATCCTCATATCTCAGGCTCCGTCAGTCCGGATTGGCCCTCGGGCTCCGTCCGCGGGATCGGCCTGTGGGCTCCGGCAGAAGGGTCGGCCCAATATCCATCTCTCAACCCGGTCGGTATCCTCCGAATAACCGCCAGGCCCAACCAATCACCGGTAGGTAGTAGTACCTCTGCCAGGCTCATCATCATCCCCACGATCTTCTTGCCCCAGGGTACCGTACCGGATCCACCATGAACCCGCAAACGGATCATCCAACTCTTCGAATCTGGTTTCACATATTACACGTCTCAAAACCGAGAAAATGCATGGTGGACGCACTGAAATATCATATTAAGAGAAACCGGGTTTTTAAAACAATACATACTTTCTTTTAAAATGACCGCGGTTCTCAATCCAGAAATCTCATGAAAACAACATATCTCAATGCGTATAAGCGTAAAGCATGATGTATGCGACATATAACAGAAATGTAAGCATATCCGTATATCATGCAACATGGAACAGTAATATGCACATATCGAGGGAAATCCGCTCTTTTAAATGAATCCAGTTTTAAAATATATTCCGCGGTTCCCAAATTCTCCAAGGTCCAATGCAACATCGTATAAAGGTGCATATGCAACTATAGCAAGTAAGTCATGCAAGGAGTCATATCATGATGCAGCAAATCCTACTGTGTAGTGACATGGAAATTATCAATGATGAAATGTGTGAGCCGGCAAATCTGTGTACGTGTAACATACGCATCATCGATAATAGTGTAAGTGTACTAGCACAGGTATATGCAATGCAATGAGAATAACATGAATGCAGCATAAGGTAAATCATATGCAAATGCTGACAGGTATACGTATCTAACATGACCGAGTCGGTGAATCTAACCATCGGCATCTAGCCTCACGACATCATGCACGGTATAATCCATCGTACGGCATCCTCTAGTCAAGGGTATGGATCAATCATCAAGTCAAACTCATCACGTACGGAAAATCATCATACAGCGGCATTAAACCAATAGGGATCCTATCAACCTATATGGCAATGAGGGTACGGCCTAATGTCACGTACGGCCTATCATTCATGATTGACAACATGTATACACATATATATCCATATACCTATGTCCCAAGTCTCATCCATAACAATCTCATATCAGGGGACCGGTAAGGTATCAATCCTCTCAATCAACTCGCGTCCGTATACTAACATATCATCATATCACATGCCAAATCGTATTCTCTTTTCATCGCATCTGCATCTCACATAAGGTTAATTTACAATTACATTCTACCTTTACTGTAAGCATACGTATCTAATTTAACATACACACCCGAACCATACAATCAGTTTTTAAAAGATGTGAATCGTAGTTTTGAAAGCAGGGGCTACGGTGTTTTTAAGGAAAAGATATCATTTGAAAATTCGTAACGTCCCTCAAGGTATCTGTTTAAAATATGCATACGATTCTTCAGTTTGGATATAAGTATGGTTCGGATGACACATTTACGTCGGCTATCTAGTCTTATAGTACCCTAAACGGCAATATCATCAAACATTATCCTCAAATCCCGTCATCACATATTAGTCATATCATATCACTTCTAACTATCCTTTAGTTTCTAATATGGTTTTTCTAACTATCTTTTAACTTTATCTATAGTTTTCAATTAAATGTTCCATTAACCATACTCTATATATAATCGGTTTCGATCAAAATTTGCAGGGGTGCTATACGCCATCCACTGACTTCCCCCATAAATATAGATCTACTCACCAGCTCCTTACTTGCCGAAGTCGATGACACCACTCTCCGTTGCTTCGGAATCCACGCGAAGGTACCTACAATAATACACAATCGCAATCTCTATTAAAATCGAATCCGGAAAACCAATACGGCACACGGTGCGCTCATAGGTTATAACATATAGCCTACGCGTGCAAAAACAATCAAATAACCCTTGTTGTTGACGTACAAACGCCCAACAATCAATTACAATATCAATAACCAAAACCAAGCATTCAAAATAAGGAAAATACGAAAACAACAATATAGGAAAACCACTCCCAGATTTCACCCTAGGCCAAACTAGAACATTTTGCACATTGGGTTGCTCTAGATATCTAATAAAGAAGCCATGGACCAAAAATCACACGAATTTGCCCCGACATGGCCGAAATTTGCGTCCAATACACTTAAATCCGCTGCCATTTAAAGGGGGTAGGGGCTCAAGTTTCAGGGGGTGGTTCATGGTTGCCTGTATGTCTCATGGTCATGGGAACTTATTTTATATAGGCATCGGATCCCAGATTCCTATATACCATCATTGATTCTACAAAAACCCGATATCGACGAATCTAAAGTTCATATTTTGGGGTTTTGGTCACTGGTCCGGGTCAAGAATTGGTCTCTAGGGTCTTGTAACAGCCACTAGGTATCACTCAATCCACACAACACTCAAACCCCTCTCTAGCAATTTCCAAGTTCACAAATCCATATCTTAACCTCATTTCTAAACTAACTAGAATGCTAGGAAAACATAACTAACTAAGTGAAGGGAAATATACCTCATGAATGCCACCAAGCAAAACCCTAGAAGTCCAAAGTTCTCAAAATCCAACATTGATGGGTCCAAAGTGTACAGGGTGAAGAGGGGATCAAATTTTGTGAAGGGGGTTTAGGGTTTTGAGAAGTATTTTGAGATGGGTCATGAGGGTTGATGATGGAGCTTGAAGATGAAGAAGGAGATGAAAAAAATGGGGGGGGGGGAATGAATGGGGTAGCACTCTCCCTCTCTCTTTCTCACTCGCATTCTCTCTCCTAGCATGCTCACCCATCATCATTGTTGAATGGGGCATCACTCTCCCTCTCTCTCTCTCTCTCTCTCTTTCTCACTCTCATTCTCTCTCCTAGCATGCTAACCCCTCATCATTGTATCCCCTCTATCTCTCCAATAGTCCATTTCTTTTCTTTTTCTCCCACTCATTAAAACCAAACACATAACACAAATGAAATGAAACAACATGTAACATGTCATTGTGCATTAACCATGGGAAACTGTAGAAACACGGATTTGGCATAATCGCGATTAGCAGTGCACTAATCGGGTTTTTATCCAAACTGTATAAAATTAAATATAAAAATGACAAATCCAATAAATAAAATTTTAAATGAATAAATCATTTTAATCTCCATTTATTTCACAAATATTGGTATATATTTATACCCTTTTTTCGAAAACCCCAATTTCGCAAATCGGGCAGTTTTCGGGAAATATATTATTTTAAAATTAAATTCTAAAAATAATATTTTATATTTTCTGAAATGTTACAGTCTCCCCCCTTAAATAAATTCGGTCTCCGAATTTAAATTTAAACCCACAAAATCTAAAACATTTCAATAATCAGCTCAAATCAACGGGGCTCCGAAATCACGGAAGATATAGAAATACCACAGCGCATCGCCTGCACATGAAAACGAGTACGAAACTCAAAATCGAACTCCGTCAAGCGTCACGCAAATCATCGGATTTGCATGCATATCATCGGAGTTGCAATGGAGGTACAGATCTCGAAATTCACTACTGAAATTCAATATGCACTAGTGAAATACTATAATACGTATATAGTACGCATCCTTGGAAAAACCTTTAAACTGAATAAAACACATGCAAAATCTTTCTTGAATCGCCGTGTGATGTGTAACTTACGGTACAAGTGACGGACGCTCATTTGTAAAATAATAAATATAGTTTCGTATATATTTTGCTCAAATATACGTCCCGTCGATTTTGAAATATCCCAAAAGGTTTTCCTTTGTAAACGTTTGTATCACTCACGGACACATAAGAGATAGTGAGACTATAGCCCCTTTTTGAAAACCTCTTGTTAATCCTATAATGCATGCAAAATACTCAGGTACTGCCCTCAGGCCAGTCCTGTTCGGCTACTACATAATATAGTGCTCATCATGAAAACAAGTGCTCAAGAGCAAAATTAGCCTCAAAAGGAGTATCCAACAATCACGTGCGCCTTGTGTGCACGGAAATCAAATTCAATAAAAGTGCCACCATATGCACAAAAGCAAAACTAAGTTCAACGGGTGTGCACGAAAGCATCTGTCCAGTGCAACGGGTGTGCACGACAATAACATCTAGTGCATCTATTTTGCACTAAAATCTCAATCCAGTGCAACTAACCTACACGAATGAAAATCCCAATCGAGTGCATCCGGTGTGCACAAAATCACGTCTCATATCATGCGCCCAACATGCGTGAAAATCCAAATCAAGTGCATCCGTCATGCACAAATAAAATCCAAATCAAGTGCATCTGACATGCACAAATAAAATCCAAATCAAGTGCATCCAATATGCACGAATGAAATCGCATCCAATATGCAAGGATAAAATCTAAATCAAGGGCATCCAACATGCACGAGTAAAATCTAAGTCAAGTGCATATAACATGCACGAATAAAATCTAAGTCAAGTGCATCCAATATCCACGAATAAAATCGCATCTAATATGCACAGATAAAATCTCACTCAAGTGTTTCCGATGAGCACAAAATCCAATATCAAGCGCCTAATATGCGCAAAAATACAACCCAAGCGCGTCAGTCCATATAAATGCCCAGTGGGGTAAAACGCACGAAAACAAACGTCAAGTGCAACGCGCACAAAAACCTAAATCTGGTAACACAAATGCTCAAAAACATAAATCGGGTGCAACCAAGGTAAGGAGTGCAAATCTAGTGCAACCAAGGCACGAAATACCGATATGGTGCAACCAACGCACAAAATGTAAACCCAGTGCAACAAACGCACGAAATATAAATCTGGTGCGACAAACGCACGAAACGAAAATCTAGTGCAATAAATGCACGAAACGAAAATCTAGTGCAACAAATGCACGAAATATAAATCTGGTGCGACAAACGCATGAAATGAAAATGTAGTGCAACAAATGCATGAAATGAAAATCTAGTGCAACAAATGCATGAAATATAAATGTGGTGCGACAAACGCACGAAACGAAAATCTAGTGCAACAAATGCATGAAACGAAAATCTAGTGCAACAAATGCACGAAATACAAGTCTGGTGCTTCAAGTGCACAAAATACAAATACATTGTATCCAGTGCACGAAATACAAATACGGTGCATCAATTGCACAGCGTAAACACCTAGTGCGACAATTGCACAAAATATAAATCGGGTGCAACAAGAGCACGGAAACGCATTAATAACTCAATGCGTATAAAAACAACACCGAGAGTACCAAGGTGTATAAATCAAAAATGTGTGCAACTATGTGCCCAAAATCCGTATCAATGCACTGCAAGCACATGTAAGTTAAACCGAGTGCAAAATCAAATCGAGCGCATACCACATGCACAAAATCAAATCAACCGTATGAAATCCACGAAATCATAAATACGTGTAGCCAAGGCACAAAACCGATCTCAAGTGCAATAAATATGCATAATTCATAAATCAAAACAACGGTGTATAAAGGATATCTCAAGTGCTATAACTATGCACAACATATAAATACCCAGTAGGTGCAGCCATGGTGCACGGAAACGATATCATGAAACTCAATCATCAAAACTCAAATCCAAGAGATATAAGCATGATACTCAGATCACAAACACAAATAGCAACAGATGACACTGAGGTACACCTCCTATAATGTCGAAAAAATAGCGGTGTGACACAACTGGCAGAGCAAGAACATCCGCTTGTCTTCTGTTCACGGTCTGGCGCCCTCTGTCTCTGGGTCTTCATTTCACTATGGATTACCAATCTTACAATCTGTTGGCTCGTCGGCCCGGTCAGGTGTACTAACGGAAACAATTACGCTCTAGCATTCCTCTGGTCATCTCTCGACCGATTATCATGACTACTCGTAAAGCAGCACGTCACTGGCGTCGGCCTCTGGTCCTCTGAATACAAGTGACACAATTAATCCCGGTGCAAATCTCATCGCAGTAGTGTCCTGGAAGGAACCTGCTCAGGGTCACTTCCAATCTTGCCTATGCTGAACTATACGGAGGCTGGTACTCTTGCATAATCCTTTCTCGTTTTCTGGACATCTGCGTTCTCTGCACAACATTTCCTCGGGAACTGGTCGTATCCCAACGCCTCTGTATACATATCAGATCTTTGATCTCGACGGGGAGTAACAACATCACGCCAGCATCTCGCACGAACCTCTGGTCTCACTCGTCTGTATCATCGTCCACTTCGACGTCACGTCATGCTATCTGCGTACCGCAAATGTTCTCGGCTACTGTCAATCCGGAGTCTCTCATACGGACTAGAAAACACGAACTCGGTATCTTCATCACTCTGTAGAAGATCTCTTGTAAGTACACGGAAGCGCCTCGGCCGTCTAACAGACGCCAATATGCGGAACAAAACTTTTACGACTGGCGCTATCGCGTGCTTTAACCCGGATCTGCCATTAAAGCTAAACTAACAAATTGTAAAGAGGGTAGAGTTGTTATACCGAATGATCCGAGTCCTTCGGTCTTCAACCATCATCCCACGCTATGTTGCAATTGATCCGAACTTGCTCGATCTCCGGTCTCGTCGTCCAGGTGGCACCACGTCGACGGATCTTCAAACGGGCTCCCGCCTCTAAACTGAGGCAAATCGATCGTCAAGTTTGCTAAAAGAGACGACCAAGATGAAGTAGGAAATGAGTAGAATACTTTGTCTCGTTACGTCCAAGGCTATGGACGAACGGTTAATGAAGTTGCCATTTGGAATTGGGTGAATGGAAATTGAACAAGGAAATTTCCATACACTAAACTATCATGATCTTTTTCTCTCAAGCAAAAATGAAAAACCCTATTTCTCTCACAAGAGGGGGCCGGCCATAAATAGGAGAGGGGGGAGTGAGTGTAGGAGCAAGGAGGGTGAGTGTAAGGAAAAATATCAAGGATATTTATCATGATGAAAGAATGAGTGGTATGAACCCATTAAATGAATTAATCCACCACACTTAACACCTCACCTCACAATTAATGCAAATGATGAGTCACTAATCCTAGTCACTATTTCTAGAATCATGACTCACCCAAAAGACGAAAGGATAAATCCGCATTTAACCGAATGTTAAATACGGCTGATAGAAAACTGGAAACTGGAAACTTCCAAAAGTGATCCTGAAACGAATTTCAGGATAACCCCGTAACAGTATAAACATACCCGTATTTGTATTACGACCGAATACAAATGCAACTGAGACAAAAATATTATATCTACACAGTATAATACTGGGATCCGGCTTAAACCAAAGCCTACCAGTATTATCTGCCCGAAAAATGACACGTGCGAAAACGCACGTGCTTTTTCCGAACTCTGCCATAATACCATACGACATCTACAACGTTTCGCCCGAACTTGGGAAAGTGTCTGTGGGGGACTCTAATGACTCATCAGCACACCGGCACTGGGTACAACCACTAGCACGTCAGAGGTACAAGCTGTACGTAACGGTTTGCCTATGTATTGATTGGAAGGGAAGCTGACGAACGAACTCTTCTATAAACCCTACTGAGCCTGACAGTGACAATATCCGTACAGTCCGGAACATTCGTCTATGAGTATCGCATATTAGGCCTAGGGGGCCGGTAAACGTCAGACCCCCAACAGCTGCATAAGTCGTGTCAGAGAGCAGCCCAGAACACCATGAGATACTACCGGTATACCTACCAGTATATCTCGATTACCCTGGCCAGGGATTTCTTGTAATGGCTCTCCTAAACACAGCGCGATCTCACTCCCAATACCGGGAGAGTCGAATCCCCGAAGATCCGCTCACTTGCCTCCAATATGGCTCGGGACTGTACCAAAAATATACCTGTTTGCACGACTCCTTTGATCCGTGGTAGGGTATAAATCAAAGCACAGTGGGAACTCACACGAGACAAATGATGACCACAGGTCGATGAACTAACCTATACATATGTCACCAGGGAACTGCTATCTGACGATATGTATAATACCAACTAGCATATTCCCGGCGAGTCCTGTCCGGTGTACTCATAACCCAATGAGCACCTGTATACATCTTAGGTGATCCAACTGACACCAGTGGCTTGTGAGACCGGCCACCGCCCCTCGTCGGGGTCTCGACTGTATACATTAGTCTACTCTGGAGTATCGATGCCCTGTCTCGAAACTCCTACGACTAGGGACACTTTAAGGATGTGCTTATAGACCCCAGCTCCCACATATATAATCGCCATCATACTGCTGGTAGTCAAGAAAGAATACTATGGGCTTTATCAACATATACATGATAAAAAATACAAACCAGATAGCATACTATCATCTCGAGTAAGACTGTTTTATCGGTATAGGTCCTCCATCAATCATTGCAATCACGTACCTGCGATCCAATAATTGACTTAGAGGGAACTATATCTAACAATCTCCCACTTGCACTTAAGGCCAATTATTGCGATGTCGTGTACTCACAGCTCGTGTGATACCGAGCATCCAACTCCTCTACTAATCAGTTTCACAAAGCTCGTTTGTAAAACTCTTGTGTTCGAGAAATAGTCTAAGTGAGTGGATCCGCTCCGGTGGTTCTTTCTATGTCTCTCTTAATCTCAAATTTGCGGAGAAGGCCATCTCCCGAATCGAGTAATATCTGTCTTAGAATATGTTTGGATATCTGATGGGACCTAGTTCATAAATGAACTACAAATCCAAACTTCTTAGACTGTATCGATTACTGAAACTAATCAGTGTCCAGCACCATGCCTCCCACAGTATCCTCTTGGACCACCTGTCCACAATACTGTCCCTCGTCAGAGGGGAAACTATAACTCTGACAATCACTCTGTCCACCATGTCATCTTTGAAGCCTGGAATGATAACCGTCTCGCTAAGGAGGCCGCCGTCATCAAATTCGTAGAACATGCACTTATGTTCTAAAACTGTTTCCGTATGTTTCTTCAGGATTGGATTAATATAAACTTATCGCATCTAGTGCAAAAACGACATCTGGTGTGGTACTTGACATCTCACGATTGACTCAATTGCCTAAGCAAGTGATCTGTTAATCATGTACGTCCCTCTCCCCTTTAGTCTGTAAGACACCTTTAGAGAGGGTGACTCCATCACCTGCAGGTACACCACCATGCCAGGAGTCATCTATTCTAAAATACTATTAGAATACTGTCAAAGTACCTACATTGGGAAACTACCCAATTCTAGATCTAAAACCATTAGATCTAGTAACCAGAATGTCTTATATTATATCCATATCCTTTATGGAGAAATAAATGTATGACGACCAAAGTACAACAGATCGTAGTATAGGAATTTTACTTCCTACTCTGTGTATGTCATCCAAATACCATGACATCACATCCTACTACCTTCTTAACAGATCCACCTCCTATTCTGATGAAGTCAAACCCATGACTGTTACATAAAAAATTAGATGATCTATCTCCGCTATAATTACTCAAGTCTACAAATAGACATAAGGTACTTGTCCACTACGCTTCCGCTGCTCCCACTGACTACGACATCCCTCTGGCAGAATAATATATACGTGTACTTTTAAAACTAGTTTAGAACGACGCTATTCATATTCTTCCTGCCGGGTATCATAGTCAGGAACAACAGTAGTGTCAAGTCTGGGTAAACAAGAACCTCCCTGTCACTGTCCTTGAGGCTACCGGAGTACCTCCCGGGTGTCTGAGGTTACCCACCATATCTGCGGAGTGGCTAATGGAATGTCAAACCTGATTGAATATATAGGTCCTATTAAACTTTCCGTAATCGTTTGCGGTTCTGGAATCACTTCCAGTTCTACCATACTTCCACTACTATTTTCTGAAAAAATCCATTTTATTAAAACTGTGGCGAGTCAAGAACAATATCACTATTGATCTTCCAGATGGTAAAAAATCAACCCTCGTCAAAGCTAGGGTCAACCTACAAACTGCCATTACAGAAACGTGCCTTGAGTTATCCAGTGTCTGGTTTTAAGAATAAGCTGGACAACTCCCCTTACCTTAACATCGTTAAGATATGAACTATTCTATATCCAGTATAGAAACTTTGGCACTTATTTAATTGGAACCAGATTCAAATCATGCAGCTGTCTCCAGTGCATATCAACTTAATGGAGAGAGGCTAATCAGCATTACTCAACTTAGGAATCCATCCAATTATGAGTAACCTGAAAGAGAAACAAGTTTCTCAAAACCATTACTATCGACTGAATACCACTCATAAGAATCTACATCTTCGATTTCTTTGAAGAATCTTGATACTTGTGACACCTGGTTCTCTACTTTATTCTTATACCCACAACTTCTCAAAACTTAGACATTGTATTTCTACGAAACACTTGTCTAAAAACTAGAGAAGTCACAAGTAAATAGAATATAGTACGAGGACCTACCCTTTTGTCCTGATGGATACTGGACAACATACAATACTCTGTATAAGTCCGCTGAGTTGAATAACTCTTAACTTGTGCATCGTAGGTTGAAAACTGTGCCCAGGCGATTCCCTCAAATATCACCAATTACAACGAATTCCGATATAATGAGGATGATCACTTAATTCCCAATAACTTACTCCCACTCATTATCTGTAAAACTATACAGATGTGAGAATGAAACTTGGTAAATACATACCCTGGAGCAAGGGTTTAATTGGGAAATCAGTTTTTAATTAACAATGCACAGTGTAACTGAAACATTAATATGTTTCGTAGGGGTATCCTGGTATTCCTAGTAATGCCTCTTCTATAATCCAAATCATGACTTTAACCGTATATTTCCCTGCCATCTTTCCAATTTCCTTTATTTGTCTTTAGTCGTTACCTTCTGTACACCATCATTAGGCTAAATGGTTTTCTTCCTTCCCTACCATTCGGCACCAGCCTATGGTTTGGAAGAAGACTATCCAGTAAGCATAATATGTGTACTCTCCTAATCGTAGGAGTACTCGCAACTTGTGAGAAGGTGATGATAAAAGACAACTAAATAATCCTTATTCCTATTTCTCCTGAACCAGAATCCATCCTCGAAAAAATATCCTTCGAGTTCGTATATAACCATACGATGGATTTATCCAATGGAATTGGATGTTCGTAGCGATACGGGTTGTTCTGGAGAAATTAAAGGAGAAGTAGGAGTGGCGATGAAATACATGGTTTGGTCGTGAATGTTAATAGTCGCAATTTACTTTGCCCTCTTTCTAATCCCTTTAGTTTGTCTTTACATATTACCTTCTACACACCTTACTTAGGCTAATTGGTTTTGTTCATTCCCTACCTTTCGGCACCTGCCTATGGTTTGGAATAAGACTATCCAATAAGCATAATAGGTGTACTCTCCTAAACCAAGGAGCCCTCGCAACCTGAGAGAAGGTGATAATAAAAGACGACTGAATAAACCAATTCTATTTCTCCTGAACTTGGATCCATCCTCGAAGAAATCCCTCCGAGTTCGTATATAACCATACGATGGATCTATCTAATGGAAGTGGATGTCCGTAGTAATACGGGGTGTTCTGAGAAATACAAAGGGTAAAAGAAGGAGCGGTAATGACTTATGCAACTATAGACAATCCAAAAGCCAGTATTTTAAGAAGGTTCGGTCAACTTGGTCACTGAGTCATAGTCTAGGGTCGGTCAAAAGTCGCTGCCAAAGAGAGAGAGAGAAAAGAAACACTCTGCGTGCACTCTAACCTAGATCAGATGGTTATCACTTTATCCAATTAGGAAACCTCCCACTGTAATCTCAAATTCTCCTCCAAACCAGAAAGAAGAATCAATCGGGATCACCTGAAGAGTAAACCAACTCATCAGTGGGAATCGGGATCCAACTATCATCATATGATAACTTGATGGAAGCCACTCAAGTTAACACACTCCAGAAGGTATGCGCAAGTCTGGCAAGTTTCTTGTATGTTTGAAACTCCTGATATAATTTTTATCCCATGCACTTATGACCTTGACGTAGGCGAACAAATCATAAGCCACATGTCAAGTTCTACCCATCGTTGTCCTGATTAATTTAGGTCATCGTACATGCCCTTGACGTAGGCCAACAAGGCTGTACGTCTGTCCTAAACTAATGCATCTATCTATGCAACAAATGAATACCCAGCAGCTACCAAACACTATGCCTTGACGTAGACCAACAAACATAGCTTGAATACTACTGACCATCCATAAGAAACGACGGAGGTATAGGGCTGGTTTTTGGCGAAAAACCTTTAACGTAATGAACTTGATCTCGTTGAAGGAACCTGATAGCTTTATAAAAAATATATAGTAGCGAAAACCTTTTACTAAAGAAGTCACTCCCGATGAAGGGATCTCGGCTCTTTCCTCGTGGAATGAGGTGCAAGATATTCCAACTGAATACCGCTATGCAAAACAAAAGGAAACGTCTTTGTAATAATTTCTTTTTGAATTTGTTCTAACAACATCAAATAAAGGTTTGTTTTATCTTGCATTATTAAGAATCAACGCAGTCCCATCAATCAATCACACCAGAAAAGAACGAAAATATAATGTACGTATATGCCATCCGCATTCTCCACTGGGTCCCGTCATCACCTGTTAGGTTACTTAACTAACGACAGAGCGGGGGCTGGACTAGCGCGGGTGTAAAACATATACAACATCTAATAGTATATATACTAATATACAATAATCGCTCCAGGTATGAAAAATGCAACATTACAGAAAAGTAATAAGCATCACAGAACAATACAGATAATCTGGGATCCCCGGGTTTCACAGAGCCGCTGCTGAAACCCGACGTTCCCCTGGTCGCGTGGATAGCCTGTACAATGAAACCTAGACTCCTACGGGTGCGGCAAGTTACCCGCCAATACCTGAAGCGAGGTGGTCCCCACAGCATAGTGAATGGAACACCCGGCACTTCACGGAATCCGGTAAATTGAGCACCCCTCCTTGGGTCAACCTGTACCCCCTATGAGTGCGGCGAATAGTCTGCCAATTCTTGAGTGAGGCCCCTTTGCCTCTCAAAGCCATGAGATACGGACCCGTTGCCCTCCAGAACCCGGCTACCAGTGCCCTCCTTCGCGGGATAAACCTAGTACAGAAATAAAAAATATATACAACGGGTACATCGACCTCGACCCGGTCGTGCCCCAAAAGAATATTATACAACAGGCAGTGACGACAGTCCATAAGTCGGACGCTCGCCCCGCAATATCAAATGTACAAATAAACCCAAACTGCACTATCATTGCACCCTGCTATCCACCACGACAAATCCGCAACATCACAGCACAACACAGAACATCAACGCGAATGTCACGTTCGCAAACCTGTCTAAAAGAACTATAGCAATCAGACGCGGTTTACCGATCAAATGACATTCCCGGTCGGAGATATAATGTAAATACTGTAAACTAACAAGTTTAAAAATTCGATCGACTAAATTTCCCGAAGTGGGCCCCACAAATATCTGCTGTACAGTAACCAATACTGGGCCCAAAAGAACAATACTGGAAGCCACAATTCCCTGTATATAAGCTCATGTACATATTTGGAGCTCTATTCCCACTAAACCGCCGTGGATGCGCGGTCAAACCCTAGGTTTGACCGCGGATCCGTGGTGGTTTAATGGGATCATGTGTCCAAATTTGTACGGGCTGCTTAAAAACGCCTGCTTGTTTTTCTGTGATATGCAAAAATAATTTTAGAACAGTTTGAAAATCAACAGAAACTGTGGGTACAGAAAAATGCATTTTCGGAAATTCCGTTCGATTGATCTTTTAAACGCGTTAGCACAAGTTAGTATAGCTTAATGGTGAGGCTCTGATACCACTGTAAGTACACGGCAGCGCCCCGGCCGTCTAACAGACGCCAATATGCGGAACAAAACTTTTACAACTGGCGCTATCGCGTGCTTTAACTCGGATCTGCCATTAAAGCTAAACCAACAAATTGTAAAGAGGGTAGAGTTGTTATACCGAATGATCCGAGTCTTTCTGTCTTCAACCATCATCCCACGCTATGTTGCAACTGATCCGAACTTGCTCGATCTCCGGTCTCGTCGTCCAGATGGAACCACGTCGACGGATCTTTAAACGGGCTCCCGCCTCTGAACCGAGGCAACTCGATCATCAAGTTTGCTAAAAGAGACGACCAAGATGAAGTAGAGAATGAGTAGAATACTTTGGCTCATTTCGTCCAAGGCTATGGACGAACGGTTAATGAAGTTTCCATTTGGAATCGGGTGAATGGAAATTGAACTAAGAAATTTCCATACACTAAACTATCATGATCTTTTTCTCTCAAGCAAAAATGAAAAACCCTATTTCTCTCACAAGAGGGGGCCGGCCATAAATAGGAGAGGGGGGAGGTGAGTGTAGGAGCAAGGAGGGTGAGTGTAAGGAAAAATATCAAGGATATTTATCATGAAGAAAGAATGAGTGGTATGAACACATTAAATGAATTAATCCACCTCACTTAACACCTCACCTCATAATTAATGCAAATGATGAGTCACTAATCCTAGTCACCATTTCTAGAATCTTCTAGAATCATGACTCACCCAAAAGACGAAAGGATAAATCCGCATTTAACCGAATGTCAAATACGGCTGATAGAAAACTGGAAACTGGCAACTTCCAAAAGTGATCCTGAAACGAATTTCAGGATAACCCCGTAACAGCATAAACATACCCGCATTTGTTTTACGACCGAATACAAATGCAACTGAGACAAAAATATTATATCTACACAGTATAATACTAGGATCCGGCTTAAACCAAAGCCTACCAGTATTATTTGCCCGAAAAATGACACGTGCGAAAACGCACGTGCTTTTTCCGAACTCTGCCATAATACCATACGGCGTCTACAACGTTTCGCCCGAACTTGGGAAAGTGTCTATGGGGGACTCTAATGACTCATCAATACACTGGCACTGGATACAACCACTAGCACGTCAGAGGTACAAGCTGTACGTAACGGTTTGCCTATGTATTGATTGGAAGGGAAGCTGACGAGCGAACTCATCTATAAACCCTACTGAGCCTGACAGTGACAATATCCATACAGTCCGGAACATTCGTCTATGAGTATCGCATATTAGGCCTAGGGGGCCGGTAAACGTCAGACCCCCAATAGCTGCATAAGTCGTGTCAGAGAGCAGCCCAGAACACCCTGAGATACTACTGGTATACCTACCAGTATATCTCGATTACCCTGGACAGGGATTTCGTGTAATGGCTTTCCTAAACACAGCGCGATCTCACCCCCAATACCGGGAGAGACGAATCCCTGAAGATCCGCTCACTTGCCTCCAATGTGGCTCGGGACTGTACCCAAAATATACCTGTTTGCACGACACTTTTGACCCGTGGTAGGGTATAAATCAAAGCACAGTGGGAACTCACACGAGACAAATGACGACCTCAGGTCGATGAACTAACCTGTACATATGTCACCAGGGAACTGCTATCTGACGATAAGTATAATACCAACTAGCATGTTCCCGGCGAGTCTTGTTCGGTGTACTCATAACCCAATGAGCACCTGTATACATCTTAGGTGATCCAACTGACACCAGTGGCTTGTGAGACCGGCCACCGCCCCTCGTCGGGGTCTCGACTGTATACACTAGTCTACTCTGGAGTATCGATGCCCTGTCTCGAAACTCCTACGACTAGGGACACTTTAAGGATGTGCTTATAGACCCCAGCTCCTACATATATAATCGCCATCATACAGCTGGTAGTCAAGCAAGAATCCTATGGGCTTTATCAACATAAACATGATGATAAATTCAAACCAGATAGCATACTATCATCTCGAGTAAGACTGTTTTATCGGTATAGGTCCTCCCTCAACCATTGCAATCACGTACCTGCGATCCAATAATTTACTTAGAGGGCATTATATCCAACATCTCTAACCTAACACATCCTCGGGAACTCGTCCCTACCATCGGAGGAATACTCAACACTCGTCCCCTCTCAATCAACTCACAACGCATCTGGGTGTAGTCCTCTATCCGAAACTGGTCAGCTTGCTGATCTCTTTTCACATGATATTCGGATAACATCAAACTTTTCGATCGATTCATCAAAGTCCCAAAATTCCCTGAAAGATCAACACCCGAGCACAGTTTAATAATATCTACTGTAGGACTACGGTAGTTCCCCGGCCGTCTATCCGAGGCCAAAGTGCGGAAACAAAAATTTTTCTTGAGTTTGAACCGGCACTACCGCATCCTAAAAACCCGGATCGAACCATTAACCTAATGCTAGCTAACAAGAGACGGGATAGAATGCTATATCGAGCGATCCGTGTCCTTCGGTCTTCGGCCTCCACTCCGATCTCCTCGCGGAATCTCCGGTCTTCACCTCCTCGTCGGAAAGAGCACCACACTGCCGGGTTCTTTTACGGGCTCCCACCTCTGGACCGAGGCAACTCGGTCACGAAGTTGGCGAGCCGACGTGTCCAAGAATTGCTGCAGAATAGTGTAGAATGGTTTGCCTCTATGGGGTGATTGAAGTTGCCATTTTAGATGGAGGAGAGAATGAACTTTGGAGATGAGCAATGTAATTTTTTAGCAAGCCAAATGAAATCAACACCAAAAATGAAATTTCCTCTCACCCTCACCTTCGGAAAAATCCGGCCGTGAAGGAACAAAGGAAAACTGGCCGAAACGGAAAGCAAACTGGCAACTTCAAAATAACTGATCCCGTAATAAATTACTGGAAAATCCCGCGACCGTATATACATACCCGCATTTGTATTCCGACCGAATACAAATGCAAAGAGACAAAAACTACATTGTACAATACTAGGATCCGGCTTAAACCAAAGCCCACTAGTATTACCCGTCCGATCATGATCCGTGCAATACCGCACGTATAAGATCGAACCCTGCCATATCTCCATACGGCCTCTACAGCGTTTCGCCCGAAACTTGAGAAACTGTCTGTGGGGGACTCTAAAGACTCGTCAATACTTTGGTTGTGGATTTAACCTCTAGCATGTCAGAGGTATTAGTCATTCGTAACGGGCTACCAGGTATTGACCAAAAAGGGACGTCGATGAGCGAACTCATCCTGACACCCTACTGAGCCTGTCAGTGACAATATCCGTACAGTCCGGTCCGTTCGTCTATGAGCATCGCATGGCGGGCCTAGGGGGTTGGTAAAAGTCAGACCCCCAAAAGCGGTACAAGTCGTGTCAGACTGTAGCCCAGAACACCCTGAGATACTACTGGAATACCTACCAGTAAATCTCCTGCCTCGGCCGAGGGCTTTGTGTAATAGCTCTCCTAGACACAGAGCGACCTCACCCCCAATACCGGGAGAGACGAACCCCTGAAGATCCGCTCACTGCCTCCATATGGCTCGGGACTGTACCCAACTAAAACCTGTTTGCACGACTCCTTTGAGCCGTGGTAGGGTAGTAATCAAAGTACAGTGGGAACTCACACGAGACAAATGACGATCTCAGGTCGATGAACTAACCTGTACACAATTCACCAGGGAACTGCTATCTGATGTCAGGTATAAGACCAACTAGCATGTTCCCGGCGAGTCCGGTCCGGTGTACTCATAACCCAATGAGCACCTGTATACATCTTAGGTGAACCAACGGACACCAATGGCTTGTGAGACCGGCCACCGCCCCTCGTCGGGCTGTCGACTGTATACACTATTCTACTCTGGAGTATCGATACCCTGTCTCGAAACTCCCACGACTAGGGACCATTTAAGGATG
Source organism: Agapanthus africanus (assembly GCA_030015575.1). NCBI lineage: Eukaryota > Viridiplantae > Streptophyta > Magnoliopsida > Asparagales > Amaryllidaceae > Agapanthus > Agapanthus africanus. The sequence goes on from CM057339.1 coordinate 710,303,498, forward strand.
CGCTTATAGACCCCAGCTCCCACGTATATGATCGCCATTATACTGCTGGCCATCAAGCAAGAATCCTAAGGGCTCTATTAAAATGCAATAGTGACCTGTAAGGTCACCTGAAATAGTACACGATGATAAAGATAAACCAGATAGCATACTATCATCTTGAGTAAGACTGTTCTAATGGTATAGGTCCTCCATCAATCATTGCAATCACGGGCGTGTGATCCAATAATTGACTCTGAGGGCACTATATCCAACAATCTCCCACTTGCACTCAAGGCTAATTATTGCGATGTCGTATACTCACAGCCCGTGTGATACCGAACACCCAACTCCTCTACTAATCAGTCTCACAAAACCCGTTTGCGAAACTAATGCGTTCGAGGAATAGCCTCAGTGAGTGGATCCGCTCTAATGTTTCTTTCTATGTCTCTCTTTATCTCAAGTTCGCGGAGAAAGCCATCTCCCGAAATGAGCAATACCTGTCTTAGAATGTGTCTGGATATCTGATGGGACCTAGTTCATAAATGAAATCTAAATCCAAACTTCTTAGAATGTATCGTCAACTGAACCTAATCAGTATCCTGCGCCATGCCTCCCTCAGTATCCGCTTGGACCACCTGTCCAAAATACTGCCCCTCGTCAGAGGGGAAAACTATAACTCTGACAGCCACTCTGTCATCCAGGTCACCTTGGAAGCCTGGAGTGATAACTGTTTCCCGAAGAAGGATGCCGTTATCATATCCCTACAACATACACTTATGTTCTAAAACTGCTTCCGGTCGTTTCTCCAGGACTGGATTAATATCCTATGTGGAGAAACCACTGTGTGACAACCAAAGTATAACCGACCGTAGTATAGGAATTTCACTTCCTACTCTGTGTATGTCATCCAAATACCAGGACATCACACCCTACTACCTTCTTAACAGATCCATCCCCTATTCTGATGAAGTCAAACCTATGACTGTCATATCAGAAATAGATGATCTATCTCCGCTATATCTGCTTTAGTCTCTAAATAGACACAAGCCACTTGTCCACTATACTTCCGCTGCTCCCACTGACTACGACAACCCTCTGGCAGAGTCATATACACGTGCACTTCTAAAGCCAGTTCAGAACGACGCTATACTCATCCTCCTGCCAGGTCTCACAGTCTGGAACAACAGCAATGGCAAGTCTGGGTAAACAAGAACCTCCCCGTCACCGTCCTTGAGGCTACCGAAATACCTCTCGAGCGCCTGAGGTTACCCACCATATCTGCGGAGTGGCTAATGGAATGTCAAATCAGATTGAATCTTTAGGTTCTTATCAAATTTTCAGTAATCGTTTGCGGTTCTGGAATCATTTCCAGTTCTACCATACTCCCACTACTGTTTTCTGAAAAAATCCATTTTTATTAAAACTGTGGCGAGTCTAGAACAATATCACTATTGATCTTCCAGATGGTAAAAAGTCAACCCTCGTCATAGCCCGGGTCAACCCACAAACAACCATTACGGAAACGTGCCTTGAGTTATCCGGAGTCTGGTTTTAAGCATAAGCCGGAAAACTCCCCGTACCTTAACAATGTCAAGATATGAACTATTCTATATCCAATACTGAAACAGAGGTACTAATTTAATTGAACCAGATTCAAATCATGCAGTTGTCTCCAGTGCATGTCAACTAAATGGCGAGAGGCCAATCAGCATTACTCAACTTAGGAGTGCTTCCAATTATGAGTAACCTGAAAGAGAAGCAAGTTCTTTCAATCATTACTATCAACTGAACACCATACACAAGTATCTATATCTTCGATCACCTTGAAGAATCCTGATACTTGCAACACCTGGTTCTCTACTCTATTCTTATACCTATAACTTCTCAAAACTTGGACCTTGTGTTTCTACGAAACACATGTCTAAGACCCAGAGAAGTCACAAGTAAACAGAATCTAGTACGAGTACCAACCCCTCTGTCCTAATGGACACTGGACAACATACAATACTCTGTATAAGTCCCCTGAGACTAATAACTCAATCCCTGTGTGTCGTAGGTTGAAAACTATACTTATGGTTAAGAAGAATTACACCGCTGTTTAATGCTCCTTACCTAACCATCCACTGATATAGGTAAATGTCACGGACATAATTTCAAGAAGGTATATCTCACTCTATAAAAATAGATATACAGATATCAATTTGAAATTGGTGCATAACAACGGATATTCAAAACCAAATATTTGCCGTCCGGCAAACAACCCAGGCGATTTCCTTAAATATCACCAATTACAACGAATTCCGATATAATGAGGATGATCACCCAATTCCCAATAACTTACTCCCACTCATCATCTGTAAAATCATACAGATGTAAGAATCATACCTGGTAAATACATATCCTGGAGCAAGTGTCTAATTGGGAAATCAGTTTTCTTTTAACAGTACACAGTGAAACTGAAACATTGAAATGTTTCGAGGGGTATCCGGGTATTCCTAGTAATGCCTCTTCCATTATCCAGATTCATAACTGTAACCGTATATTTCTTTACCATCTCTCCAAATCCCTTCATATGTCTTTAGTCATTACCTTCTGTACACCACTTTAGGCTAAATGGTTTTCTTCCTTCCCTACCGTTCGGCACCAGCCTATGGTTTGGAAGAAGACTATACAATAAGCATAATGGGTGTACTGTCCTAATCCTAGGAGCACTCGCAATACGAGAGAAGGTAAAGATAAAAGACACCTGAATAAACCTTATTTCTATTTCTCCTGAACCAGAATCCATCCCCGAACTGGAACATGTTCCTTTCGAGTTCGTATATAACCATACGATGGAGTATCCAAATAACTGTGGATCTTTGTAGTGATACGGAGTGTCCTGGAGAAATACAAAGGTGAAGTGGGAGTGGTAATGAAATACTTGGTTTGGTCGTGAATAGCAGTCGCAATTTACTTTGCCTTCCTTCTAATCCCTTTATTTGTCTTAACTTAATACCTTCTGCACACCATCGTTAAGCTAATTGGTTTTCTTCATTCCCTGCTGGTCGGCACCTGCCTATGGTTGGAAGAAGACTATCCAATTTGCGTAATAGGTGTACTGTCCCCTAATCCAAGGAGCACTCGCAACCTGAGAGAAGGTAAAAGGAAAAGACAACTGAATAGTCATATTCGTTTTCTCCAGAACCTGAAACCATCCTCGAATAAATTCCTTCGAGTTCGTATATAACCATACGATGGTTTTATCCAATGGAATTGGACGTTCGTAGTAATACGGGGTGTTCTGGAGAAAAGGGTAAAAGTAGGAGTGGCAATGAGGTTTGCAACTCTGACAATCCAAAAGCCTGTGTTAAAGAAGGTTCGGTAAATCTTGGTCACTGAGTCATAGTATAGTCATAGTATAGAGTCGGGCCATGGTCGCTGCCAAAGAGAGAGAGAAAAGAAACACTCAGCATGCACTCTAACCTAGATCAGAATGGTTATCACTTTATCTAATCAGGAAACCTCCCACTGTAACCTCAAATTCTCCTCCAAACCTGAAAGAAGAATTAGTCGGGATCACCCGAGGAGTAAACGAACTCATCAGTGGGAATCGGGATCCAACTATCATCGCATGATAACATGACGGAATCCACTCACGTCACCTCAATCCAGAAGGTATGCGCATGCCTGGCAAGTTTCAGTTTCTTTAGAAACTCCCGATGTGTGTTTTTACCCCTAGGACCCAAGTGACCTTGACTGAGCCAACATATCAAAGGATCCTAGTCAAGTTCAACCCGTCATTATCTTGATTGCATTAGACCCACCCGCACGAGTCCTTCACTGAGCCAAAATGACCGTACGATTGTCCTAACCAATCACATATCCATAAGACAGAAAAGCATTACAGAGCTACCGCACGCTACGCCTCGGGTGAGCACGACATACGTAGCACGAATACTAAGCAATACTAATCTGAAATGACGGAGGGATACGGCTGGTTTTTGGCGAAAAACCTTTAACGTAATGAACTTGATATCGTTGAAGGAACCAGATAACTTTTTATAAAAATATAGTGACGAAAACCTTTGCTAAAGAGGTCACTCCCGGTGAAGGGATCTCGGCTCTTTCCCCGTAGAATGAGGTGCAGGATATTCCAACTGAATACCACGATGCAAAGCAAAAGTAATCGGCTATAGTGAAGTTATTGCCCTGACGCAAACTTCTGTCCAAGGGGTCACTCCCAGTGAAGGGATCTCGGCCCTTGCCTCATCGACTAAGGTGCTGGATATTCATAACCGAATACCACTGTGCAAAACAAAAGAGAACGCCCTTGCAATAACAGCTTTTTTGAAAAATTGTTCCAACAACATCAGAATAGGTTTGTTTAGCTTACATTGATCTGAATCAACGCATTCCCATCAATTGATCACACCAATAAAGAACAAAAATAATGATGTACGTATATGCCATCCGCATTCGCCACTGGGTCCCGTCATCACCCGTTAGGTTACTTAACTAACGACAGAGCGGGGACTGGACTAGCGTGGATGCAAAACATATACAACATCTACTAGTATATATATCAATATATAATATTCGCTCAAGGCGTGATAAAATGCAACATCACAGAAAAGTAATAAGCATCACAGAACAATACAGATATCTGGGATCCCCGGGTTTCATAGAGCCGCTACTGAAACCCGACTTTCCCCTGGTCGTGTGGATAGCCTGTGCAATGAAATCCTGGACCCCTACGGGCGCGGAAAGTTACCCGCCAAAACCTGAAGTGAGGCAGCCCCCTTCAACAACGTGAATGGACCATCCAGCACTTCACGGAATCCGGTAACTTGGGCACCCCTCCTGGGTCAACCTATACCCCCTACGAGTGCGGCGAATAGCCCGCCAATTCTAGAGTGAAGCCCCCTCCGTCTCAACGCCATGAGATGTGGGCCTGTTTCCCTCTATAACCCGGCTACCCGTGCACCCCTCCACGGGGTAATCCTAGTACAGAAAGTAAAATATACAACGGGTACATCGACCTCAGCCCGGTCGTGCCCTAAAAGAATAATATACAAACAGGCAGTGACGGCATTCCACATGCGGACGCTCGCCCCGTAATATCAAATGTACATATACAACCAAACTGTACTAACACTGCATCCAGGCTATCCACCACGACAAATCCGCAACATCACAGCACAACACAAAACATCAACGTGAATGTCACGTTCACAAATCCGTCTAAAAGAGTTATAGCAGTTAGACAGGATTTACCGATTAAATGACATTCACGGTCGCAGATATAATGTAAATACTGTGAACTAACATGTTTAAAATTTTCGATCGACCAAATTTACCGAAGTGGGCCCCAAGCACAACTGTAGCACTCAAACAAAATATGGGCCCAAACAGAATATACCAATAACCCCATTTCCAAGTCTAAAGAGCTCTGTAAAATATTGGCAGGGTGATCACATTTTCCTGCGGCGGAACCGCGGCCAGAACAGGGGTTTGGCCGCGGTTCCGCGGCCTTCCTACAGTATCACAATACCAATTTTTCACAGAAGTCTTAAAAATCCCTGCATGTATTTCTGCAACACTCCAAAAAAAATTTCGAGCCAAAAATAATTCGACAGAAACTGATGCAAATGGAAACGCGGTTTTGGAATTTTTGTTTGATCGAAGTTCTAAACACGTTAGAGCAAGCTAGAAAAGGTTAATGGCGTGTCTCTAATACCATGTAGGACTACGGTAGCGCCCCGGCCGTCTATCCGAGGCCAAAATGCGGAAACGAAAATTTTTCTTGACTTTAAACTGGCACTACCGCATCCTAAAAACCCGGATCGAACCATTAACCAAATGCTAGCTAACAAGAGACGGGATAGAATGCTATACCGAGCGATCCGTGTCCTTCGGTCTTCGGCCTCCACTCCGATCTCCTCGCGGAATCTCCGGTCTTCACCTCCTCGTCGGAAAGGGCACCACACCGCCGGGTTCTTTTACGGGCTCCCACCTCTGGACCGAGGCAACTCGGGCACGAAATTGGCGAGCCGACGTGTCTAAGAATTGCTGCAGAATAGTGTAGAATGGTTTGCCTCTATGGGGTGATCGAAGTTGCCATTTTAGATGGAGGAGAGAATGAACTTTGGAGATGAGCAATGTAATTTTTTAGCAAGCCAAATGAAATCAACACCAAAAATGAAATTTCCTCTCACCCTCACCTTCGGGAAAATCCGGCCGTGAAGGAACAAAGGAAAACGGGCCGAAACGGAAAGCAAACTGGAAACTTCAAAAAAACTGATCCCGTAATAAATTACTGGAAAACCCCGCGACCGTAAATACATACCCGCATTTGTATTCCGACCGAATACAAATGCAAAGAGACAAAAACTACACTATACAATACTAGGATTCGGCTTAAACTAAAGCCCACTAGTATTACCCATCCGATCATGATCCGTGCAATACCGCACGTATAAGATCGAACCCTGCCATATCTCCATACGGCCTTTACAGCGTTTCGCCCGAAACTTGAGAAACTGTCTGTGGGGGGCTCTAAAGACTCGTCAATACTTTTGCTGTGGATTTAACCACTAGCACGTCAGAGGTATTAGCCATACGTAACGGGCTACCAGGTATTGACCAAAAAGGGACGTCGATGAGCGAACTCATCCTGACACCCTACTGAGCCTGTCAGTGACAATATCCGTACAGTCCGGTCCGTTCATCTATGAGCATCGCATGGCGGGCCTAGGGGGTTGGTAAAAGTCAGACCCCCAAAAGCGGTACAAGTCGTGTCAGAGTGTAGCCCAGAACACCCTGAGATACTACTGAAATACCTACCGGTAAATCTCCTGCCTCGGCCGAGGGCTTTTTGTAATGGCTCTCCTAGACACAGCGCTACCTCACCCCCAATACCGGGAGAGACGAACCCCTGCAGATCCGCTCACTGCCTCCATGTGGCTCGGGACTGTACCCAACTAAAACTTGTTTGCACGACTCCTTTGAGCCGTTGTAGGGTAGTAATCAAAGTACAGTGGGGACTCATACGAGAAAAATGACGATCTCAGGTCGATGAACTATCCTGTACACATGTCACCAGGGAACTGCTATCTGACGTCAGGTATAAGTCCAACTAGCATGTTCCCGGCGAGTCCTGTCCGGTGTACTCATAACCCAATGATCACCTGTATACATCTTAGGTGAACCAACTGACACCAGTGGCTTGTGAGACCGGCCACCGCCCCTCGTTGGGGTCTCGACTGTATACACTAGTCTACTCTGGAGTATCGATGTCCTGTTTCGAAACTCCCACGACTAGGGACCATTTAAGGATGCGCTTATAGACCCCAGCTCCCACGTATATGATCGCCATCATACTGCTGGCCGTCAAGCAAGAATCCTAAGGGCTCTATCAACGTGCAATAGTGACCTGTAAGGTCACCTGAAATAGTACACGATGATAAAGATAAACCAGATAGTATACTATCATCTTGAGTAAAACTGTTCTAACAGTATAGGTCCTCCCTCAATCATTGCAATCACTGGCGTGTGATCCAATAATTGACTCTGAGGGCACTATATCCAACATCTAGTACATGCTACAGTACCTATGGACCCACCGTAGAAGGGCAAACCCAAGCCTCACTTATGGCACCGCTGAACTGCCGCAAACCCTAAGGTTCAAAAAGCGGTTCCATGGTCATCATGTCGAGTTAGGATTTCATTCTTCTAAAGGGTCCACATAATTACTTGCATGTTCCTTAGAATACTTTAAACTTGGAAAAATGGGTTTCTGACATTCGTTCGAACTTTTTAACTTTTCCTAGACCACACGTGAATACCCTTCGCCCGCATGCTAAACAATGCCTCAGTCCTCCAAGAAAAACGATACATCAATGGTCATCTCTGGATCGGTCTACTCTAGATCTGAGTAAGACTCTCCATACTGGAAATCTTCAACTCAACTGGGCCTACGTCGGCGTATCAATCTGACGAATCACGTTCGTCTCTCAACTCGGGATAAACTAGCTATCACCTGTTGCATCTCTTCCTGGAAGCTCCAGCGATCTCAGCTTGCAAAGTATGAAGGCAAAATCCTATCAATCTCAGCAATAACTGGGTCATCTGTCTGCACGGTAGACGACGTCACAATCTCTGAGGTACGTCGTACATCAACGGTCCTCTCACAACATGTAGCCTCTATCAATGGCCCGATCATCCGGTGCAAAACCAACACTCGCCTCAATCAGAGGTCACAACACAACACTACATCGAGACGTTCTCAGGTCACCAGAAAACACAATGGTCAGTCCTCGTCCATGACGAGCTTGCCCTGACCGCATCACTAGCAGCAGCTCAATCTGCGCTCAAACTATGGCGACAGGAACCTCCAGCCTGTATCAATGAAGACAGATCAACGGAATCAATAGATCTAGAATGGGTACATGATCATAAGGATGAACGGAATCAATGAGAGTTTAATCATGAAAACGAATAGAATCAAGGATATCAAATGGATGTATAATCATGGGTGCAAAGAAAATCACGGATCTCAAAATATGTACATCCTAAGGTTTCTTAAGTGGAGTATCATATCGTAAATATGCCGCAGAATATATGTACGGTATGCCACTCTACTCAAGCCGCCTGCTCCATCAATCAGGGTCAACCTATGAAACAAAAGTTCAGGTCTAATACCCCCCCCCCCCCGTTCAAGTCTAAGTTCCGTAAGGTCAAGCCTAGGTTCCGAAATACATTACGCCCCAGACTCCACATAGTCAAACCTAAACTCGAACCAAGGATAAACCTAGCGCACTGATACCAACTTTGTCACGACCCAAAATTTAGCTCATGACCAGCACTTAAATCACGCAACGTCTAAAGGCATAAAAGAATTTAAGTAAGCCGAAGCCCAGAAAACCCTTTTAAGAAAATAAAAGAGGTGAAGTTTTGAAATAAATGGATAAGGAAATCAAGTTTTCTTAATGCATAGAAAAGGGATATGAAAATGCAAGAGAAAATTTCTAGTTTGAAAACATGTTTCGTCTTTTAAAAATTTGGGCAGCACCTCCTTTGTATTTTTGATCCAAAGCCACAAATACAAAATGATAAAAAAAGGCATCCCCAAGCGGGAGCTAGCTCTACGCCAAACGGCGGATCACAACCACGCAAGACAGTATATATAAGTATACGATACCCAACGGCAAAGATCAACACCAAATATAAAGAATAAAGCGAGATATCAACCCAAAAAGCGAACATAAAACCCATCGCTCAAGTCTCGCAACTACAAGTCTCACTAAGTCTCATTACTTATACAATTACTAGTTTTCACTGATGGAGTTGACTAGATACAATATGAAATATAAATACAAGAATGGGTACGATACAAATGTCCCACCTACCAAAGTAATCACCCAAAAGCAACTGTGTGGCAGCGATGCCGCTACTGATCCATGCAGTCAACCTGCAAGAACTGTGGCACAATAGGGGTGATTTGCCAACTCGTGAGTAGAAAAACATCAACAAGAAGAAATCGAATAAACAACGACTCCTAGGTCAACTATATCATAAAGGTGATACTATGATACCTAGGGTGACCGTATCTGTATATGTGCCAACAATGTAATCAACACCTATATGTATGCGGATATCATCCAACCATATGATCAATGTCTGTATGCATGTGGGGCTCGTCCAACCATATCATCAGTTTATGTATGCATGTGGATCCCGTCCATGTGTCAGCCAATGACACAATAACATCATGCATGTAAATATCATAAAAGAAGATGCATGAAAGTATGAGAATATAAATCAACGTGTGTCCCTCCCGACACATCAAAATCATGGAACCTGAGTTCCCAGCATTGACACTCGAAACATCATGAAACCCGTGTCCAGCATCGATACATAAATCCTCATATATCGGGATTCGTCAGTCCGGATTGGCCCTCGGGCTCAGTCTGCGGGATCGGCCCGCGGGCTCCGGCAGACGGGTCGGCCCAATATCCATCTCTCGACCCGGTCGGTATCCCCCGGATAATCGCCAGGCCCAACCAATCACCGGTAGGTAGTAGTCCCTCTGCCAGGCTCATCGTCATCCCCACGATCTTCTCGCCCTAGGGTACCGAACCGGGTCCACCATGAACCCGCAAACAGATCATCCAACTCCTAGAATCGGGTTTCACATATCACACGTCTCAAAACCGAAAAATCTCATGGTGGACGCACTGAAATATCATATCAGGAGAAACCGGGTTTTTAAAACAATGCATGCTTTCTTTTAAAATGATCGCGGTTCTCAATCCAGAAATCTCATGAAAACAACATATCATAATGCGTATAAGCGTAAATCATGATGTATGCGACATAACAGAAATGTAAGTATATCCGTATATCATGGAACATGGAACAGTAATATGCACATATCGAGGGAAATACGCTCTTTTAAATGAATCCAGTTTTAAAATATATCCCGCGGTTCCCAAATTCTCCAAGGTCCAATGCAACATCGTATAAAGGTGCATATGCAACTATAGCAAGTAAGTCATGCAAGGAGTCATATCATGATGCAGCAAATCCTACTGTGTAGTGACATGGCAATTATCGATGACGAAGTGTGTGAGCCGGCAAATATGTGTACGTGTAACATACGCATCATCGATAATGGTGTAAGTGTACTAGCACGGGTATATACAATGCAATGAGAATAACATGAATGCAGGATAAGGTAAATCATATGCAAATGCTAACGGGTATACGCATCTAACATGTCCGAGTCGGTGATCTAACCATCGGCATCTAGCCTCACGACATCACGTACGGTATAATCCATCGTACGGCATCCTCTTGTCAAGGGTATGGATCAATCATCAAGTCAAACTCATCGCGTACGGAAAATCATCATACGGAGGCATTAAACCAATAGGGATCCTCTCAACCTATATGGCAATGAGGGTACGGCCTAATGTCATGTATGGCCTATCATTCATAATTCACAACATGTATACACATATATATCCATATACCTATGTCCCAAGTCACATCCATGACAATCTCATATCAGGGGACCGGTAAGGTATCAATCCTCTCAACCGACTCGCATCCGTATACCAACATATCATCATATCACATGCCAAATCGTATTCTCTTTTCAACGCATCTGCATCTCACATAAGGTCAATTTACAATTACACTCTACCTTTACTGTAAACATACGTATCTAATCTAACATACACACCCGAACCATATAATCAGTTTTTAAAAGCTGTGAATCGTAGCTTTGAAAGCAGAGGCTACGGTGTTTTTAAGGAAAAGATATCATTTGAAAATCCATAACGTCCTTCAAGGTATCTGTTTAAAAGATGCATACGATTCTTCAGTTTGGAAATAGGTATGGTTCGGATGACACATTTACGTCGGCTATCTAGTCTTATAGTACCCTAAACGGCAATATCTTCAAACATTATCCTTAAATCCCGTCATCACATATTAGTCGTATCATATCACTTCTAACTATCCTTTAGTTTCTAATATGGTTTCTCTAACTATCTTTTAACTCTATCTATAGTTTTCTATTAAATATTCCCTTAACCATACTCTATATATAATCGGTTTCCATCAAAGTTTGCGGGGGTGCTATACGCCATCCACCCGACTCTCCCCGTAGATATAGATCTGCTCACCTGCTCCTTGCTTGCCGAAGTCGATGACGCCACACTCCGTCGCCTCGGAATCCATGCGAAGGTACCTGCAATAATACACAATCGTGATCTCTATTAAAATCGAATCCGGAAAACCGATACGACACACGGTGCGCTCATAGGTTAGAACCTATACCCTAATCGTGCAAAAAAAATGAAATAACCCTTGTTGTTGATATACAAACGCCCAACAACCAATTACAATACCAATAACCAAAACTAAGCATTCAAAATACGGAAAATACGAAAACAGCAATATAGGAAAACCACTCACAGATTTCACCCTAGGCCAAACTAGAACATTTTGCACATTGGGTTGCTCTAGATATCTAATAAAGAAGCCATGGACCAAAAATCACACGATTTTTCCCCGACATGGCCGAAATTTGCGTCCAATACACTTAAATCCGCTGCCATTTAAAGGGGGTAGGGGCTCAGGTTTTAGGGGTGGTTCATGGTTGCCTACACGTCTCATGGTCATGGGAACATATTTTATAAAGTTCTTGGGTCATCCCAGATTCCTATATACCATCACTAATTCCACAAAAACCCGATATCGACGAATCTAAAGTTCGTATTTTGGGGTTTTGGTCACTGGTCCGGGTCAAGAATTGGTCTCTAGAGTCTTGTAACAGCCACTAGGCATCACCCAATCCACACAACACTCAAACCCCTCTCTAACAATTTCCAAGTTCACAAATCCACATTTTAACCCCATTTCTAAACTAACTAAAATGCTAGGAAAACATAACTAACTAAGTGAAGGGAAATATACCTCATGAATGCCACCAAGCAAAACCCTAGAAGTCCAAAGTCCTCAAAATCCAACATTAATGGGTCCAAAGTGTAGAGGGTGAAGAGAGGATCAACTTTTGTGAAGGGGGTTTAGGGTTTTGAGAAGTATTTTGAGATGGGTCATGAGGGTAGATGATGGAGCTTGAACATAAAGAAGGAGATGAAAAAAAATGGTGGAGGGGGGGGGGGAATGAATGGGGCAGCACTCTCCCTCTCTCTCTCTCTTTCTCTCTCTCATTCTCTCTCCTAGCATGCTCACCCTTCAGCATTTTGTCCTCTCTCTCTCTCCAATAATCCATTTCTTCTTTTTTTTCTCCCACTCACTAAAGCCAAACATAACACAAATGAAATGAAACAATATGTAACATGTCATGGTGCACTAGCCAAGAGAAAATGTAGAAACACGGATTTGGCCTAATCGCGATTAGCAGTGCACTAATCGGGTTGTTATCCAAACTGCATAAAATTAAATATAAAAATGCCAAATCCAATAAATAAAATTTTAAATGAATAAATCATTTTAATCTCCATTTATTTCACAAATATTGGTATATATTTATACCTTTTCTTCGAAAACCCCGATTTCGCAAATCGGTTAGTTTTGGGGAAATATATTACTTTAATATTAAATTCTAAAAATAATATTTTATATTTTCTAAAATGTTACACTTTAGTTTTATTTTTCTCACAATAAATAATCACTTAGAAAAAACTAGCAAGCCTTTTCTCTTGAGGAAGAAGAAGTGATGAAGAGATCAATCAACTCATGAGGTTAGAAATACAACCATGTGAGTGTATGTCATGCACTAACCATTGTAGAGACTAAACCATAGCTATGAGTTAAGTGGTTGGGTTAAAAAATATCTTAAACTAGACAAACAAGTGGACAAAGTCAATGAAACCTACAAGCTTCTACAAGCTTTGGACATGACTCATTATCCAAGTGTTTGACTTACTTAAAACAAATAAAACCCTTACTTTAACCTAGCATGGTGTGAGTCTCATACATACATATTTCATGTGTAACCTAGCATGACACAACAATATATATCACATATATATTTTGTGTGCAAAAAGAAAACAATACATTTAACATATATCACACATATATATCAATGTATCATAAGTGAGAAAAATGAATACATAAGTGAGCTAAAATTAGTTAATGTAATTCAATATATCAAATATATAATTCTACATTAAATTATTAAATCAATACTTGATTTAATAATCCGGCTATATCACATATAACCGACTAATATCAAATGTAACAACTTATCGAATCAACACTTGATCCGATAACTTGGCTATATCATATATAAACGACGATGTCACAAGTCGTGAGAATATAATGCGGTATCACATACTCACATCAATCTCGGTCCCGCACATATCACATATGTGCTCCTACTCCATTTCGCATGAACCAGGAAAGCTCTGTGTATGACTCTAAAGACTCATCAATACGCCGGCAGTAGGTGATGATCATATCAAAAACCCACAAGCCGCAAGCGGTCTGCTAAACGTAACGGCCACCCGGGTATTGAGCAATCAGAAGATCAACAAGCAAGCATGCTCTAGCTCCTGCGAATCCAATCAACAACCCTACCGTACAGCCTGGTCTCTTCGTCTGATATGTCGCATATCATAGCCTGGGGGTGGTATAACATCATACCCCAATAGCCTGATAAGTAAGGCCGATGTAGGTCCATAACGGTTCGAGAAACTACTGATAACACTTACCAGTAAATCTCAACAACCCTGGCCAGGGATTTCCTGTTATGGCCAATCGAGCATAGCGCAACATCAACTCCCAATACCGGGAGAGACGAAACCCCTCATATCGCTCATTGCCTCCATGTGATTCGGGACTGTACCCAAAAGCACCTTTTTGTACGATCTCTTAACCGTGGTATGGTGGAAATCAAAGCACAGTGGGAATCACACAATACACTATGACGATCTCGGGTCTACGGACTAACCTGTACCAATGTCACCAGAGAACTGCTATCCGACGGTAGGTATAATACCATCTAGGAGTTCTCGGCGAGTCCGTCCAGTGTACCCAGTCTCCACTGAGCACCCGGATACTTTCTCTGATGTTAAACACCAATGGATATGGGATCATCCATCACCAATCATTTAGGTCAAGAAGCGTATACGCTAGTCTACTCTGGAGTATCGATGCCCTGTCTCGATACTCCCTTGACTAGGAACAATTATAGGGTGTACTTGTGGACTACCCTTGGCCCTACTAGTATGATCTCCATCATAACCCTGGTAGTCAAGTACACATCCTAAGGGCTTTATCAACATGTGAGAGCAAGACAACATCACGTATGCAAGTCAACATGCTAAGATAAAGTGCTACCAGATAGCATACTATCATGTCGAGCAAGAAAGTCATCCATATATATGTCTAAGCATCAACTACAATATACATCACATGTACAGTAATGGCCTCTAGGGCATACATATAACTAACAATCTCCTACTTGCACTAAGGTCATCTGTTGTAGTATCCAATACCCAACAATATAGCAGTGGTTGTAGTATCCTATACTCAACCATACCAAAATCTCTCAAATTGTATTTGGGGAAGCAGGCCTTGGTGAGTGGATCCGCCGTGTTAACCTTAAAATCTACTCTCCTTACCTCGATCCCTTGGAGATCAACCATCTCCCTAATCAGGTGATACTTCCCTCAAAATATGTATGGAACGCTGATGGGACCTGTGTTCCTAGGCCAAAACCACAACTCCATTGTTGTCATAATAACAATTATTGGACACTCAATGGTAGGAACCATGTTCATCTCATGAACAAGAAATGCCCAGACAGCCACTTTGGCAGCATCATTGGTAGCAATGTATTCAGCCTTTATCGTCTAGTATGTCACAGTATCTAGCTTGGAACTCTTCCAACATACCACCCCTCCTCTGAGGGTAAAGACAATGTCTGTGTCTGACTCTCAGTCGAACTTATCACTCTGGAAGCTGGAACCAAGAACATTCATTTAGTGCTTCACAAGTACTTTAAGAATGTCCTCCACAGCTTTCAGTGATTCTTCCAAGATCCGATTGATTCCTGACCACTACACCTAGTGAGTCATCTACATCTGGTGTGGTACATAACATCGCATACATGATAAAGCCTACAGCTGAAGCATATGTTATCCCTTGCACGCGAGCTCTCTCCAAATCAGTTTTGGAAAGAGCGATCGATGAGTAAATGGGCGAACCACCACGCTTAGAATCATCCATATTAAACCTTTTTAGTATGGCGTTAATGTACCTGGATTTAGGACACTCCCAACATCCACTTAGATCTATCATCATAAATCATAATCCACAAGATATAGTAGGTATCATCCAGATCTTCTATTGAGAATCCTCGTGATAAGAGGAGCTTGACCGAGTGTAGCATAGGAAACCATTTTCTATCAAGAGTATGCCATCTACGTACAATACGTGGAAGAAAACCTTACTCTCTACAACCTTCTTGTATATACAAGGTTCATCTATCATTTTGATGAAGTCAAACTCTTTGACTGTCACATCAAAACAGATGTTCCATCTCCGCGACGCTTGCATTGATCCTGATGGACTTAAGGATAGCTTTGAAAGTCTCAACTTTTCCATCTACACAAATAATCTTCTCAAGATCCACTTGCTCCCGATGGGTTTTACCCCTTCAGATGCAACATGCAAAGTCATACTTTGTTGGTGTACATGGATTCCATCTTTGATCGTATAGCATCCAGCCATTTCACAAAGTCCCTACTCGTGATGGCCTGCCTGAACCTAGTCGAGCCATCATCTCATGATGCAATCCTCGCTCCCACTGTCATCGAGATGACCGTAGTATCTCTCAAGTGGATTAGAAACCCTACCAGATTTACGAAGAGGCTGAGGTTCGTTGGAGACTATTGAATCCTTTAGTTTCACCAAATCATCAGCTAGTTTGTCTAGCTGGAACTCCTTCCAGTTCTACCTCATGACCACAAATTTCTTCACAAGAAATACCTTTTCTATAAAGGTGGCATGCTGAGAAACAAAACACTTTTTGCTCCTCAGAGTGGTAGAAGATATTCCCTCACAAATGTTTGGGATATCCAACAAACTTATTCAGAAGTGACCTTGTCTCGAGCTTGTCTGGATTTTGCTTTTCAACATAGGTCGGACAACCCCATATCTTAACTCGTTTAAGACATGGTCTCTTCCCATTCCATATCTCATATGTAGTGGTAGGCCCTGATTTGGATGGAACCCTATTCAATAGGTATGCAGCTTCTCAAGTGCATAACACCAAAAGGAAACAGGTAACTCAGTAGTACTCATCATAGAGCGCACCATATCTCATTGGGTGCGATACCCCCGCCCTGATACACCGTTGTGCTGTGGTGTACTCCAAGGAGTAAGCTGAGAGAGAATCACATTCTTCTTTTAGAAACTCCAGGAACCCCATGCGCAAGTATTCTTCTCTTCGATCACATTGAAGGACTTAATATTTCTACCCATCTGGTTTTCAACTTCAAGCTTATATTCCTTGAATTTCTCAAAAGTTTCAGACATGTGTTTCAACAGGAACATATGTCCGAATCCTGAGAGATAGTCGATGAATGTAATGAAGTAGCAAGAACCATCCTTGGTATTTGTAGACATTGGACCGTATACATCATAATGTATCTGTCCCAAGAGTTCACTAACTCTTTCTCTATTTCCAGTAAACGGTGTATTGGTTATTTTACCTTTGAGACAAGAATGGAAAGTATCATAAGATGAAAATTCGAACAGATTCTCATATTCATCCTTATGTAACTTAGCTTGTCGTGTCGCTTTGATATGACCTAGTCTACAATGCCACAAGAAGGATTCGTTCATTTCTGAACTACTCCTCTTGTGTGTGTTCTGCATACTTTTAACTGTGGTTTAATTTAGAACGTATATGCTATTATATAACGTGCCTGATCCAATCAACTCTTGATTCAGGAAAATTTTCACAACATTATCCCCTATACAGAATTATATCCTTCTTTAACTTAATAAAGAATCTAATGTAATGTTGTATATCAAGTTCGGTATCTAATGACATTTGTTCAAAATCATTGTATTAATACAAGGTGATATCTGCCAACTGACTTGGCTGCAACAATTGCACCATTCTCTAACTCTTAGAGATATATCACCTATTTTCAGTTCTCTACCTTTCTATAGCCCATGTAACTCTTACATATGTGGGATCCTGATCCGGTATCTCATACCTAGGACGTAGAGGATATTGAGAAACAGTTCTTGGTAATGAAAAAACACGAAGAATATGCATCAACATGTTTATTCCTCGATTGGGTCGCGTGGAAATCCGGATATTCCCCTATTTCCTGCTCGGACTTATAATAGTTATATGATAGGGCGGAACCAATGTTCCCTGGCTCAGTATAATAAGTAGGTTCGGTCAAGGAATCCATATTATTATTGATTAAGGCGTGACATGGTCGCTACCAGGAGAGAGAGAAGAAAACACTCTGCGTGCGCTCTTGCAGGATTAGATTGGTTATTAGTTTATCTAATCAGGATGGCTCCCACTGTCTTAGTCAAATCTACCTTCAAACCCTAAAAAGTAAGACTAGCCGGGATTAATTACACACTACAAGTTCGCCAATCTTTTGGCCAGGCCAGTGTCGGTACTTTGAGAGAGGTTCCACGTGCTTTCGCACGGACCTAATTTAAATAAACCTCGTTTTCCCAGGGGCGTAACCCCGTTAACACTTTTATAGACACCTACTTGATCAGCTAATTGTAATGTGTAAAACTCTTCCAGGAGTAACTTTTACTCGCAGTGGGTATCGGGATCCAACTATCTTATAGAAGGTATGCAATCTCATTGCAAATTTCAACACTTGAAATTCCCGATAATATTTTGCCCCAAGCGTCCTATGACCTTGACAGAGGTCAACAAACCATAGGCTGCTAGTCAAGTTCAACTCGCCATTTCATGATTGATTTAAACCTACCCGCACGACCCTTGACAGAGGTCAACAATGTCGTACGACTACCCTAATCCAATCGCATCATATGCTTTGAAGATAAGCACTAATCAGCTACCGCACACTACGCCTTGACAAAGGTCAACAAACGCAGCACGAATAGTAAATACTACTTATCTGAAATGACAGAGGGCTACGACAGGTTTTTAAGAGAACCCTTTGCGTAATGAACTTGATATCGTTGTAGAATCGAGTGATTTTGAAAAGGACTGTTTTTTAGGCTTTTACTGGTTTCGCTAAAGAGGTCACTCCCGGTGAAGGGATCTCGGCTCTTTCCTTATCGAATAAGGTGCAGGATATTTCACAAATACAACTATGCAAAGCAAAAACTATAAAAGCAATCAAAAGACAAACTGAGTTAGTAGCATCTGCTGGTTTCGCTAAAGAGGTCACTTCCGGTGAAGGGATCTCGGCTCTTTCCTTATCGAATAAGGTGTTGGATATTCTACAAGGAATACCGTTATGCAAAGCAATAACTAGAGCTACTAGTTTTTAAACAAGTTTCTACAACATCTTTAGGTTTTTTTATTTCATTAATCTCATTAATGAAGTCCCATCAAATATGCTTCCTAAGCATCACAGAAGAAACAAAAGCAGCAACAGTTATTATATATCATATATATAATATAGGCATTCGTCTCAGAACATATCACAGTGATCACATCACAGAGCAGCAGAAGAATCACATATGAAATATTGGATATACTAGGAATTCCGTGTTTTATTTAAGCCAGTAAAAACGTGGATTCCACGGTCGTGATGAATAGCCAAACCCACATCCCTAGACCCCTACGAGAGTGGCAAGACCCTACCAATTCTAGAGTTAGGAGACCCGTTCTCGACTCCTCGAGATGGTCTCCGACTGGACCCCAGAACCCGGTTACTTTTGCTCCCCGACTTGGGTCTATCCTAATGCGGAAAAGTAAATAATATACATCAATGGCGACATCATTCTCAACCCGGAAGTGCCCTAATAAAAGAATATTACATACAAGTTTTTACATGAATGAAAATGAAAAATTCTCATCTCACAAATAAAAACCCGGCTATTCAGAACACGACGATCCAATATAACATATCACAGCAACACATAGCATCGCATGTCATCAACGTAAGTAAATATGTATATCCCAGTTGTCGTTGACATATAGCACCGAAACCGGCGATACACCACATATTACACATACGGTCGCAGAAAAGAAAGTGAAAAACTACAACAGTTGGAATCCGCAACCACCTTAGATATTATAAACCCAATGTATCACATACTTTGGATTTTATGCCAAACCAAATGAATTCCTTAGACATCACATGCCTAACAATTATAAACCCCGCCTTTTAGTCTCGATATTGAAAACACTTTCCAATAACCTTTCGGGTAATTCAACAAGATTCCTGATAACTAGATCGAATGCTCGTCGGAAAATTTATTAGACGGCCGCACCCCCCGATGCCGTCGACGAAGTGCAATAAGGCGGAACACAGCTGCTGCGAGCCCCCGAATGGATGCTTTTGGCGATGGGGTTCTCCTACAGTCACTTGGTCAGGGCATTGGGGCGTGGCTATCTAGTAAGGTTACCCGGCGAGTATCCGTGTACGCTACGTAATTGCGACAGAGTTTTGATCAACATCAAAATCTCGTGGCACCCGATAAAATGAGACTAAGCTGCTAGATTTATAAAATTCAAACTAGTTATCTCATAACTATTTGTGGATTCTAAATATTGTATCACAATCACAGATAGCTAGACGAAGTTAAATTTTTCGATCGAATAAGCAAGGACCCAAAAATTCCCAACAAGCTCAACACTTGAGCGGAGTCTAAAAAAGCACCCAGAACATGCCACAACACCTATGAACCAGCTATAGAAGGGTCAACCAATGCCTCACCTATAGCATTGGTTGACCCTATGCTTCGGATACCAGCCATAGGGTTCCTAGGCACACTAATGAGGTCTCACAAGGCATCAACCATGCCAATTTCAACAATTACAAGTGCCGAGAAACCCTAATACGGATCGTTAACTAGATATTTAGGCGAAACAAAGAAGCTAGTTAACAATTTAACTAAGTGAACGGAAATACAACCTTTGTAGATCCGGTTATCCACCTCCATAGCTCCATGATGAAGTCCCCTTGCTGTCCAAATCCAATCCCGGGCTCTAGCGTCGGCTTCATCGGAGAAATGGGCGGGCTAGGTCATCGACAATGATGCCGAAGATGATCTACGACGAGGCATCACAAGATCAAGCTCCCACTTCACCAAGTCATGAATCTTGTGAAGAAAACACCCTATACTACTTGGCAAGAGGTAGAGGATGAAGAAATAGGAGGTGGGTTCACTTTACAATTGGATTTCTCACTTGATTTCATCACTTGCCATTGATGAGGCAAGCTTTTCTTTCTTGTGAAGAAGAAGAAGAAGAAAGAATATGATAAAGTGTTTTTGAATAATTGAAAAAGAATTGATTCTTATCATATTCTAACCTTAGTTAAGTGTAGAGAAGAGACCATGGTTAGTTATGATGGTTAGGGTTAAGCAAGAGACAAGAATGGTGGACTAGGTCAAAGTTTCATGAAGCTTCAACTAAACTACAAATAAAGCCACCATTCTTTTCTTATCATTTCCAAAATGAATAAACAAATAAATAAATGAATAAGAAAAACCCTAATCATCAACTTAACCATGGTTTAATTCTTTACACTTAACCAAATAAACATGTATCATCAAACATGATACAATCAAGTGCACAAAAGTATATCACATATACAACTTGCACAAATCAAGTGAGAAAATCCATTTAAAGTGAACCAATACTAGTTAATGCAAAGTAATATATCAAATATATAATTATACATTAAATCATTAAATCAACACTTGATTTAAAAAATCCGGTCATATCGCATATAACCGACTAGTATCCTATGTATCGGCTTATCGAATCAATCCTTGATTCGATAACTAGGTTATATCGCATATAACCAATCGATACATTCATCGCGAGAATGAAATACGATATCACATACACGCATTATTCTCGGTCCTGCACATATCTCATATGCGCTCCTATTTCGTTTCGCTTGAGCCAGGAAACCTCTGTATAGGACTCTAAAGACTCGTCAATACGCCGGCAGCAGATGATGATCATATCAAGCACCCACAAGCCGCAAGCGGTCTGCTAAACATAACGGCCACCAGGGTATTGAGCGATCAGAAGATCGACGAGCAAGCCCGCTCATACTCCTGTGAATCCAACCAGTAACACTTACCGTACAGTCCGGTCTCGTCGTCTGATATGTCGCGTATCTTGCCTAGGGGTGGTAAACGTCAGACCCCAATAGCTCGATTAGTCGTGTCGATATAAGGTCTATAACAGTTCAAGAAACTACTGGTAACACTTACCAGTAAATCTCAGCAACCCTGGCCAGGGATTTCCGGTTATAGCCAATCGAACACAGCGCAACATCAACTCCCTATACCGGGAGAGACGAATCCCCTCCTATCGCTCATTGCCTCCATGTGATTCGGGACTGTACCCAAAAGCCACCGTTTTGCACGCCCTCTTGGACGTGGTAAGGTGGAAATCAAAGCACAGTGGGAATCACACAAGACTCTATGACGATCTCGGGTCTACAGACTAACCTGTACCAGTGTCACCAGAGAACTGCCATCTGACGTGAGGTATAATACCATCTGGGAGTTCTCGGCGAGTCCGTCCAGTGTACCCAGTCTCCACTGAGCACCCGTATATCATCTCTGATGTCAAACACCAATGGATATGGGATCATCCATCGCCCATCTATATGAGTCGAGAAGGTATACGCTAGTCTACTCTGGTATATCGATGCCCCGTCTCGATACACCCACGACTAGGGACCTTGAAGGATGTACTTATAGACTACCATGTCCCCACTGGTATGATCCGTATCATAGTCCAGGTAGTCAAGTACACATCCTAAGGGCTTTACCAACATGTAATAGAGAGGTAATCAGTATACACGTTAAGGTAAAGAGTAACCAGATAGCATACTATCATGTCGAGCAAGAAAGTCCTCCCTATATATGTCCAAGCATCCACTACAGTATACATCCTATGTATAGTAATGGCCTCTAGGGCATACATATAACTAACAATCTCCCACTTGCACTAGGGCCATCTGTAGCAGTGGTTGCAGTATCTCATACTTAACCATCCCATAAAAGTCTCTCTCTGGGAATAGGCCTTCGTGAGTGGATCCGCAGTGTTATCCTCTGAGTCTACTCTCCTAACCTCGATCACCTTGGAGATCAGCCATCTCCATGATCAGGTGATACTGCCTTAGAATATGTCTGGATCACTGATGGGACGGACGTTCCTTGGCATAAGCCACAACTCCATTGTCACACAATGGGAGGAACTAAGTTCATCTCATGAACAAATATACATCCAGACTGCCTCTTTGGTAGCAACTTAAGTAGCGATGTATCCAGCCTTTATCGTCTAGTATGCCACGGTATCTAGCTTGGAACTCTTCCAACATACCGTCCCTTTACTGAGGGTAAAGACAATGCCTGTGACTGACTTTCAGTCGTCCTTATCACCCTGGAACCCTTCCAGTGATTCTCCCTAGGACCAATTGATACCATCTCACTACAACTACTGAGTGTCCTATTATCCAATTAGATCTATCTCATAGATCCAAAACCTAGGATTTAGTAGGTATTACTTTGATCCTTTATGGAGAATCATTGTGATAAGCGGAGATTGACCGAGCGTAGCATAGGAAACTCCTTTCTTATCAAGAGTATGTCATCCACGTACTCTACGAGGATCACCACCATACTCCCTACTACCTTTTTGTTTATACAAGGTTCATCTACCATTTTGATGAAGTCAAACTCTTTGACTACTACATCAAAACAGACGTTCCAACTCCGCGATCCCTGCTTTATCATATAAAACATTTTGCACACGTTTCCACTGCTCCCACTGTCTACGAGGACATCTGGCTGTGTACTTATAGACGCACTCTTCTAAAACATCATTTAGAAAAGCAGTCATGGCACCCAATCGCCAGATATCGTAGTCATGGTATGTAGCCGTGGCAAGTAGGATCTGGATGGACTTAAGCATAGCTACTTGAAAAAGGTTTGATCATAATCCACGCCTGGTAAATGATGCAAACTTTTAACAAGTCTAATTTTGAAAGTCTCAACTTTTCCATCTACACCAAGTAATCTTCTCAAGATTTACTTGCTCCTGATGGGGATTTAACCCTTCAGATATAGCAACTAAAGTCCATACTTTGTTGGTGTATAAGGATTCCATCTCAGATCGCTAAGCATCCAGCCATTCTTACAGAGTCTCACTCCTGATGGCCAGCTCGAAACTAGTTGGGTCATCATCTCATGATGCATTCCTCGCTCCCACTGTTATAGAGAAACCAAAGTATCTCTCAGGTGGGTGAGGAACCCTACTAGATCGGCGGAAAGGCTGAGGTTCGTTGGTTACTATTGAATCCTTCGGTTCTACCAAATCATCTGCAGTAGTTTGTATAGATGGAACGTTTCCAGTTCTACAGAACTGACCTTGCCTCGATCTTGTCCGGATTTTGCTTTTAGACATAGGCCGGACAACCCCAAATCTTAACTAACTTAAGAGATGGGCTCTTCCCTTTCCATATCTCATATGAAATGGTAGGCATCTGATTTGATCGGAACACTATTCGACAGGTATGCAACTTCTTAAGTGCATATCTCCTAAAAGGAAATAGGAAAACTCAGTAGTACTCATCATAGAGCACACCAAATCACTTTGGGTGTTATTGCTCCGCCTCGATATACCATCGTGCTATGGTGTATACGGAGGAGTAATTCTGAGAGAGAATCTCATTCTCCTTTAGAATAGTCCAGGATTTCCATGCACAAGTATTCTCCTCCTCGATCACATCAAAGGACATAATACTTATACCCGTATTTTGGTTCTCTACTTCTAACTTATATTCTGTGAATATCTCAAAAGGTTCGGACTTGTGTTTCAACAGGAACATATGTCTGAATCTCGAGAGATTATCAGAGAATTTAAAGAAGTACAAAGAACCGGTCTTGGCATGTGTAGACTGGGGACCTACATACATCAACATGTATCATCCCAAGAGTTCATTAACTCTTTCTCTGTTTCCAATAAACAGAGCTATGGTCATCTTATCTTTGTGACATGACTGGCGAGTTTCACAAGATGTAAATTCAAACTAATTTAAATATGCATCTTTATGTAACTCCAGCTAGTCGGGCGCATTGATATGACCTAGTCTACAATACCTCAAGAAGGATCCGTTCATTTCTGAACTCTTCCTCTTGTATGTGTTCTGTATACTAAGAATTGTAGTTTGATTTAGAACATCAATGCTTTTAGATAGCGTGCCTGAACCGATCAACTTTTGATATAGGAAATGTTCAAAACATTATCCAACAATACAAAATTTTATCATTTCTTTACTAATAAAGAGAGTGATATGATTTTGTATATCAGGTTCGGTATCTAATAACATTCGTTCAGAATCAATGTATTTGATAATACAGGGTGACAGTGACCAACAGACTTGGCTGCAACACTTGCCCCGTTTTCTGCCTCATGAAACTTATCACCCGTTCTCAGTTCTCTACCTATCTGTAGCCCTATGTAACAGATTACATATCTGGGATCCTGATCTGGTATCAAATACCCAGGACGTAGAGGATATAGAGAAACAGTTCTGTGTAACGAACACACCCGAAGATGATGCATCATATGCACTTTCCTTGTTTGGGCGGCACGGGAATTCTGGTAATCCCCAATTTCCTGCTCTGTCTTATAACTATTATAAGTTGGAGCGGGACCAACGTTCCCCAGCACAGTATAACAAGCGGGTTCGGTCAATAATCCGTATTATTATCTTGATTAAGGCATGATATGGTCTCTACCTGGAGAGAGAGAGAAGAAAAACACTCAGCGTGCGCTCTTGCAAGAATAGATTGGTTATTATTTTATCTAATCAGGATGGCTCCCACTGATTTTTATCAAATCTTCCTTCAAACCCTAAAAGGAAAGACTAGCCGGGATTAATTACACGCTACAAGTTCGCCAATCTTTCAGCCAGGCCAGTGTCGGTACTTTGAGGGAGGTGCCCCGTGCTTTCGCACGGACCTAATTAATGTAAACCTCGTTTTCCCAGAGGTGTAACCTCGTTAACACCTTTCTAGACACCTACTTGATCGGCTAATTGTAATGTGTAAAACTCTCCCAGGAGTAACTCTTACCCGCAGTGGGTATCGGGATCCAACTATCTCATAGAAGGTATGCAATCTCATTGCAAATTTCAACACTTGAAATTCCCGATAATATTTTGCCCCTAACCTCCTATGACCTTGACAAAGGCCAACAAACCATAGGATGCAAGTCAAGTTCAACCCGTCATTTCCTGATTGAATTAAACCCACCCGCACGACCCTTGACAAAGGCCAACAAGGTCGCACGACTACCCTAACCCAATCTGCATCATATGCATAAGCAGATAAGCATCAGTTAGCTACCGCACACTACGCCTTGACAAAGGCCAACAAACGCAGCACGAATACTAACTACTACTTATCTGAAATGACGGAGGGCTACGACAGGTTTTTCTGAAAACCTATTGCGTAATGAACTTGATATCGTTGTAGGATCGAATGATTTTGAAATGGAGTGTTTTTGAGGCTTTTCTAGTTTTGCTAAAGGAGTCACTCCCGGTGAAGGGATCGTCGGTCCTTTCCTCATCGAATAAGGTGCGGGATATATCATATATATCACTGTGCAAAGCAGAAACTATAGAAGCAATCAAAAGACAGACCGAAGGTTGTAGCATCTGCCATTTATTGCTAAAGGAGTCACTCCCGGTGAAGGGATCTCGGTCCTTTCCTCGTCGAATGAGGTGCAGGATATATCATATACATCACTGTGCAAAGCAAGAACTGTAGCTACCTGTTTTATTTTGAAATTCGATTCCACAACAACTTTAGGTTTCTTTTATTTCATTAATCACATTAATGAAGTCCCATCATTTAAGTACCTAAACATCACAGATAAATACGACGTTCACTTATGCCATCTGCATTCGCCTCGATGTCCCCTCGTGCACCGTTAGGTTAGGTAACTAACGGCAGAGCAGGGCAGGGCTAGCGCGGGTGTAAAACATAAGTAACGTCTATATAATATATCATATATACTATATACTATATCTATCACATAACATCACATGATCACATCACAGATATCGCAGCAGAAGAAACATATGAAATATTGGATATACTAGGACGTCCGTGTTTTTAATACGAGCCAGTATAAAACACGGATTCCACGGTCGTGATGAATAGCCAAACCCACACCCCTAGACCCCTACGAGAGCGGCAAGCAACCCTACCAATTCTAGAGTTAGGAGACCCGGACTCGACTCCTCGAGATGGTCTCCCACTGGACCCAAGAACCCGGTTACTTGTGCTCCCCTCCTTAGGTCTATCCTAGTGCGGAAAAGTAAATAATATACAACAACGGTGACAACTTCCGCAACCTGGAAGTGCCCCAAATTAAGAATATTACATACAAGTTTTTACATGAATTAAAATGAAAAACACTCATCTCACATAAAAAACCCCGGCTATTCAAACACGACGATCCAATATAACATATCCAGCAACACATAACATCACATGTCATCAACGTAAGTAAATATGCGCATCCCAATTGTCGTTGACATATAGCAACGAAACCGGCGATATCACATATTACACTTACGGTCACAGAAAAGAAAGTGTAAAACTACAACAGTTGGAATCCGCAAACTCTTTAGACATCGCATGCCCAATCAAATGAATTACTTAGACATCGCATGTCTAACAATTATAAACCCTGCATTTTAGTCTCATTATCGAAAACACTTTTCAATATCAAGTTGGGCAATTCAACAAGATTCCCGAAAATCTGATCGAATGCTCGTCGCAAACTTTAGTAGGCAGCCGCACCCCCGATACCGTCGACGAAGTGCACCAAGGTGGAACACCGCTGCCGCGAGCACCCGAACGGATGCTTTCGGTGACGGGGTTCTCCTACAGTCACTTGGTCGGGGCTATGGAGTGTAGCTGTCTATTAAGTTTATCCGGCGAGTATCCGCGTACGCTACGTGATTGCGACGGACTTTTGATCGCATCAAAATTCCGTGGCAACCGATCAAGTGAGACTAAACCGCTAGATTTATAACATTCATTAAGTTATCTCATAACTACTTGTGAATTCCAAATATTGTATCACATTCCGGATAAATAGAAAATGTTAAACTTTCCGATCGAACAATCGAACACCCAAGTTTTCCCGATACAGCTCAACACATGAAATAAGTCTAAAAACATTCAGTTCGTGCCTCAGTACCAACGGTCCAGCCATAGAAGGGTCAAGCCAACGCCTCACATGTGGCACGCCGTACTGCCCCAAACCCGAAGGTTCAAAGGGCAGTTCAAGACGGTCACATAATCGAGTTAAGGTTTGTTGTCTTCTAGAGGGTCCATTGCATTACTTGCACTACTTAGAACGTTATTAAACCACGGAAAAATCCAACACTTGAAAATTTCCCGACAGGGGAAAAAGTGGGTATTTATATCCGGTCGAACTTTTTAACATATTCAAAAATTATCCGGAAAACACAGAGACAAAATTAGACAATCCGATCGTAACACCGAGTCCCCAAAACAACCCAGAAAATTCAACTCTTGAATAAATAATAAAAATTCCCAGGAAAACCAGCACTGTTAAGTAGGAGTTACTGTGCAAATTTCAACGCATAAAACGATAAATAGGCCGCGGAACCGCCGCACGAGCCATGCTCGTGCCGCGGAACCGCGGCGCCTTGATGGAATTAGGGCATCGAAATTTACAGTAACTCTTAGATATTCCTGCTGATATTTCTGCATATTTTTAATTCTCAAAAAACCACGATTTCAGAAAAAGTACAGAGAGCATTTTTGGGTTTGGGTTTCGGTTCGATCGGACTTCTAACTCCGTCTACGCATCGCCTAAGGCTCTAGCTAGGCTCTGATACCACTGTAGGGTTCCTAGGCACACTAATGAGATCTCACAAGGCATCAACCATGACAATTTCAACAATTACAAGTGCCGAGAAACCCTAATACGGATCGTTAACTAGATATTTAGGCGAAACAAAGAAGCTAGTTAACAATTTAACTAAGTGAACGGAAATACAACCTTTGTACATCCGGTTCTCCACCTCCATAGCTCCATGATGAAGTCCCCTTGCTATCCAAATCCAATCCCGGGGTCTAGCGTCGGCTTCATCGGAGAAATGGGCGGGCTAGGTCATCGACAATGATGCCGAAGATGATCTACGTCGAGGCATCACAAGATCAAGCTCCCACTTCACCAAGTCATGAAACTTGTGAAGAAAACACCCTATACTACTTGGCAAGAGGTAGAGGATGAAGAAATAGGTGGTGGGTTCACTTTACAATTGGATTTCTCACTTGATTTCATCACTTGCCATTGATGTGGCAAGCTTTTCTTTCTTGTGAAGAAGAAGAAGAAGAAAGAATATGATAAAGTGTTTTTGAATAATTGAAAAAGAATTGATTCTTATCATATTCTAACCTTAGTTAAGTGTAGAGAAGAGACCATGGTTAGTTATGATGGTTAGGGTTAAGCAAGAGACAAGAATGGTGGACTAGGTCAAAGTTTCATGAAGCTTCAACTAAACTACAAATAAAGCCACCATTCTTTTCTTATCATTTCAAAAATGAATAAACAAATAAATAAATGAATAAGCAAAACCCTAATCATCAACTTAACCATGGTTTAATTCTTTACACTTAACCAAATAAACATGTATCATCAAACATGATACAATCAAGTGCACAAAAGTATATCACATATACAACTTGCACAAATCAAGTGAGAAAATCCATTTAAAGTGAACCAATACTAGTTAATGCAAAGTAATATATCAAATATATAATTATACATTAAATCATTAAATCAACACTTGATTTAACGATCCGGTCATATTGCATATAACCGACTAGTATCCTATGTATCGGCTTATCGAATCAATCCTTGATTCGATAACAAGGTTATATCGCATATAACCAATCGATACATTCATCGTGAGAATGAAATACGATATCACATACACGCATTATTCTCGGTCCTGCACATATCTCATATGCGCTCCTATTTCGTTTCGCTTGAGCCAGGAAACCTCTGTATAGGACTCTAAAGACTCGTCAATACGCCGGCAGCAGATGATGATCATATCAAGCACCCACAAGCCGCAAGCGGTCTGCTAAACGTAACGGCCACCTGGGTATTGAGCGATCAGAAGATCAACGAGCAAGCCCGCTCATACTCCTGTGAATCCAACCAGTAACACTTACCGTACAGTCTGGTCTCGTCGTATGATATGTCGCATATCTTGCCTAGGGGTGGTAAACGTCAGACCCCAATAGCTCGATAAGTCGTGTCGATATGAGGTCTATAACAGTTCGAGAAACTACTGGTAACACTTACCAGTAAATCTCAGCAATCCTGGCCAGGGATTTCCGGTTATAGCCAATCGAACACAGCGCAACATCAACTCCCTATACCGGGAGAGACGAATCCCCTCCTATCGCTCATTGCCTCCATGTGATTCGGGACTGTAACCAAAAGCCACCGTTTTGCACGCCCTCTTGGACGTGGTAAGGTGGAAATCAAAGCACAGTGGGAATCACACAAGACTCTATGACGATCTCGGGTCTACAGACTAACCTGTACTAGTGTCACCAGAGAACTGCCATCTGACGTGAGGTATAATACCATCTGGGAGTTCTCGGCGAGTCCGTCCAGTGTACCCAGTCTCCACTGAGCACCCGTATATCATCTCTGATGTCAAACACCAATGGATATAGGATCATCCATCGCCCATCTATATGGGTCGAGAAGGAATACGCTAGTCAACTCTGATATATCGATGCCCCGTCTCGATACACCCATGACTAGGGACCTTGAAGGATGTACTTATAGACTACCATGTCCCCACTGGTATGATCCGCATCATAGTCCAGGTAGTCAAGTACACATCCTAAGGGCTTTACCAACATGTAATAGAGAGGCAATCAGTATACACGTTAAGGTAAAGAGTAACCAGATAGCATATTATCATGTCGAGCAAGAAAGTCCTCCCTATATATGTCCAAGCATCCACTACAGTATACATCCTATGTATAGTAATGGCCTCTAGGGCATACATATAACTAACAATAACATCACAAGTCATCAA
Organism: Agapanthus africanus; assembly: GCA_030015575.1. Lineage (NCBI taxonomy): Eukaryota > Viridiplantae > Streptophyta > Magnoliopsida > Asparagales > Amaryllidaceae > Agapanthus > Agapanthus africanus. Next base: position 710,334,322 of record CM057339.1, read on the forward strand.
CATAAGTAAGTATGCATACACCGATTGTCGTCGACATATAGCAACGACAATCGGCAATACCACTACATACTACGCTTACGGTCACAGAAAAGAAAGTGTAAAACTACAACAGTTGGAATCCGCAACCTCTTTAGACATCGCATGACTAATCAAATGAAATACTTAGACATCGCATGCCTAACAATTATAAACCCCGCAGTTTAGTCTCATTATCGAAAACACTTTTCAATATCAAGTCGGGCAATTCAACAAGATTCCCGACATTCTGATCGAATGCTCGTCGCAAACTTTAGTAGGCGGCCGCACCCCCGATGTCGTCGACGAAGTGCACCAAGGCGGAACACCGCTGCCGCGAGCACCCGAACGGATGCTTTCGGTGATGGGGTTCTCCTACAGTCACTTGGTCGGGGCTATGGGGCGTGGCTGTCTATTAAGTTTACCCGGCGAGTATCCGCGTACGCTACGTGATTGCGACGGAGTTTTGATCACATCAAAATTCCGTGGCAACCGATCAAGTGAGACTAAAGTGCATTGTTTATAACATTCATATCAGTTATCTCATAACTACCTGTGGATTCCAAGTATTGTATCCCATTCTAGATAAATAGAAAATGTTAAACTTTCCGATCGAACAATCGAACACCCAAGTTTTCCCGATACAGCTCAACACATGAAATAAGTTTAAAAACATTCAGTTCAAACCTCAGTACCAACGGTCCAGCCGTAGAAGGGTCAAGCCAACGCCTCACATGTGGCACGCCGTACTGCCCCAAACCCGAAGGTTCAAAGGGCAGTTCAAGACGGTCACATAATCGAGTTAAGGTTTGTTGTTTTCTAGAGGGACCATCGCGTTACTTGCACTACTTAGAACGCTCTTAAACTACGGAAAGATCCAACACTTGGAAATTTCCCGACAGGGGAAAAAGTGGGTATTTATATTCGGTCGAACTTTTTTTTTTAACAGTTTCTAAAATATCCGGAAAAACTTAAACGAAGATAAATTATCCGATCGAATCAACGAGTCCCCAATAAAACCCTAGAAAACTCAACACTTGAGTGGAATTAAAATATTCACAGAAAAAATTAACAAGAAAGGACCTAATAATAATTACATGAAATTTCAGGGACTAAGTCACAATTTTGCCCGCGGAACCGCCGCAAAACCCCTGCTGTGGCCGCGGTTCCGCGGTCAAATTGTTGAATTAGGGGTCCGTACTTCACAGTAATTCTTAGTTTTTCCTGAATATATTTCTGAGAATTTTTAAATTGGAAAAATCAATAGTTTGAAAAATTGTGTAGAGAGGGTTGAAATCGGGGAATATCGGGTTCTATCGGACTTCTAGCTTCGTTTACACATCGCCTAAAGCTCTAGCTAGGCTCTGATACCACTGTAGGGTTCCTAGGCACACTCAAGAGGTCTCACAAGGCATCAACCATGCCAATATCAAATTTTACAAGTGCCGAGAAACCCTAATACGGATTCGTTAACTAGAGATTAGGCGAAACATGCAAGTAGTAAACAACTTTACTCTAAAGTGAAAGAGACTACAACCTTTGTAGATCTGGTCCTCCACTTCATTAGCTCCGTGATGATGTCCCTCCGCTGTACCCTTCGGATCCCAGACTCTCGCGTCGGCTTCATCGGAGAAATGGGCGGGCTAGGTCGTCGACTTCGATGCCGAAGATGATCTACGTCGAGGCAACTCAAGATCAAGCTCCAACTTCACCAAGTCATGAAACTTGTGAAGAAAACACCCTATACTACTTGGCAAGTGATAGAGGATGAAGAAATAGGAAGTGGGTTCACTTTGGATTTGGATTTCTCACTTGGAATCATCACTTGACATTTTTCAAGAGAGCTTTCCTTTTTCTTCACTTGAAGAAGAAGATGAAGAAGAAGAAGAAAATTGAAAAAATGAATTGTTTTTCAAAAAGAAAATGAAGTGATGGTTATCATAATGCAACCATGGTTAACTGTAGAGAATAAACTAGGGTTAGGTGAATGGTTAGGTTAGGCAAAAGAAACAAAAATGGTTGAACTTTTCAAAGCTTCATGAAGCTTCAATGTAAATCCAAAATAAGCAACCATTTCTTTTTCCTCTGCCAAAAAGAATAAAGAGAATAAATAAATAAGTAAATCAATACCCTAACCATTAACATAACCATGGTTTAATCATACACACCCAAGTTTGCATGTTTCATCAAACATGATACAAACTAGTGCACAAAACTATATCATATATACAATGTGCACATTCAAGTGAGAAAGTAATCTTAAGTGAACCAATATTAGTTAATGTAAAGTAATATATCAAATATATAATTATACATTAAATCATTAAATCAACACTTGATTTAACGATCCGGTCATATCGCATATGACCGACTAATATTCAATGTATCGGCTTATCGAATCAATCCTCGATTCGATAACTAGGTTATATCGCATATAACCAATCGATACATTCATCGCGAGAATAGAATACGGTATCACATACACGCATTATTCTCGGTCCCGCACATATCTCATATGCGCTCCTATTTCGTTTCGCTTGAGCCACGAAACCTCTGTGTATGACTCGAAAGACTCGTCAATACGCCAGCAGCAGGTGATGGTCATATCAAACACCCACAAGCCGCAAGCGGTCTGCAAAACGTAAAGGCCACCCGGGTATTGAGCGATCAGAAGATCGACGAGCAAGCCCGCTCACACTCCTGTGAATCCAACCAGTAACACTTACCGTAAAGTCCGGTCTGTTCGTCTGATATGTCGCATATCTCGCCTAGGGGTAGTAAACGTCAGACCCCAGTAGCTCGATAAGTCGTGTCGATATGAGGTCTATAACAGTTCAAGAAACTACTGGTAACACTTACCAGTAAATCTCAGCAACCCTGGCCAGGGATTTCCCGTTATAGCCAATCGAACACAGCGCAACATCAACTCCCTATACCGGGAGAGAAGAATCCCCTCCTATCACTCATTGCCTCCATGTAATTCGGGACTGTACCCAAAAACCACCGTTTTGCACGCCCTCTTGGACATGGTAAGGTGGAAATCAAAGCACACTGGGAATCACACAAGACTCTATGACGATCTCGGGTCTACAGACTAACCTGCACCAGTGTCACCAGAGAACTGCCATCTGACGTGAGGTATAATACCATCTGGGAGTTCTCGGCGAGTCCGTCCAGTGTACCCAGTCTCCACTGAGCACCCGTATATCATCTATGATGTCAAACACCAATGGATATGGGATCATCCATCGCCCATCTGTATGGGTCGAGAAGGTATACGCTAGTCTACTATGGTATATCAATGCCCCGTCTCGATATACCCTCGACTAGGGACCTTGAAGGATGTACTTATGGACTACCATGTCCCCACTAGTATGATCTGCATCATAGTCCAGGTAGTCAAGTACACATCCTAAGGGCTTTACCAACATGTAACAGAGAGACAATCAGTGTACACGTTAAGGTAAAGAGTAACCAGATAGCATACTATCATGTCGAGCAAGAAAGTCCTCCCTATATATGTCCCAGCATCCACTACAATATACATCCTATGTACAGTAATGGCCTCTAGGGCATACATATAACTAACAGGCTTCATGGAGACTATGGACAAGCTTGCTTGTTGATCTTCATATCGTTCAATATCTGGGTAGCCGTTACGTCCAGCTAGTACCGTTGACGGCTTATAGGTGACTGATGTGATCATAATCTACTGATTGCGTATTGACGAGTCTTTAGAGTCTCACACAGAAGTTCCCTGGTTCAAGCGAATCGAAGTAGGACACATATGTGATATGTGTGTGGGCCTGATTAAATACGTGTATGTGATACAGTATTGTAATCTGGAAGTTATCTGTTATCAAGTTGGGTTATATGTGATATAACCAGATTATTGAATCAAGTGTTGATTTGATAATGTGATACTCAGATAAATGATATTAGTCGGTCAAATATGATATAACTGGATTATTAAATCAAGTGTTGATTTAATAATGTGATATATATTATATGTGATATAATTATATCTTAACTAATATCATTAGCTCACTAAATATTTTTTTATATGTATTAATATATGTGTGTGTGTGTGTGTGTGTAGCATAACATGATTTCTATTTTTGAGAAAAATAGAAATGCAGTGGAAAATGAGATCATGGTTGCAAGCATGGGGTTTATATTTGTTTATACATCTTGAATCACTATTCAAGCATGGTTGCAATTTTATATTGCAAAATTCCATGCTTGAAAGGGGGGGTCAAGTGTGGCCATTCATTCTTTTGCTCATTCAATACTTAGCCATTTTTGAGTTGCTCCCATGGTTCCTCTCTAGCTTCTTCATCTTCCTCATTACCATGGTTCAAGCTTCAACCCTCACATGTGATGTGAACCATGAAGCTTGGACACAAACTTGTGAGCTTTAACATCCCCTACTTCACCATCCTACACTTGACTAGCGATCGAGTGTAGCTTGTTTACTATGCTAAAGAGTTTAATGTAGAGGTAGCTTGAGTTGCAGGGACTTCGTGTGGATCATCTTCGGCACGAAGGTCATTAGAGGAAGCTCATCCAAAGCCTCAAGTGGAGCCTGGTAGAATCGCGGGACTACTACACGAAGCATGTGAAGTGAAGGACTTGATCTATGAAGGTATAGCCATCTTTTAGTTTTTATAGTTTAGTAGATATCAAACCTAAACCCTAATCAACTAGCTAACGATCTTGGATAGTCTAGCTTAGCACCTATAAAAATTTGGATTTGGCATGCTTGATACCTCTTGGACGTCATGGTGGTGCTAAGGTTGACTTTCATTCCCAACGTTTCTCCAGGATTGGATTAATATATGTTTATTGCAGCTAGTGCAAAAACAATATATGATGTGGTACTTGACATCTCATGATTGACTCAATTTCCTAAGCAAGTATCATACCAATCATGAAAATCCCTCTCCTCATTAGCTTAGCACCTATAAAAATTTGGATTTGGCATGCATGATGCCTCTTAGACCACATGGTGGTGCTAAGCTAGACATTCATTCCCAACGTTTCTCCAGGATTGGATTAATATATGTTTATTGCAGCCAGTGCAAAAACAATAACTGGTGTGGTACTTGACATCTCATGATTGACTCAATTGCCTAAGCAAGTGACATACCAATCATGCAAATCTCTCTCCTCATCAGTCTAGAAGACATCTCTTTAGAGAGGGTGACTCCATCACCTACGGGTACACCACCCGAAACATTTTCAAAATTTGGAAATAAATATAATTAATTAATTAAATAATAAAATGACAATTTAAAAAGTTATTAAAACAAAATAGGACATTTTCATAAGTAGTATGTGAAACAAATTAAATTGAAATTTTAATATGTAACATAAATAAATTATAAGGGTTTTAATGAGAAATTTAGTTTCATTTTTAATTAAAATAATGTTAAATAATAACATAGTCAGTGAGGGGTCTTTTTGTAAAGTTTAGGAAAAATGTGCAAACTTGAAATTGTGAGGGTGTAAGTGGAAAAGGGGTAGATAATGTTTTAGCTCAGAAATTATATCAAGATAAATCAAATTTGGAGTGATAATGCATTGCCACCACCTACTTGCATGCACACTTCATTTCACAACACCTCCTCCTTGCATGAGAGCGGCACACCCATGTTAGTAACACCTCCTCCTACACGTCACTTTTCCTTTTTCTATATATATAGTGTTCAGATCATTTTAACAGATAAAAATTCAGAAAAATTTCATGTTTTAAAGAAAACTAAGAACAAGCAAAAAAGATTAAAAGAGAAGAGAGAAGAGAGAAGAGAAGAAGAACTAGGCTAGGGATTTCACCATCAAGGTAGGAACTAGGAGCTTGTGCATCTTGGAGGGAGATCATCCAGAAATCCTTTGTAGGTAATACCTTTAAGCACTGTAGGAATTAAATTTATAACTGGTTTAACGTTGAAATCGAATATCTATAAAATCGTATCTTTGGTAAAATTTAGTTCTGCAGTAATCTGCTATTAGTCAGAGTAAAATCAACTTAACAAAACAATGCCTAAATATTGTAATTTGGACCTAGAACAAACCCTAAAAGAATGAACCAAGGGGCTCGGATTTGGGCCGGCGACCTATAGGAGAATTCCGGCGTCGCCGGATTTTTTATGGACTTTGAGGTTTTGGGTTTTTGGGTAGGTCTCTGTATCATTGTTAGGATATTTTGGTATTGTTTAAAATAGTTAATTTAACTGTATATAAAATCTGGGAACTAATATCGGAAAAGGTATCTAAAATCTAAAATACGACATGGTTAAAACGTAACGCGTTCTGTTTTCTGTTGTGAAACAGCGTTTGGGTAGATTCCAGTTAAGATATGTGTTAGATATTTTCTATAATCGTACGTAGTGTAATTAGTACGTACAACTTGTGTTTTCATGTTTTCATCGTATCGGAATGTAGCCGTTTCTTATGTAAATTAAATTCAATGTTAGATTTGAGTGCGGGAACTTCGAAGGCCGCAAGGAAAGGAAAAGGATTGGCAATTTCTAAGTAGTTACGACGTATTCCGATGAGTAGATTAAATATCTACCGGGGGATCTTGTAAAGATGGCGTGATACGCCCGTAGTTAGATTTAAATTTAAGTTTTGCTTTTGTATGTTAACTTTATCATATGCATTCTTAAATCTACATATATACCTCCATGATTAATACTTGTTAGAACACTGCACCATTATCGACGAGTAATACCGCACATGCACATATCTACATGTTACACTACATCTCGTCGATATTAACATGTCACTTCACACTTAGAAATTATTCTGTTAAAAATGATTCTTATCATATCTTAAGTATCAATAGTCGTAGTAATTAGCATATATGACATCATATTTCGTATTCAAGTATTAGTAGTTGATATCAGAGGCATTTGTATTATTGAGGATTTATGGTTTTAAGTTTTCATATACTATTACGAAAAATCAGTGATTTTCATGATTTTATGTCACGTCCACCATGAAATGTCGTTTTTATGATTTGGTTTTATTCCGGACCGAGTCTGGGGGTATACGGTTATGGATTTACAATTTTATCCAGACTGAGTCGATGGGGATACAGTTGGATACATGGTGGACCCGGTCAAGACCCAGGGGCAGGATAGTCGCACTTTAGGCGGGGAGCCTAACGAGAATACTCGATTCCGGAGACAATTATGAAACACGGCGGATATCTAGATGATACCGACCGGTGTTATTGATTACAGGATCGTTCGAAGAATGATGCCTGATGAAACACCGAAGATTTGTGTCGATGTTAGGCACGGAGAAACATGAATATGATTTGGAAAATAATTGATGAGATTTCAGTTTTCATTCATATATGGAGTATTACATATTCATTCCTCCACTTGTTATCATGTATCGCATTCATTATTATTGAAATTAGTTCTAGTTCATCATATTTACATTATCAGCCGTTATATATTAGTTATATTCACTGAGTTGGCAACTCACCCCCGTTGTGCTACAGTTCCTTACAGAGGTAGAGTTGATGGTTAGCCGCAGTGCAGATCCACTTATCAGATTTTATCGCATTTTTTGCTAGGTGGGTTACATATATAGTAACCTTCTCTTTTTGGTATTGTATATTGAATCTAGAGTATCTCCATCAGACTCTGTATTATGATTTGGAACGAGAAGTGGTTGTATGTATATTATTTCGACAGATGAGATCGTTTAGTTGTATTAAATGATATTTCTTTTATGTATGTCTGAGATTCTTCTTTGAAGAAATATTATGAGTATGTATTGATTTCTACTATTAGTATCGTTGCTCCCAACTAGGGATGCAGCCAAATTAAACACTTTATAACTGCTTTTATTATAAATACAATAGGAAATTACTGTTAAGATCTTAAATACTTAAATTTTATGACTTTTACTTCAACAAATTAAATTTTCCTAAATTTCCGCAAAAAGTGTTTTTGATCTTGGTTTTTGGCTTACTCAGGTTGTGTAGTTATCTTTAGATATTATACAATCTAAGTGTCGGTCACATCCAAACATTGGGTCGTAACAAAGTTGGTATCAGAGCTTAGGATTAAAACTTATAGAATCGAGTAGTGAGTTAAGGTAAATTGATTTGAGTTCGTTACGTAGGATGATCTTTGGTTTGATGGAGTAGGTGAATAAGGATGAGTGCAGTACCGTACGTATGTTCCGCGGCATATTTACGCTACGATACTCAGCCTAAGTAACCTTAGAAGATGTTTGTCCGTACTTCTTTCCTTAATTCTGTGTATCTTGTGATTCGATTGCAATGTCCTTATCAATCCTGTTTCTTACTCCAGCCGCTATGTCATCAACGACTACGGAAACTCAGAGTACCGCTGTTCGAGATGAGATTGGAGCGGGCTTGTCTGAAAAAGGGACAGGCCTGGGCAGTATGCCTATCTTTCATGAACCGATTGATCCACCCTATATTAATCGTATAGCTAGGATGGAGACAAATGTTCAAAAGATGCGCCGAATGATCGGATCCTTGCTGGAGATTAGTTGAGCACGGAGATCGACCACTACTCCATGTACGGGTGTTCAGAGACCAAGGAAAATTCATAATAATACATCGGCACTAAGACGTGTTCGTAGAGGCCATGGAGGATTCTGTATAGATCAGTTCTATCACTTATACCCATATGTTCAGCAACCCGTGCAAAGATGTTTCGGGTGTGGGTGTTCATATCACTTTATTAGGGATTGTCCCGTGAGACGACAGGGTTAGGCATAGGTCTCACGTGTGACTTCACCACCTCCTCCAAGTACATTAACTCCTACACCTGTTGTTGTTCCATGCCTGATCAATGCCCATAGAGGCCGTGGTCATGACGGTCGTAATTCGAGAGGATGAGGAGGTCGAGGCAGATTCATTCCAGGCCGCAGTTTTGGTCGAGATTGGACTCAGGGCCAGATGTTTAGTTCGTACCCAGTGGGACAGAGACCTCCATTTACATGTTATAATTGTAGAATTCCAAGGCACTTAGCTAGAGAGTGTACACGCCAAGGATAGACTGTTGTTCCGCAGGCTGCTTTACCCCCTCCACCTTCTACATCGATGGCTTTACTTCCTCCCCCAGTTAGCACTATGCGCCAGATGGGTGCACCACGAGGCCGAGGTTTTGCAGGACGCTTCCAGAGAGGTCGAGGAGATAGGAGTATAGGGCGACAGGATGCGGTAGGGGCCAGGCACGAGTTTTTGCACTGACTCCACAGGATGCCCAAGCATCCAATGCAGTTATGACAGGTACTCTTGTAGTATGTTCGTTAGATGCACGTATTTTATTTGATCCTGGTTCTATACATTCTTACGTATCCTCACGCTTTGCACTTTCTCTGGGGAGAGAGTCGTCGCTGTTAGAGTTACCGCTAGTTGTGATTACTCCGATGGGGGATTCTTTTGTAGCTCGACATGTACTCAGGTCTTGTTCAGTACGTATTGATGATAGGGATTCTTTAGTTGATCTGATCCTTCTGGTATGTTAGAGTTTGATATACTTCTCGGTATGGATTGGTTAGCCGCTTGTCATGCTTATGTAGATTGTCGGGGGAAAGCGGTTAGATTTTGTTTTCCAGGTGAACCGATCTTTGTTGTGCAGGGGACTGCAATATAACTCCTACCAACATGATTTCAGCTCTTTGTACGGGACGACTCTTGAAGAAGGGTTGTCATGGGTTCTTAGCATTTGTTCAGGACATAGAAGCCGCTGAGATTCCGTTGGACCAGGTTCCGACCGCATGAGAAATTCCGGATGTGTTTCCTGCTGAATTACCAGGATTGCCACCCGATCGTGATATCGAATTTTGTATCAACTTGATTCCGGGTGCGGGGCCTATTTTCTATACCACCTTACCGGATGAGCCTGACGGAATTGAAGGAACTCAAAAGCCAATTGCAAGAGTTATTAGATAGGGGACTTGTTTGTCCAAGTGTATCGACGTAGGGAGCTCCTGTCTTGTTTGTTAAGAAGAAGGATGGTAGCATGAGATTGTGCATAGATTACCGGCAGCTGAATCGAGTTACTGTGCGGAATATGTATTCATTACCTCGTATCGATGACTTATTCGATCAGCTGCAGGGAGCTAGCTACTTCTCAAAGATTGATTTACGTTCAGGGTATCACCAGTTGAAGGTTCGGAAGGATGACATTCCGAAGACTGCTTTTCGCACACGATATGGGCATTACGAATTTCTGGTGATGTCGTTCGGACTCACCAACTCCCCAGCAGCTTTCATGGATATGGTGAACCGTATCTTCAGGCCATTCCTTGATCAGTTCATTATAGTATCCATTGATGATATTCTTGTTTATTCCCGGATTCGGGAGGAGCATGAGCAACATTTGCACATCACGTTACAGACCTTGAAGGAGCATCAACTGTTCACTAAATTCTCCGAGTGTACTTTCTGGCTGGATAGTATAGATTTCTTGGGTCACGTAGTTACGAGATATGGGATAAGTATGGATCTAAAGAAGATCAAAGCGGTACAGCACTGGCCCAGACCGGTGTCAGTTACCGAGGTTCGTAGTTTCTTGGGTCTGGCAGGTTATTACCGACGTTTTGTGAAGGATTTTTCCCGGATCGCTGCACCGTTGATCGGATTGACTAGGAAGGAAGTTCCATTTCTTTGGACAGATGCATGTGAGAAGAGTTTTCAGCAGTTGAAGACTCGCTAGATGACTGCACCAGTCTTATCTTTACCTTCTGGGTCTGGTGGTTTTGTTGTGTATTGTAACGCCTGTTCATATCATAATATTGCATTTTATATTCCCCATTCTTATGCATTTTACAATAAAAACAGGTGCTTTTGACGCATGTCTGCTACATAGTACAGGTTACAGGTTCTTGGAGCGAAAACAGTGAAAAAGACAAAAGACGACACAAAAGAAGGACTTTTGACCAACAAATAGGAGGATCCTAGTCAAGCCTAGACGAAGAACAGTTCACAATTAACGCAAGGTCCAAAATGTCAAGGCGAACGGTTAAAAGACTACTACAAAGTTTTCACTGAAAGATCTAGAGAAGACTCAGAAGTCAAATGGAAAAAAGAATGAAATAAATAACAAGCCCAAAGAACCAAGAATCAGCCCAAAAATTTTCATCAGATGACCTCATCAATGGGCCGCGGAACCACGGCCCAAGCCTGCCATTGCCGCGGTTCCGCGGCCAGAAGAAGCCCAAAGGAAAATGATTTTTTACCAAAATGTGGGTGCGGCGCTGAATAGTTA